>CAOKZL010002550.1:0-184230 GCA_948472985.1 Iguana delicatissima | reverse complement strand
GTCTTTGTTTGTTTTTTTCATGGATTTGTTTTAAATGATTTTAATTTTATGGATAGTTTAACTGAATTTTAAGAAGAACTTTTTGTATGTTTTTTCTTATATCTCTGTGTTTTTATATGTTTTTGATTTAATTTTTTTAAAGACACCTTAAGTCCCAGAGCTGGGGAAAGGGTGAGATATAAATGAATACAACAACAAGAAGAAACTATATTATTTAATGATACCTCATTAATTCCTGGATTCTTGGATAAAATCTGAATCACTGATGATTCCCAAACTCCAGTCAGTCTACAGGGTAGACTGTGAAACCAAAATAAGATACAAAAGGTGTATAAACTGATGTGCATATGTAGATACAAATATGGAAAGAATCACTATAATTTAAATAAAGAGACAATACATCTCATCGATGGTACGGAAGACAGTGTCCAGATGACTTGTGGGTCTGCTGGCCATAACTGTTGAGAGGCAACTACAAAGCCCCTGCTGTCTCTTCTTAGGGCATTTTAATTTTAAAGTGGACATGGATGGGACAAATCTTCAGTCTGAGACTGCCTTCAAAGACAGAATGGTGTCCTGACAGACCTTGGCAGCTAGTGGCTCCCATCTCAGTGGGGTCATGAATCCACTCTAGGTTTTAGTCTAAACTATAAACTATCCAAGGCACTAGGACCAATCTGGCGGATAGGATACAGCACCTTGGATAGTTCCTTTAAAGTTCAGACTAAAACCTAAAGCAGATTCACTGCACATTGACATGAAAGCCACCAGTTTTCAGTGCCTGGTGGCACAGCTTGGCATGTAGTGGCAGGAGGATCACAAACTATGTACATCCTCCAGTATTCTGAGGGGTTTTTTTATGATCCAACTTTCCTGGCCCCACTGAGGGTGGGAAAACCTCAGAATCCCCTCCAATTCAAAATCAAAAAAAAAAATAGAACATATTTCCAGCCAAACAGGGTGATTAGGCTAGGAATTGTCAATAACTGGGTGTGTAAAAATGCTGACGTGTCGGAGACAATCAGCTTTGCGCGACCTTGTAATATCTCATTTTATCCATGCCACGCTTTATTAAATTCTCATAAACCTGTCAATAGGGACAGACATCATTTCACTTTACCCCATTAGCTCCACGCAATGGCAACGGAGAAAGGAAAACGAATTGGGTGGTAGTTGGTCGTGGGGGGGGGGTCAAGTCAAAGAAGGAGGGGAAAAAAATAAACCCACTCTGCACATACAGTGTGTAACCCAGCATCGTTCTGATAATGTAATCATGGCGGTGCCCTGGGAAAGTAATTGAATTAAGTGGCTTTTGTTAATGGTTTTAAGATTTAGAAGTGTAAATAACTGTTAGGGTTCTTTAATGGACTTTAGTTTTAGGTAACCGCGCAACCCGGCACATAAGAAATGCTTTGCTGGGAATCTTATGTCAGATTGTTTTGTTCCTGCTCCAGCTTCATGCCTGCAAAGCATATTTTGCCGTTTTTTAAAAGCTGAGAGTGTTTATCATCCGTCCTTTCTAACTTCAGACGGAGCTTAATTCGGAAAGCATTTGCATGAGCTGCTCTTATTCAGTTCCCTATCAGTTATTCTCACTGCTGGGAATAAAGTCTTATTCCTTCTGTAGCTGCTTTGGAGAACTTCCTGACTTAGGGGTTATGCCACTCAAAAGCCCATAGTCCTATTTACATGTTCATTATTAAGTGGGATGCAGAGCCGCTGTCCTCAATCGGCGAGATGGAAAGAAGGCCAGATTCTGCTTGGAGGAGTAAAACTATTGTTTGCTGGGGAGTTACCCCAATAGAAAAAAAAGAAGAAGTATGGTGCTTTATCTTCCCCCTCCTTCTCCCTTTTTCCTTCCTCGACAGGTATGATGAGCCAAGGGATTTAAAATGTCTTTCATGGGAACTCATTCTGCTTAAAATATTATTGGATTTTCATTTAGGAGCCCTATCAAAACGGGAGACTAAAGTCTGGGGAAAAGCTGGCTAAGCCACATAGGCCCAAACAAACAGCCTTACCTTTGCCAACGGGATGGGGGCTTTTGCAGAACTTTGGGTGAACTGCAAAGTGCTTTGGTAAGCATGAACTGATAAAACTAATGATTGTCTGAAAGGCCGGTAGCTTTGCTGAGCTGGACTATCAGCCTCTGGCTGGAGCCACACTACGATTGTTGAGGAAGAATCGACTGGAATCTAGAAAAAACCAAGTTATGTCTAAATCAGGCACCTTCTCTATTGATTTCAATAGAGCTTTGATCAGCCTAGCTCCCAGTAGATTGCAGTCAAAGCATGTAACCCTACAAGGATCTCTGACTGATCAGTTCTAACAGATTAATATTCAGGGAGATTCTCATGAAAATTTCTACTTTTCAGCTCATCCTAATGAAATGGTCATTAGCTTGTCTAATTTTGGTCTGAGAGCCAACTCTATGTTTGAACTATGACCCTGAGATTTGATTTCCTGCTCAGCCATGGAAATCCACTGGGTGACCCTGGGCACATTACACACTTTCAGCTCCAGAAGACCCCATGATAGGTTCACCTTAGGGTTGCCATAAGTTGGAAATGCCTTGAAGGCATCCAACAACAACAAATAGAAGTGGAGAACATGTGTTTTCCCAGATGTTTTCTGATAACAACTCCCATCAACCCTAGAGAGATGGCCAGTAGTGAGAGATGATGAGAGTGGCAGGATCCAGCATCACAGATGTTAACTACATACCATCTCCTGACCCAGCTTCCCAGACCTGCCTTTACAGCCAGTAGCTACTCCAAGTGACAGAGGTCTGTTCTGCTGGCCATCAGGGTGTAGCAGGATGATGGTTGCAGCTCCCTCCCATCAGTGGTTTCCCGTGCAAAAATCAAAAGCAGGACCCCTGTTCCAGTTCCTTGTCCCACTGCAGATTGCTGGTAGGCGGGCGGCTGGAAACATCATCCTGTTGCATTGCCACTGACCACTGTCACTTGGAGCAGTTGCTAGTTGTTATGGTAGGTTTGAAAAGAAGCTGAACAATAATCAGTCCCACCTATCTCTACTCAAGGTCTACCAGAGAAAAGACAAAGGCTTAGTCTTTTTTGTAGAATATATACAAACAGTTTTATTTACAAAAACTTTTGGATAACCAAATACATGGTCTAATGGGGGAGATGGCTTCAGATTGGAGTAATGCAGGAAGAGACTGGCTACAGTTAAAAAAAACCAAGAAGTCTGCAAATGTGAAAACTAACAATTAGGCATGCAAAAGTTGCTACTTCAAACATTTATGAGATTTTCTGCCTCACATGTTAACATAATTGGCCAGCTGGCTGGCTTTGGGTACTATATGCCATGAACTGGAGAGATGAGACTGTGATTTTTCTGTTCCATTTCAGGCTAAAAAGTGTCTGTCTGTTTTGTTTATATTCTGCTTTTCTCCTATAAGGGATGTGAAGTGGCTCACACTCTACATTAAAAGAATACACCAGAACATTCTGATATACAGTAATTTTTAAAAAGCATTAAATGCAAACCACTTAAAAACATTAGTTTAAAACAATTAAAAGCACTGTACCACCCCAAACTGTTAGAAAATGAAGGGCTGTTTAAATAGAAAGGTTTTAGCCTGACAATGAAAGGAGAGCAGGGAGGGGGCCACCGGGGAGTTCCAAAATCTGGGAGCAGCCACTGACAAGTTCCTCTCCCACGGCCCTAACCACCTGTCCCTATGAAGGTGGTGGGACTGAGAGAAAGCCCTCCCCTCTTAAAACTCAGGTAGGCTCATATAGGGAGATACGGTCTTTCAGACAGCCTGGGCTTAAGTCATATTGTGTTTTACAATAAGCACTTATTTTATAATAAGCACCTTGAATTCTACCTGGAAATGGATTGGTAGCCAGTGAAAATTTTTCAATATGGGTGTTACATGTTTCCTATAACCAGCCTTGGTCAGCAGTCTAGCTGCAGTTTTGGATCTACGGAAGTTTCCAAACACTTTGCAAGGCAGCCCCACATAAGAGCGTGTTACAATAATCCAAACAGATAGTTATCAAGACATGTGTTACTGTGGACAAATCTGACTTCTCAAGGAACAAGCATAGCTGGCACACTAGGGCTAGTCTCGGGTTAGATCTGGAACTGGAAACAATTCTGTTGAACGTTCAGTGCCTCTGCTTTAACTGCCAGGCTAAATAATTCCTTTTCATGTATACTGAATGAGGTTTGCCCTGATGCAGGTATATTGTTCCTGGTGCCAAGAAAATTGGGAAAATCAGATTCTGTAGTCTAAGCAGAGATAGGCTGGCTTGAAAGGAAAGAGCAAATATAATTCTATTAGATTTCCCAAACCCTCAAATAAGACATCATCCAGCGTAGCTGATGCCAGGGTACTGCAGCACCCCATAATCCATTTGGATAGCAGCTGGGAGGGATTTTCCAACCCAAAAGATTGGGCTGGAATATTTCATTTTTGGAAGAGCCATTGAATTCTTTAAGGGTCTCAGCCACTAGAAGATAAAGATGTAGGAGGGGATTTTCTCTTTCCATTAGCATTAATAAGATGCACAGTATCACACGGGTATGTTACTCTACCTTTCATGAATTAGAACACAGAGACAGAAAAATAAGTGAAATAAGTGGCCATTTCCACGCTAGACTGTTATAGTCTTATTATTCCACTTTCATCATCCTATGGAATCCTGGGGTTTGCAGTTTAGTGAGGGGCATTTATAAGTCTCAGCCAGAGAGCTCGTTGGCCTCAGGAAACTGCAAATCCCAGAATTCCACAGGATGTTGAAAGTGGGCTAATAAGACTATGGCCATTTCCGCACAGGGTGAGGAATCGCCCCGCACCGCTACTTACTGGATCTTCTGGAGGTCTGGTCTGGTCCGGTCCGGGGTGAGAAGGAGCTGTGTGTGGTTGTCAATCTGCACTCTCCGGCATCCAAAATGGCAGCTTCCAAATGGTGGTGGGTCTCGACAAACCGGTGAAGCTCGCCAGCCTAAAGCCTGTCCTCGGCAGATCGCAGGCTCGCATTGGTGCAAGCCTGTGAATCTGCACAAGAGAGCAGGCTCACAGTGACGTGCTGTGCTTTTGAAAGACCAGAAAAATCAGGTCTTTCAAAAGCACGCTGGAGGACCACTTGGGGTCATTCCGGAGCGGACTGAGGTGCGGATCTACGGTGAGTAGTCTGAACCCAGTCCGCTCCAAGGTACAGACGTCCTCCGTGGAGGACGCACTGCACCGTTTTAAATACCCTGTGTGGAAATGGCCAATAACAGAGTTGTGAGGAAATGGCTAGTGTGGAAATGGGGAAAGATGACTCGCTATGTACTCATCACTTTTTCTAGGGATGCCCCTGGCTTTTTGTTCACATACTATTGGGTAATAAAGGATTAAACTCTACCTGCCTGTTTGTTGCCTTGAAGGGGACAAATGTCTAATGGCTGTTGTCAATTATCCTGGACATGTGTTTGTGTGCGTTTCCTTAGGCAGCACAGCAATATTGTGGTGGGTTTGGAGGGGAGAGTGCAGCAGATGATAATGGGAGAGCAAGCTCCTCCACTGATATCAAAACCCCCAGCTGTCACTGAGTGGAGGGCCAAGACTCAAAGCAAGACTTGCTCTTTGGAACATGCAAGACTGAATTGTGAAAAACCAACAGTGGACTGATTTCAACTGAGGTTGATTCCAGATGAGATTTTATTGTACAGTCGTTTTGTACCTTGCCTCACTCATGGAATTTTGCTGAGGGTCTCGCTGAAAATGTCCTTATTGTGTATTTCTTGCATACTTTTCTGCTGCTTCCTCTATCCTTTTTTGTACCATAGAAAATCTGACAAGAAGAGAAAGTCAGAGTAGCTACACAATGCCTTTTGCAGAGCCTCCAACATTTCACATATCAAAACTGTGATAAATATGGCCAAGCAACATCATAGTGGGGTCAAGATGACAAACACTATTAATCAGGAGGCACACACAAGCCAGGAGAGGTTGCAGCAGTTTGCTTTTACCAGAGTCCACTGGGATGGACATGATTCTGACATTTCCTCTCCCTTCCCCTCTGCTGAGTTAATTGAATGCACACTACTTTTGCACTTTGAACTCAATTTGCAGCAACTGAAGTAAGTGGAGGATGAAAGAGGAAAGTGGGAGGAAGTGAGAGAAACCGGGACATTTTAAAAGCAGCTGAAGAAGTAGGGTGACAGAGGATTAATCTGGACCGTCCCTGCCAAATCAGAATACCTGGAGGTCTGCAAGGATACCCTTTACACTTTCAGTTTGTTGAAATGTGTTCCAAATTGAAGTGAGTGCGAGTGATGTGTCAACTAGCTTATCCCTCTGATTTCACTGGGAGGAAAGTGAAAGTGAAATCCCCAGCTTGAGAAGGAGGTAGCTGCTACTGAAATCAATGGAATTTATTTCTAAGACATACATAGGATGGTACAAGAATACTGTTCCAACTCCCTGTACCACCAGATCTTTAGGGGGGAGTGACCATGCCCTATTGGAATTTGGCATTCAGTGAGAAGGAGAAGATAAGGGTAGCCAAACGCTCATCTTAGATTTTAAAAAAGCGGATTTCGGTAAACTTAGGGAGCTGCTGGCTGGAATTCTGTGGTCAAGAATAGTGAAAGAGAAAGGAGTTCAGGAGGCATGGGAGTTCCTTAAAAAGGAGATACTGAAGGCACAGTCTAAAACTGTGCCAATAAGGAGGAAAAATGGAAGGCATCTGAGGAAACCAGAATGGTTGACTAAAGAACTCTCAGCTGAGCTAAGTGTTAAAAGAAACATGTATAGGAAATGGAAGAAGGGGGAAACCACCAAAGAAGAATTTAAGCAAGTGGCCCGGAGATGTAGGGAGGAGGTCAGAAAGGCTAAAGCACAGAACGAACTTAGGCTGGCCAGAGACATTAAAAACAATAAAAAGGGCTTTTTTAAATACGTCCGCAGCAAAAGGAAAAAGAAGGAGACGATAGGGTCACTGCGCAGAGAAGATGGTGAATTACTCACAGGGGGAAGGGAAAAGGCAGAACTACTTAACATCTTCTTTGCCTCAGTTTTTTCCCCAGAAGGATACAAGCACTCAACCTGGCGGTTGGGGAGCAGGTGAGAAAGCAGGGGAAATGAGGCACGTAATAAGTAGAGGGGTGGTACAGGAATACCTGGCCACACAGGATGAATTCAAGTCTCCAGGGCCAGATGAATTGCATCCTAGGATATTAAAAGAGCTGGCAGAGGTCATTTCGGAACAGCTTGCTATAATCTTTGAGAAATCTTGGAGGACAGGAGAAGTTCCAGCAGACTGGAAGAGAGCAAATGTTGTCCCCATCATCATGAAGGGAAAAAAGAGGACCCAAATAATTATCACCCAGTCAGCCTGACATCAGTACCTGGAAAGATCCTGGAGCAGATCATTAAGCAGTCAGTTTCTAATCACTTAGAAAGCAAGGCAGTAATCACGAAAAGTCAACATAGATTTCTCAAAAATAAGTCATGCCAGACTAATCTTATCTCTTTTTATGAAAGAGTTACTAGCTTGATAGATGAAGGGAATGCTGTGGATGTAGCATACCTCGATTTCAGTAAGGCCTTTGACAAAGTTCCCCATGCCATTCTTGCAAAGAAACTAGTAAAATGCGGGCTGGACAGGGCTACTGTTAGTTGGATTTGTAATTGGTTGACCGACTGAACCCAAAGAGTGATCACGAATGGCTGCTTCTCATCCTGGAGAGAAGTGACTAGTGGGGTCCCACAGGGTTCTGTCCTGGGCCCAGTGCTGTTCAATATTTTTATCAATGACTTGGATGAAGGAATAGAGGGCAAGCTCATCAAATTTGCAGATGACACCAAATTGGGAGGGGTTGCTAATACGCCAGAGGACAGGATCAAAATTCAAAATGACCTGAATAGATTGGAGAGCTGGGCCAAGGCTAACAAAATGAAAATCAACATAGATAAGTGCAAGGTCCTACACTTAGGTAGAAAAAATGGAATACAGAAATATAGGATGGGGGACAAGTGGCTGGATAGCAGTACATGTGAAAGGGATCTAGGAGTCTTCATAGACCACAAGCTGAACATGAGTCAGCAGTGTGATGCGGCAGCCAAGAAAGCCAATGCAATTCTCGGCTGCATCAACAGGAGTATGGTGTCTAGATCGAGGGAGGTACTGGTACCACTCTACTCTGCTTTGGTTAGACCTCATCTTGAATACTGTGTCCAGTTCTGGGCACCCCAATTCAAGAAGGACATGGTCAAGCTGGAGCAAGTCCAGAGAAGGGCGACCAAAATGGTGAGAGGCCTGGAAGACATGCCCTATGAGGATAGACTTAGAGAGCTGGGTATGTTTAGTCTGCAGAAGAGAAGGTTAAGAGGGGACATGATAGCTATGTTTAAATATTTGAAGGGATGCCATGTTGAGGAAGGAGAGGGCTTGTTTTCTGCTTCTCCAGAGACCAGGACAAGGAGCAATGGATTCAAGCTGCAGGAAAGGAGATTCCACCTGAGCCTCAGGAAGAACTTCCTGACAGTCAGGGCTGTCCAGCAGTGGAATATGCTGCCTCCATGGAGTGTAGTGGAGTCTCCTTCCTTGGAGGTTTTTAAGCAGAGGCTAGACGGCCATCTGTCGGGAGTGCTTTGAGGGTGTTCCTGCATGACAGGAGGTTGGACTGGATGGCCCGTGTGGTCTCTTCCAACTCTACATTTCTATGATTCTAAGAACAATTGTTGGCTACTTCAGAATATATACTAATGTTATTAATACTTTTTTTTTTTAAAAAAAAGATGCTTTCTGTGCCTTTGACACAAAACATCAATACTCAAAGTTGGAGGACCAGGGACTGATGCCCAGCCATGAGCCATTGGCTACCAGTCCATGGCAAGTTTCCAGGAAAGAAAGAAACAGTTGTAGTCAATAGGCACAAATATGGTGCTGGTCTCTGGCACTTGGCTGGTCCTCCCACATAAGATAGCTTAAGAAGCATTGACATGGGGTACCTGTGCCCATTCAATCAAAGTTCACACATTTGTCCAGTTGTCACAAGCATTATTGCATCAGAGAAATGATCACGTGTGGTTTAGAACACAAACATGAACCTGTGTGTTTGTCCAGAGCAGGAAGGAGTTCTTTATAAACACTTGATGGATAGAGCTATATTTTATCTGCTGCTGTTATTTGACTGTTTTTTTTAAAAAAATGCTGCTGTTATTATCTGATTGTCTTAGCAGATATATTAATTTATGTGCTGCCCCCTCTTTTAATATTTTAGTGTTGTTTTAATGCTAATTCATTTTTTTCAGTTGATTTTTAAATTGACCGCTACCAATCATTTGGGGACAGATAATTCATCCTGAAAAGGAGTATAAAACAAAACAAAACAAAACAGAGTGGGTACTATGTGAGGAGTGGGGTGATAGAAGTCCCAACACTTAGTTCTTATCACTGTTATTATAAGACTATCCTCTGCTCTGCACCCTCCCAATGTTTGACACTTCCAGCTTCCAACAACTCTTGCAAGCATAGCTAACAGTGAGGAATTAAAGGCTCTGTAGTTCAACAACATCTTCTGCAGCTTCAGGACGTGAATGGAGCAGCTGTTGACACTCCCTTTATCCTACCTCCAAACATAAAATTCAGAAGCAGACTAGGTGTCTAATTTAATTTAGCTGTTGGATTCAGCCTATCGGAAACAGCTAAAAGAGAGCTTAGAAATGGAAAATAAATGAAGACACAAATAGGATCTAGGATGCTGTGGAGCTATTCATGCTCTGATACTATCAAGAAGACCCTGGCCTCAACACAATGTAGTAGTAACATGCATGTTTTCTTATTAATAGTATTACCATATATAACAGGATGGCAGATACCATTATGTAAGGTATCTATTATGTAGAGAGGTATCATGCTCATGGAGCTAATCCAGCCCACAGAAGCTCAGAAACTAGATCACAGAGCCTCATGGCTCATCTTCTCCACCTAGGGGCTACAGAGGTCAAAGGGAAGGCATCCCTTCTCTTATTTCCAATCAATGATGCCTGGGCATAAACAGTGAATTGAGGTAACAGCAGGGGAATCCTCTCTGCTCCTCTCCCAGCATTCACCTAGGTGGTTGAATGCAAAGCTGCCCCCTCAGCTGTGTGGGCCCCAGATTGGACTTCGCCTGGCACTTGAATGCAAAGAAGAAGAGAGGGAAGTGAAACGCAAAACAGTTCAGCTAGAGACCTGATGACATCAGTGAGTGTCACCATATCGTGACAGCAGAGGCATGGCTGCAGCCAGTGCTATTTTCCTGCCCAAAGAAGGAAGCCACCCCCTCAATAAACATGATTCCCCACCACCCCATATGGGATCAAGAGAAAGCAGAAATGCCATTGGTGGCTCCTTTATGGTACTTGTGTAAGTCCAATTTTATATCAGCTAGCGCTGATTTGCCTAGAACAGCAGATCTTAGACTTGTCCTTTGCTAAACATGTACTGCCTTGCCTTGTTCTTTCATCATGCTGTGCAGCAGAGTTTGCAACTGCATATGCAGTCACTTTTTCTGGAACTTAGAGAAATAAAACCATTAAGTGTCATGCTCAACTTTAGAAAACTGAGAACAGCAGAGTGATCTCTCCCTCTGTGAAATACACACACACACACACACATAAAAACACACCTCAGTCCAGGCCAAAAACCTCCTGGGAGGTGAGCTTTTAGGTAGGAGATTTGTCAAAAGGCAAAAGTAACATCTATCATTTAGTCTGGTTTTGGCATGAAAGGGGTTAAAGAGATAATCTTTGCCTGCCTGACACAAAGGGAAAGTGGGCTTTCTGATCCATAAAGGATCAGGCTGCAGGGAACCCCATCAGACTCTTCAGCGTGAAATTACACCACGGCAGGGGGGCTACATTCCTTCTACTGTACAACATTAAAGAGATGAATTAGAACCTGACATTCATAGGCTTAATAGGCTGCCTTGCAGCCTGAGGAAGCATGAGCCAATCAGAAACAAGCAGTTCTGGTCACAAACTCTGGGAGGTTACCTAAGGCTGTCTGTACCTCCTCCTGATGATCCCTTGTGGGAAAAAGGAGGGGCTACAGTGGCCTTCAAGCACTTATGTCAGTATAGAAATATAGGAAGTTGCTTACACTGAATCAGACCCCAGGTTTATCAGCCCAGTACTTTGACCCTGACGAACAGGCTCTCCAGGGTTTGAGACAGGATTCCTTCCTACCTGGGGATGCTGGGAATTGAATCTGATTTCTTTCATGTGAAGCAAATGTTCTACCACTGAGCTAGAGCTTCCAGCCAACCTGTGAACCCACAAGAACAGAAGCAGCATGCTCATATCATGGACCAACCTGCACTGAGCATCATATGAGGCTACTGGATTTTGTTCCATTTACATAAAAGGGGTGTTCCTCTCTCCCCGCTTATTTTCTGTTTGTCAGTATGACAGTGTAAGCACAGATACAATGGCCCACTTTTCCCTACCATGGCGATGCAGTTAGGATGTTCTGGGGAAGTGTTCCTCTATGAAGTGCAGGTGTTTGCTGCTAAGGATGGAGCAGTCCATGGCTTTGTGCAAAAATATACACATTGCATGCCAAAGGTCCCATGTTCCGTATCTCTAAGTAAGAAAGACTAGAAAAGACCCTTGTCTGAAATCCTGGGAGGCTGCTGCTAATGAATATAGACAATAGCGATTAGACAGATGAATAATCTGTTTTGGTACAAAGAAGCTTCCTTTGTTCATCTAATTCCATTCTCCAGATGATTTCTTTGACTATCTGGAAGCCCTCTAATAGGGCAAGGGTCCCTAGGCATTCAGAAGCTGTTTCATCTCTGGAAATACAGGAGTCTTTTTGCTCCCCTGCAGTCTATCATGACCTGCTTGCTGGTAGACAAGCATTAAGGGCTTTCCCCTCCGGGTGTTTTCCTATGTTCTCCCTGTCCACACAAGACAAATGAACTTCACATTGCGCCATGGCTTCCTATCTATATTATGACCCAATTGTTTCAACAGGACTGAACAGGCCGTTCAGCTGTGTTTGGTTGCCAGCACCCAAAGTCACGTTGTCTGCTTTAAAATTAGGCCTAAATTTTTATTCTAGTGGTCTAGGCTGCAATGAGTTCCTTTGTTTTTATTTGTTTTAATTTCAACTGTGAATGTCTGGAATCTTTATGCTCCTTTCTTCTCATCCTTTTATTTCTTGGAAAGCATTTGAAAAAGGATACAAACTCCTTGAAACCTTTGCTAATATCCTTTGATACACAGCCTCCTGGTCTATTAGGGAGCTAGCAGTGATTAAATGAATGGGATGAAGACTACAGTGATAATGGTGAAGTGAGTCCAATCAGACATTGGCTAGAGCTCACTGGAAAGCCAATGTCATACTTATGGCGGCAGCAAAGAAATCCTTCTCCTCTGCCAGCATTGCATCACTACAATATCATCCAGCTGTTAGGGGTGTTTTATACTTTGCCCCATGAGAGCAGTACGAAAATCACTCAGCAGACTGCTGTGAGCAATTTGGGTATAAAATCACTTGGATCCACCCTGATTTGGATGCTGTTGTTGCTATAGGTGCAGTGGACGTAACTTTGACTCCTGCTTGTCTCATGTCATTGGATATGTTTCAGTTTGTGCAAAGTGAGGATGTGGATAGGATCTTTGGAAATGTGAGAGCTGCCATGTGCACACTGGATATGTGCCCTTCCTGCCTCTTAAAAGCAGTCCAAGTGGGATGGGTGGAGTGTGTAAGGCAATAGGGGAATCCTCACTGTAGGCTTCCATCCTGCATAAAAGAGGCTGAAGTGAAGCCATTACTGAAAATTTCTCTCTGGAGCCCACCATACTGGAGAACTATTGGCCAGGCTCCAATATCCCTTTTTGGCGTGGTTCTAGTGTGTGTGAGAGAGGTGGCTTCCTAGTTCCACAGATTCCTGGATGAGATCCATTTCAGTCTATCTTCAGGCCTGGTTATGGGATAGAGATAGCTTTGGTTGTCTTGGCAGATGATTTGTGCCAGGAACTAGACAGGGAAATTATGTCCTTGTTGGTTCTGCTGGTCCTTTCAGCAGCTTTCAGTATCATTGACCATGGGGCTAACTCAGAAGGTAGTGCTGGGAAATGTCTGTTTAACACCCTGCCTTGATTCTGTCCCCCACATATTTTAATATCTACATGAAACTGCTGGGAGGGGTCATCCACAGTTTTGGGTTTTGGGGTCTGGTGTCATCAGTAGGCTCATGATACCCAACTCTCTTTCTCCTTTCATTTGATTCCAAGGAAGCTGTTTCTGTATTAAACCAGCGTCTGCTGTCAGTAATGGACTGGATGAGGATTAACAAATTAAAATTTTATCCAGACAAGGCAGAGGTGCTCCTGGTCAGCTGCAAAGCAGATCAAGGAATAGAGATACAGCCCATGTTGAATGGAGTTATGCTGTCCTGAAATCTCAGCTTCATAGCTTGGGCTTACTCCTGGACCAGGTTTTCACTGTGGCCAGAAGTGCATTTGCACATTTAAAACTAGTGTGCTAGCAATGCCCATTACTGGAAATATCTCATATGGCCGTGATAACAGATGCCTTACTTATATCCCATACGTATATCCCATCTCAAAACAAGTGTGCCTGCTGTGCCCGTTCCTGGAGATGTCAGATCTGGCTACAGTAACACATGCCTTGACTACATCCTGTTTGGATTACTGTAATAGTCCAGAAATCTTTACATGGGGCTACCTTTGAAACTGTGTAGAAACTTCAGCAGGTCCAAAATGCTATGGCCAGGTTGTTGACTGGTGCTTTTTTACAGGGATCATGTGGCATACATGCACACAACTGAAACAATTTCATTGGCTGCTGATGCATTTTGGGGCACAATTCAAAGTGTTGGCTTTGACCTTTAAACCCCTACACAGCTGGGTACAGACTCTCTGAAATACTTTATCTCCCTATATAAACCAGCTTTAGTGTTAAGATCTTCAGAGGAGAACTTTCTCTTGGGTTCCATTGGCCTCACAGTGATGTTTGGTGAGGGCACACGTGAGAGTCTTTTCAGCAGCTGCTACCAGGCTGTGGAACTCCTTTTCAGGGGAGGTTGACTTGGTTCCCTCTCTGCTCTCCTTCCAGCAGCAAGTAAAGGCCATTTTATTCAGGCAGGCCTTTGAGATTTAAATCATACAGCAATAGTGTGAAGCCATTCTCTTTGATTAGTAATTATATTTTAAATGTATTTTGAACTGTTTTTACTATAACTTTTAAAGTAATACTGTTGTTAATTCTTCTGAACTTTTGTTTGGAGAAAGGTGGGATATAAATTCAATCAATAAACCAATCAATCAATAATAAAATAAGCATGACAATGGGCTAAGTTTACATGCTTGATGTGGAAAAACTAGGTACTTGCTATCCATATTTCCTCAGAAACAAGTCCATTGTAATTATTGAAGCCTTAAGAATCAAAATTATCTGTATCTGTATCTATCCCCACTCTGTTGATGAAACAGCTCTCAGTCCCTGCTCCCAGATTTACAATCTAAACAAACTAATAAACACAAAAGAAAGGGAGGATGGCAAATGAAAAGGAAAACAAGATCTTTTTTTCAGCACACACACACACACACACACACACACACACACACACAGAGTTAGATGACAGATGACTGAAAAACTTTAGTATATTCCTCATCAAGTTTGTTACTTTTGTACATGACCAGCAGAAATGCAGCAGCTGAAAGCAACTACTGTTGATACGTGGCTATTGTAATGAGGACAGTGCCATTTGGTAAATTTCTGGTGTTAAGAATCCACAAGTCTATCTAGAAAAAGAGATTGGCAGTCTTAGCCCTTGTCCAGCAAGTATAATCTATGCACCATTCATGGCAATTAATGAAATGTTGGTATTATCCTAGCCAGGCTTAAAGCGCTATTCTTTAAAGAAAATTGTTAAAGTTCCAGTAGGAGGAGGAGGAGGAGGTAAGACGATTCTTGGAGACCATCTTTTTAAATTTCCTCCAGCACCCTCGCTCCCACCCACCTACCCACTTTTCTTTCCCATAACTCTGTGAAATTACTGTAGATTTCTCAGCTTCCCTTTGATGGTTATCTGACCATTTATTGCATTTGGGGGATTTGCCGCAGTGACAGTTAGAAGAATACAGCCCAGAACAGAGAGGCCAAACGTCAAGAAGAATGCTGGAAACAGGATTAGGATCATATTCTGCTAGCGCTTGTCAGATTCTGAATGGGGTTCAAGTTCCTTTTGTCCTGATGGGGATTTTGCCTTTTGCCCTTCCCTTCACACAGTGAAGGAACACAGGAATGGAGAAACACACCCTTCTGTGACTCAGGGAACTGGTGCTTCAGGTTTAGAAATGTACTCTGGGTATCATTAGTGTAGATTTTTGTGGGGAAACTTTTCCTTTAAAATAAACAGGGAAATGAGGAGGGCTGTGATGTTCACAATTTAGCAAAAGAGAACTCCATGCTCAGAAGCTTTAGCCATTCCAGTAAGTGATGTCTGATTTAACTGTGTTTCTGTATCAGTCACACACAGGAGGTTGGGTGGGTTTGTAGCCTGATTCTATTCATACTTACTGAAACTTTGGCCCTTTCCGCACCTTACCTTCTTCCGGCACTGGGGTGCGGGGATCATGTGAGCAGCCTCTGGCGAGAGGCTCTTGCGTCCAGGGTCCTTCGGCTCCACACGAGCTGCCTGCTCATGCGAGAGCCCCTCCTCTTCCTTCCGCAGCGCTGCCTGGGAGTTTCCCAGGCTGCGCTGGGGCAGGAAGCGTGACCGGCGCAGCTCTGAAGGCTCCACACACCAGGTAAGTGCGCACGGGGCCCGGGAGCAATTTTCAGCTTCCAGCCGAAATTGAAAAGGTACGCAATCAGTGCCTGCCAGCCCCTGGAGCGTCACGTGATTGTGAGTGTGTCGTGCAGATCACTCCTCACAATCGCATGACGCTACAGGTGCCCTTTTGCATGGAAAATACCGTGCAAAAAGGTCCTTTGAGTGTGCCTGCATTGCACAGTGATACCAGTTTGATAGCACTGCAGCTGTTATGGTTTCATCTTATGGGATCCTATCATCATCATCCCTCCTTTTCTCAGCTTGGAACTCAAGGCAGCTTACAAAGGTTAAAACTGATGCACTTAAAAAGATTCAGTCATACATTTTTTTAAAAAAATTAAACAATAGACTTAAAAGTAGTTAAAAGTATGACCATTGAAAAGAAAACAACAAACACAAACAATGTATTATGAAAGGCTCTTTGTCCTTGAGCAGTCAGCCCTCAAAATCTTGTTGTTGTTGCTGTTGTGTGCCTTCAAATCATTTCCAACCTGTGGCAACCCTATCACGGGGCTTTCTGGGGCTGAGAGTGTGTGATGTGCCCAAGGTCACTCAATAGATTTCCATGATCAAGCAGGGAATTGAATCCTGGTCCCCAGGGTTGTAGTCCAATGCTGAAACCACTACACCTCACTGGCTTTGCTCAAAAGCCTACTGAAAGAAAGAGATCTTCCCCTGCCTGTGGAAGGACAGCTAACTTTCCAGGCTAATTTTCTAGGAAGAGAGTTCCAGAGCCTGGGAGCAACCACCAAGAAGACCCTGTTTCATGTTGCCATCAGAGGTACCTCCAAGGGTGATGGGAAAGAGAGCAGGACCTCCCTCAAAGATTTCAAAACATGGGCAGGCTCATATGGGAAAATAGGGTCCTCCAAATGCCCTGGATCTGGTCAGTAGAAGGCTGAACAGGGCATAAACAGCACTATGAATTGTTCCCAGAAATAGATCAGCAGCCAGTGGAGCTGCTGCAACAAATGAATCATGTGCTCAAAGTTACCAGTCCTGAGATATGCAAGTGTTTGGTGGGGCAGTCCTGATTAATCTGTCATGCCACTTTTTCAGATGCTTTCAAAACATTCCAGTTTCTCTCTCTTCCTCTCACTTTCCCCTATTTGTCCTTAGCTAAGGCTCAGGAAAAGGTGAACTGCTGCTCCCTCTCCCAGATTGTGTGCTCTTCCTCATTAATAACTTTTACCATCTTGATGATGCTCTGATGTTGCTTGGCTACATGTGTCCCAGTTTTCATCTGTAAAATGTTGGAATGTATGGATATGTAGTTTGGTGAAGCACTTGGAATTCCCTGCAAGAGAGCTTTGCTGAACTTCCCTGAACTCCAGTACTTGACTGGAGAATTGTAAGCAGCCCACCAAATAACAAATCCTGATATTTCATAGGAGGTAGCCATGGCAGTTAAAGTGACATGAAACTGATATAACTGTGCAATGCTGATAAACGCTACGCAGCCAGTTGGTCAAATTAAAAAATTACCCTCTTAAGGATTTGAACGTTGGACTATGACCCTAGAGACCAGGGTTTGATTCCCCACTCAGCCATGGAAGTCCAGTGAGTGATCTTGGGTGACTCACATACTCTCAGCCTCAGAAAACCTCATGATAGGTTTACTTGAGGATTGCTGTAAGTCGGAAATGACTTAAAAGCACACAACAACAATTGTTAACAATGTCAAATAGACAGGACAAAATGGATTCCAACCTAACCTAATCCTGTTATGGGAGAAAGGCAGGATATAAACCAAATAAATAGAATAATGGCTGGATTTATAACATAGAGTTATAGGTCTTGGACAGCTCTCTGTTCAGTAAGGCCATTTCTGCACTAGATTGTTATAGTACTTTTATTCCACTTTCAACATCCTATGGAAGCCTCAAAGGCCCCTCCCTAAACTGCAAGCCCCAGAATTCCATAGAATGTTGAAAGCGGAATAATGGCATTATAACAGCCTAGTGCAGAAATGGCCTAAGACTACTGTACATAATCTACCCATAAGACCATGGAAATGCCCCTCTTAGTCAACCTTAACAGCTAATGACTGAACTGGGCAAAGGAAGTCTGTTCAACTGCAGATCAGAATCCAAGGAGTATGAGGTTTCTCCCAGCAGCAAGTGAGGCTGTGACAATGAGAAAGAGGATCTCACTGCAATGAGAAAGAGGATCTCATTGCAATTCCTTGTTGTTCAGGTTGTTTCCAACTTATGGAGGCTCCAAGGTGAACCTAGCATGGTGTTTTCTTGGCAAGATTTGTTCAGAGAGGGTTTGCCATTGCCCTCCTCTCAGGCTGAGAGACAGTGGCCATTTCTGCACTACACTCTTATAGCGTGATTATTCCACTTTCTACATCCTATGGAATCCTGGGGTTTATATGCGATTATTCCACTTTCAACATCCTATGGAATCCTGAGGTTTGCAGTTGCGGGAGGGGCCAGTTGATGGCCATTCCTACACATAAATAACAAGGTAGCCAGTGTAATTGATCAATGAATAAAATAAAATAAAAACATCCTACTTTGGTAGCTCTACAAATTGGGGGAAAGGCTGGTAGAAACACTTCATAAATGCCTGGACACTTGTTCTCCTCACTTAGACCTAGCGCAGACACTTTCACGTCCTCACTCCAGATATGATGAAGAGTTTACAAGGGGCAGAATCAACACACTTCCAGAAAGAAAAAGAAAATAGCTAGAAGAGTGACATTGTGTCCCCTGCATATGAAATATGCTAAAAGTAGTTTGGCTACAAAATGCCTCTGATTGCATTTCTGGTCTCCTGAGCATCCCCTGCCTTTGAGACTACAGGGGTATTTACCGAAAGATTCTCTGTGGAATTGAGCACAAACAGAAGGAGGAATGTATATGTATCATTCCCAAATGCCCTCAATCTTGCCTTTAATCTTGCTTGTGCTAGCTTTCTACCGGTGTAACTCACAGAGTTCAATGGGTTATTTATTTCTCTTTTAAGTACAAGGGTTGGAGAGAGCATGCATTATATCAGATTGTAAACACATGCTTAAACATGGTGCTATTTTGTCCAATAATCTGTAAAGCCAAGCAAGAGATATTAAACAAAATAATAGATTATATGCTTCGCTATAAATTGGATGCTTTTTATTTTATTTCATGAGAATTTATTCAGTCTGACAAACCATGATGCTTAGAATATAATAGTGGCATAATCATAGCCGGGGGCTACCATTCCTCAATGTAATGGGATACTTATTCATCTAAGACAGGGACAGGTCTGTCCTTGGCTTTCATTTTACAAGATTACTTGTATTTCTGTCTCATTTGGCATAGGCGATAACCTGTCAGAAAGCAGATTCCACCAATCTGGAAGTCTTTTATTGTTTGAAATGGTTTAGAATCCTCCCCTGCTAACCGTTCAGTGTAGATTTGGCATGAAAACTGAGAAAGGGAAGCTTTAAAATAGAATAAATCTGAATGTTGCCCATAGTTTAAAGATTTACTGGCTAAGTGTGATTCTGAAAGAATTTTCTGCATAGAAGCCCAGTTGCCTTTTGTGTATCAACTAGACTGGAAATTAATTTTCACGAGTTTCCATTTTTATATGTTAAGTGTTTGTGTGTGTACACACACACACACACACATATAACTGTCTATCATCTATCATCCCTCTCTCTCTCTTTTAGCTGTCACCTATATGTCTATCTCATAAGATAACCTTTTGCCCAACTAATAAGCAAATTGCAACTATGGAAAGTCTCCCCTGTACTTAAAAAAAAGCAGCCTTTGAAAGACTTTGCACACCTCATTCTAGTATCCATGAAGTGGATACAAAACAGGCAAAACTTTGAGAGGCAGCTCAAAAAGATTCCCCAATAGATGGGATTTTGGAAAGCAAAAAAGAAATTTAAGACTCTAGTCCTATGATTCCTTGGGGGGGGCGTGTTCCAGGAGCCACATAATGTAGTAGGTTGTCCAACTCTCCTGCACAGAGGTGATCCACGAATAGAAAGGGCTATTTGCCCTCACAGGCCTCTCCCCATTATGGGCATGGAAATCTCCATTGTCCTTGCCGTTTCATCATTGCGACTCTTGTCTTATGGCAATGTCAGCAAACATGTGACAGGTCTGGGGGAGCTTTTCAGTTTGCTGGACCAAATCCCTTCCTGTTCCTTTGAAACCTTGAAACAGGGGCAAAACTATGGAGCTGGTATACTTGTTTTCCCTCCAGCTGCTTCCTGTCTATTTTTTACCACGCACACCACATTCAGTTAATTTACGGGCAGATGAAATAAGCACAGGGATGCTGGGAACAGGCTCTGGATCCTTTGGGAAAAAAACAATTCTGGGTCCCAGAAATTCCCTCATTCTTTCAAGGCGTCTTGAATCTTTGTGGGTGAAGACTACCCAGTTACGGCCACCCATGATTACCACCCTCTCCCACCAGCCACCTGTCTGACTTCACTCTTTGATCTATACCACGGGGCTTCCCCCACTCTTGTGCATGCCCTTTGGTGGCCAATCCAGGCCAGCTAGGAGATGTCCTCAAAGGCAGAGGGAATGGCAAAGAATTATGACAGCTTCTTGACCAGGGCACGGTAGTGAAGGTGCCATTGCTCCTTCTCCTGGTCTGAGAAAGAAAAGGCCATAGTGGGCTTATTGTCTCTGGATCTCTGTTTCCAGCCACCATCAACATTGATGGAGTTCTTGCATTTTACCTGTGGCTTCTTTCATACCCTCCAACTGTCCTTATTTGGCAGAGACAGTCCAATGAATCCTCTGTTATCTTACTTTTTCATATTGCTTTTCAACTCTCCCAGTTTCTTTCCCCTCTTCCTACTTTCTCCTTTTGTCCTTATCTTACTTCGGTTTTTGCAAACTGAGTCCCAAGTACAAAAGCAGCTTGCACTCAGGCCATTTCCACACTAGCCTGTTATAGTGTGATTATTCCATTTTCAATGTCCTATGGAATCTTGGGGTTTGCAGTGTAGGGAGGAACATTTAGAATTCTCAGCTAAAGAGTTCTTTGGCCTCAGTAAGCTACACAGCCAAGAATTCCACAGGATGTTGAAAGTGGAATAATCAGACTGTAATAAGATAGTGCGGAAATGGCCTCAGTTAACTCAGCAAGGGAGAGAAGAGGAGAGGGAGCAAAATCTTGCGCTTTCCAGTAGGCTCAAGCAAAAGCAAATTGTTGTTTCCTCTCCTAGTTGGTGTATTCTTTCCCATTAATGACATTTGTCATCTTGACCGTACTGTGTCCATTTCCGCACTACATTGTTATAGCACTATTATTCCACTTTCAACATCCTGTGGAATTCTGGGGTTTGTAGTTTACTGAGGCCAAAGAGCTCTCTGGCTGGAATTCTAAATGCCCCTCCCTAAACTACAAACCCCAGGATTACATAGGATGTTGAACGTGAAATAATGGTCCTATAACAGTGTAGTGCGGAAATGGCCAGTGATGTTGCCTGGCCACATATATTCCAGTTTTCATCTATGAAATGTTGGAGGGTATTTCTTCTGATGCCCTCCACCCACCCACCCACCCACCTCTCTCAATCTATTCCTCCCACTCACTCACTGCTATTACTGAACTCTGGTGATCACTCACAACTTCCTTTTCCTCATTTGAGCCACAGCCTTCTTTCAACAGGAATGGATGGGCTAAAAATCCGTATTATTTTGCATCACTACACTACACTACCACTAACTATTGGCCATTTCCGCACTACACTCTTATAGCGTGATTATTCCACTTTCAACATCCCATGGAATCCTGGGGTTTGCAGTTTTGGGAGGGGCTGGCTGGCCCCTCCCGAAACTGCAAACCCCAGGATTCCATAGGATGTTGAAAGTGGAATAATCACGCTATAAGAGTGTAGTGTGGAAATGGCCATTGTTACTAATTACTTCTACTACTGCTTTTTCCTCCTATTATTATTATCAGAAATTCCCCAATTTAATGATGGAAGTGGCTGCACCTAGACTCTGGAACTCCCTTCCGAGGGAGGCCACAATGACTCCCTCCTTGTGCTCCTTCCAGTGGCAGGCAAAGAGCTTTTTATTCAGGCAGGCATTTTAATATGGGAAGTTTTTAAAGACCAGGTTAGGGTGTGCTGTATTGTTTTAATTTTAATTGCTTCTTTTAATCTCTTTTTAGCTGTTTTATAATTCAATTCTGTTTTGATATATACTATTTATATGTTCTAATTTACATTGTTTTAATATGTTAGCCACCTTGAGGCCCAATGTTGGGTAAAAAAGTGGGATATAAATAAATAAAGATAGCAATAACAATAAGAATAAAAATGAAAATAATAGTAATAATCTATATTCAGAGGGAGGGTTGTAGAATGGTGTCCAGGTTCTTCTCAGCCAGCTGTATGAACGGAAGTGCAGACCTGCCAAATTCTCTGAAGACAGTTGCTGGTTGATTTTTGGCATGTATATAAAGCATGATTTAAGGATGCCTCTATCCTACTTGTAATAAGAATAATCTTCTGATTGATCCCACTGCAAGGGGACCCCTCAGATGTTGTTATACTGCAGCTCCCAGCATTCTTCACCACTGGATGTACCTGCTACGGCTGCTGGAAAGTGTTGTCCAAAAACAAACACCATTGCACTGAGCCAGCTAGGAATGGAGATGTATACTTCAAATAAAAAAAAACCCAAACTTTTGTCCTCCCCTGGTGCTGCTCACTCTGGGGTTTGTCTTATACCTGTGGACCCAGGGACAAACAGCAAGTCCAAGAGACTTCAGCTGATACATTGAGAACCGGTGAACTTGGTGTACCTATCTGTAGTAGCAGCTCCAGTTCTTAGTTTTTTCTTTGGGACAGGGGATAGCCAGTTGGCCAATGGCTTGGGCAACAAGCTTGCAGTTAACCTTGAGTGTGTTGAATATCAGCAATTTTCAGGTGATCAACAATTGTGGAACTTAAGGGGGAACCTCTCTCAGTCTGCTGCCTGAGTCAAGAGGTTGGCCATGGGAAGGGGCTCCGGCAGCTATATATTGAGTTCAGGGTGGGGTGTTGACAGGAGATGTGTGGAATAGATTTTGTGTCCTTTAGGATCTTAGCCCATGTCTGTTAGTAGAAATCTTCCGGAAGTGCATTAAGGTGGATGTGAAATCAGTTTTTTCCCCCTCTATTGGAGCCCAGTAGTGGATCAAGAATGGAATAAAACAGCAACTGGAGCCTGAATCCATTTCAGTGTAACCTGAGGAACTCAGTCTCACAGCAAGATCCTATTTTATTTTATTTATTTTATTTTAATTGTAGCATTAACATGAGATAGACTTCATTTGGTTATTATTTTTGCTGCTAATGCCCTTAGCAGGAGCTTAATTGATCTGATGCAGATCAAGGTGAAAAATGATGCATCAGGGCCAGCAATCAAAAATAAATTTATGGCATGTTACCCACTAAGCATTTTTCAGAAATAATGCAACATTTTAGAAACAATGGAATTATTCTGAATTGCACCAACAACATAGCCACTGGAGGAAAAAGCTCAGTACTGTTAATAAGTGCATTTTCCTGAGCTTTATGCATTGCTATGTTTATACAGCTTTACATATCAAGTTAGTCAGGAGAAATTGAATAAAAGCAACTCAGGTCTGGGAAATGAGAGATTATGAAAAGCAGATTTAATACAGCACCAGTTTTCTGATGTTTATGGCACATTTCATCATGTTTCTGAGGATACCCAATTACACAGTTTGGAGAGTAATCTCAAGCTGAGAGTACACTGAAGAGTATTAATGCTGATTCCTCCCCACTCAATGCCTTACCAATCATATACATATTTCTTTAGATGATCTCATGCTTACCTGAAAATTCTCGCAACTGCTTTTAATTCTTAATTGTTTTTTTTTCCTCATTCCTCATAATACCCCCCCTGCCTGGTTTTAGGTTGCTTTCTTTTCACTTTTCATAATATTTCCTCATTCTCTGTCCTCTCGGGTAAACTCTGATTTTGAGACATATTTCGCTATCTTTCCATTGAGATACACTATTGGAATGTATATGCATAAGGTACAACTGTAACACATCAAGTATAATCGTAACAGGCAAAATTCCACCACCATGGGCAGAATACATCTGTTGCACTGCAGGGAATAATTTGCCCCATGTACATAGCAGGACTTACATGTGTGTAGTATGTGAGTGATAGGATGCCAGCATCTTGGGTGATGACAAATAAAATAAAACAGAAAGCTCTCACCCCATTCCATGTTCCTGATCTGGCTTCTCCTGGGTCTGCTGCTTGTTAAAAAGCAATGGTCTACAATGTGAGTAACGTCACATCTCCGTTGGCCCTGAACTGCGAGATTCCTTTCTTTCTGTTTTGATCAGAAAACACCATCCAGCTGCATTTCTGAGGGCTTAGCTTTCTTCAGTCAAAAAAGGGAACAAATCATTTTTTACTGCAGTCCAAAACTTATCCTAATGAACAAAAGGCAAACCATTTTTCTTTGCATTTTTTTATTATCCGAATATGAAAACAAGCAATATTACATAAAGTAAGATGGACACAAGTTGGGTACATGGCATCATGCTGCAGCCTCCTTCAAATGAACACAATTGGATTTATTTTTAAAAACTGTCAGAATAAATAAATATTATACAAGTTTGCATTGCCAGATAGTGAATCCTACAGCACAAAACTGTTACATTACAGCTTTTAAAAAAATAAAAAAAGAATATGATACATAGCTTTGATGTTTACCCCCTTTAAAATGCTTTGTTCCTTTACCCAGATATGGCAGACATGCGTGTTTGTGGGTGGGAAATGCATTCATCCAGAGGGATTGGTGACATGAAATGATTCCACACAGCAAATTCTAAAACTTTTGATATAGCCTCGCCAAGCTATATCTAAATTGGTCACACCATCTCCTCATTAGCTGACAAAGTTTAAAAAGATAGAGTGGATCTTTAAAATCTGATACTAGGCACACTGCCCATAAAATATATCTTAATTAAGTTACAGCCTCATCCTACCAAGGATTTAATTGCCACCTTTGATAGCCGAAGTGGCAGAGATCTTGCTGCCAGTTCCAACAGGGAATATTATCACAGCTGGCCCTATCTTTAGGCAGAATAAGACAGCATATTCTGGTTGGTGTGAAAGGGCAGCAGAGTGTTAGCTATTTAATTTCTTGTTGTAGTTTTAACACTAGGTGGGGAAGAGGTGCTTGTGGGATCGTCTCCCTCAGATGTCAAAATAACTCATCTGGCTTTGCGTACTGTGCACTTAGACTTGAAGGACGGGCACCATTTGTTGCTCTGCCTCAGGCAGCAAAATGTCTTGGTCTGACCCCCTTGGTCTGTTCCATTCCCTCCATTGAAAGTACATGTTTTCATTACATCAGTGGCACTCAAAATAGTGATCTACATCCTAGCATATTCAAAAGGCCATGCTTTGAAAGGAGTTTATGGTTACAGCCTGTTACGCCACTTATTGTGAGTCTTAGGGTTTTTCCGCACATCAATGTTCTCATGCGTTGTCCCATCACAATTCCGACAGCACCTCTGCCAGGATGGGAGAGCGTTCCCAACATTATTCCCCCACACAACCAGGTGCCTCCAGAAGTGAGCACGAGGGACACACTCCATCTTTCCAGACTGCTGCTGGCCTTCTTTCCATGCTGCAGTGGGGGTGGGGGAAGCATGTGCTTCTGGCCCTTCTGCATGGCTGGCTGTAATGGAAGGCTCATGTGATCAAGGATCATTGACAGAGTTTCTTCGTCAGTGATATAATCCGCAGTCACACTGGCTGGTAATACGAGAAGGGCAGGACAACGACGACGTCATGTGGAAGCACCATCACAGTTCCGCTCCTGTCATGTCTCCATGCCAGGACACCATCATCATGTGGAAAGAGCCTTACCTCCACTAGCTACTTTAGAAATTAGGGAGCTGCTTTTCCTCTTTTGTGCTTAAAGACTTTATAAAATTAGTTGGTGTCACAGAAAGTATGTACCCCAACGAATTCAATTTATTAGTGCTTTGACCTCTATAGCAAATGCATCCATGATAAACATTACTAAATGTCTCCTTACATTTGTTCTCTGCATAGCCAGAACAAGATGGCACATCTTCGATATGTTTTGAATTTGCTTTTGTGCATGCATACTTCTGCGACTTCATTTTTCAACTACAGTGTTGTATTAATATGGTTAAAGCCTATTCTTATTACAAATTATGCTCTTTGAGAAGAGCACATTGTATTTTTCCTTTTTCAAAACTCTTTGAAACAAAAAGTGTTGAAAATGTTAAGTATCTCTGCACATGTTTTAATTCTTTCTTGACAGCCAGACACAATTTATACCTTCATCCTTAAAAGTGAAACCTAGCCCTCACAAACAGCAGGTAAAGTAAGTACAGTTGCATCTATGCAAGGTCACTTCCAAAAGAATCGAAGATGGAATGTTTTTCCATATAAAATTATTTTCTGCACATAAAAGAATCTAGCAGGGAGAAGGGTTCTAGCCTATCTTTTCCCCTCAATTTCAGGCTTCCTATGTACAGGAACTTTAAAAAAAATGGGACAGGGAAAGAGGACCTTGGATACAGGCCTGATGTTGTGCCCCCCCCCCCAGTCCTACTCTTCCCACAATGTAGTTTCAATATAAGGCGTTTTCCCCCAAATCCAACTGCAGAAAGGAGAGCAACATTTCAAGGTGTGTGTATGTGTGCGGGGTTTAGGTTTCCCAGATATAAGGGTCTGGACCCTCTTCTTCAGTCCTTTGGGCAAGTGAGAAGAGCCACAAGATGAAACAGATGCCTTAAATAGTGTGTGTAGATCCATTCCTCCGTTTCCCTTAGAGGTCTAGATTTAAGTGGGATATTCTTTGTAACCGTGATTGATGCTTAATTTGTCATGTGTAAGGATATCAACAGGGGCTGTCCCTTGCGATAGTGCCCTTTTAAATACCCTAAAGGCACCAGATCCTTTCTGATCTTGGGAGCTAAGCAGGGTTAGCCCTGATTAGTACTTGAATGGGAGACCACCAATAAATACCAGGTGTTTTAGGCTTTATTTCAGAGGAAGGAACTGGCAAAACCACTTCTGAGTATTCCTTGCTTAAGAAAGCCCTATGAAATTCATGGGGTCACCATGCGGGCAACTTGAAGGCCCATACACATACATACAGCATCAACAGGTCCCATCCCCTGTGATATGTCAGGGCCTGAGATGCTCTACACTTGGCAACCTTAATGGATGTCAATCTGGGGAGGAAAAACTTCAACACCTTTCCTTTCATTTCCGTATTTAACTTCCCAACATTTGAATAAAGTCCTCCACTGGAGTAAAAGGCAATTGCTTTGCACTGAGAGTGGGTCATGTGGAGCTCCATGTGTGTGTATATACACGCACATACACACAAACACACACGCACACATGCATATGTGAAAGGGAAGTGGAGGAAGAGAGTACAAGTGTGTATGTTCATGTATGGAAAGGACGTGAGGGTCTGTTGTGAGTGGATGTACATAAATGAATCCGAAGGGTGTCCACTTTGGCTTTGCCTCTTTTACAAATTCTCTTTCCTATCTCTCAAATAGATCTTCCAGAAAGGTAGTCATGTTGGAATGTGACCTTCAGATATATCCTTTGGCTGTCCCAGTTGGCAAAGACAGCCCCAGTTAATCCTCTGCCACCCCAATTTCTCAGATGCCTTTAAAATGCCCCAGTTTCTCTCTCCTCTTCCCCTTCATCCCTGCTTACCTCAGTTCTGCAAACTGATTTCAAAAATGTAGTTTGCATTCCCCTAACTTCAGCAGGAGGGAGAAGGGAAGATAGGAAAATCTTAGTTAATGTATTGCAATACTTACAAAAAGAAACTCAAGGCAAGATGGCACTTACAGTGGACAGAATGGAAATCTTATTTCTCAGCAGCCACATGAGTTCATGTAATTATTTTAGGCAAGGATGTTTCAAGGTGAAGAGATTTGAAACAATGCTAGCAAGAAAAATAAGCATATAAATAAGCTCACATGTACATTTCTTTCTCATTTATAGTTAAACCAACTATAGTACCTTGGCCATTTTTATAAGTAATTAATACGACCATTTTGAATATATATATGCCAGTATGTTTGTGTGTGCATGTGTGCACACATGAATACACTCAACGTATGTTATAAGCTTTCCACATTTTCAAAAGTAATGGGACAATGTACTTTAAATTATGTTCTGGTTACTCACACTAGGGGCAAAAATGAAACAAAAAAGAAGCCGTGACTGTTTAATTTGCAATGTCATTGTTCTTCAGGAATGCTAATAATTTCTGTTTCAATGATTTGGTTGAATTATGTTCTTTTTCCATGCATTTACATAGACTTTGGGAAACAGCAGCTGGGAACAGGTGAGAATCTTTTGGGAGTAAGTGGATCAGCCTACTAGGGTTGGGTGAGCTTATGACTTCCAGTCTTTTCTTCCCTTCTTTGCACCCCAGCCTAGAAACACACTTCATCTAAGCAGTATGGTTTTTTAAAAGGAGCCTCAAATGTAAATCCATGTAAAACCCTACCTTTGCATATTTCTGTTTTCATTTGAATTATCTTAAGTGTTTGTCATCTTGACAGAGATTTGGTTCACTCTTTTATGGCAAAGTGGACATGCCTAAATTCATTTGAAGGTAGATGTTTAACCACTCAGATTGTTATTTTCCATCACCAAAGTAAATTTAGGCAACACTCCTAGACTCACATAGAAGTTAGCCCCACCGAACTGAACTGGGGCCCTCTCACACTACACAGTTATAGCATTATGATTACTGTATTTGCCAGCATATAAGACACACCTGTATATAAGATGCACCCCATTTATACACTGGCAAATGCTATTTGCTGGCATGTAAGACACACTGGTGTATAAGATGCACTCCATTTTCAAACAGTATTTTTTAGGGGAAAATGAGAGTCTTATATGCCAGCAAATACAGTAACTTTAACTGCCATGGATCTACCCTCAAGAATTCTGGGGTTTGTAGTTTGGTGAGGCGCTAGGGCTCTCTGGCTGAGAATTTTAAGTGCACCTCCCTAAACCAGCAATCCCAGATGGCACAGGATACAGCCATGGAAGTTGGAGTGGAACCACAGTGCTAGAAATGTATAGCGTCAATAAGCATCTCAGGTTTGTAGTTTGGGAAGGAACTAGAACTCATTGGTTGAAAATTCTAAATAACGCCCCCGTAAACTGGATGTACTGGACATGAATAGGATTGTTAAGGCTGTTAATGACTTCTGATAAATTCCTTAAGAAGCATCCTTCCAGAGCGTTAAACCATTTTTTTTTCTTAAAAGCTCGGCGACCCTATGGATGAGAGACTTCCAAGTTACCCTATCCTCAGCCACCCTATTCAGGTCTTGCAGATCCTGGGATGTGTCTTCCTGGACAGAATCTATCCATCTGTAGTGCTATCTTCTTCTTTTCCTGCTGCCTTCTACCTTACCAAGCATTATTGTCTTTTCTCGTGAGTCATGTCTTCTCGTGATATGGTCAAAGTACAACCGACTTCAGTTTTAGTTAAAATGAGATGCGTGAAATGAGTTCTGTGGAGCTGTCATGTTTTGCCATTTTGGGGCAGTTTTTAAAATAAGGAACATTTAGTTATGCTAATTTTGAAAAGAAGATAAAAACAATAATCATAAAATAAATAAGTCTGAGTAAAGCTGATATGTTCCAGAAAGCTCTTGTACTTGTAGAGTACAGAACAGCCTAAAGAAATTTGTTATGTACCAGAAAGGACAGTAGCCACGGATCAGCCTATACTTGCCACTTTGATGTAATTAGGCTCACACTCAAGCACTTTAGCCAGTGAGCAGACTTCCACCTATAAAAGAGAACTTCCCCATCTAATCGTCCCCTCTGCAGTCCCCTGGACATCCCCTAAATTTTCTACCAAAGTTCTCATACCTGCCAGAGCAAAAATGGAGAGGACCTCAGTGGGGAGATCTATCTATTTCACTGGTAAATGCCACTCCATCATCAGATGGATACACTTTGATGTTGACCAGTGAGATGAACCAGTAAGAAATAAAACAAATGAATAGTTTTGGGAAATCAAGACCCACAGCACAGTAACCATATCTAATGCTCTGAGCCATTAAGAAAATGTTCCTGTCTTTGAATTCCAGTAATAATAGGCGTAATAATAGCTTGAATTTTAAAACATCCCCACACACACCCACATAAAAAAAAAGATGCAGTTGTTCTGCAGGTTAAGATCACCTCACCATCCAGTCTTTAATCTGGAAAATATTACAGTGAAATTGAACTAAGATCTTTCCCTTGGAACTTATGCTGTGAAATATTAGGGGGAAATTAGTGCCAAAGACCAAATTTTTTTTAAAGATGTCATCCGTTATATGGCATTGATCTTTATGAAAGATGACCTTTCGATATCAGAAAATGAAACTCAAGTCCACACTGATCCACCTCACATAAGTTTTCAAAATGACAGTTTTTAAATTTATGTAAAAGTCATAAGTATTCGATTTAACTAGCTCTACTCAGAACCATTTAAGATACTGAGGAGACACTGACATTCAAAGGGAAAAAAACGGTCTGGATACCATATATTTTATCTATAAAACATGGACAACACGTTTATGATTTTTCTCCCCATTATACTTTTATCTATAAAATGGGAAGAAATATGAAAAACATGTCATCCATGATTCTGATTGCTGGGGACAACAGATGACTGAGTTCTAAAACAGTGTTTCTCAAACTTTAGAGGTTTGGTACTCCCAGAATTCTTGGCCATTGCCCATGCTGGCTGGAACTTCAGAGACTTGATGTCCAAAGTATCTGGAAGGTCCAAGATTGAGAAGCACTGTTCTAAAATGCAAAAACTGGAAGCTGATTCCTCTTCCCTGGGAGATAAGACTGGTGCATAAGCAACGGTGACCATGTGCCTGCTGGATCCTCGCTCATCTAATAATTTTGGTATGAAAGTCTAATACTTAGTAGCTGTACTGTATAACCATACAAATGCAAACAGCAACTTTCTGTTGCCACTGCTGTAAAAAAATTCAGTTGGTTGACTCCAGATTTAGGCTTTCTTATAGTAGATCAACTGAAATAATCAAAACCTCTCACATTTTATGGGTACATTTAGGTTCATGTCCATTCTTGTGGATTTCACTCCTTCTTGTCAGTGTTTAGATCTGAAGCCAGCAGTAAATTGGAGTGGGGAAGGGGGAGTTGTAGCTAAATCTTTCTTTAGTTTATCACTGTTCAGCAGAGAACTCAGAACTGATCTTCAGTTAGGAGACTGGGATGTTCTCCTCAGGCAGCTGAGTTTGGATGAAAAGACAGCAACTTTTTGATTATTTATTATTACCATTTACTGCCATGGACAGTGACAAGTGTTCAAGGATTTTCTGTCTTGGATACGAAAATAATTTGAAGGGCCTTGAATGTTGTGCTTTTCAATGATTGGGGCGAGGGAAATGCCCTTTGCTACTCCTTCTACTTAAAAGAAGCAAAATATGTTGTGGCCAGCCTTGGATTGAGCTGGTGAAAAAAGCACAGGGGACATTCCAGGTGTGTGTGCACAATCTTTCAACTGTTCTTCATTTTCCAAATCCATCTCAAATTCTTTATACAGCCACACACCCACACCTACACCGAAGAGCAAACTTTGTACATTTCTGTGGACCAAAAGAAAAACTGGACTGAAAAAGAAATCTTTGGGATGTGTGAAAAAGAAATTTTAATACTTTCCTTTCTCTCATGCCTTTGATTTGAAGAAGTGTTTTGGAAGATGGATACTTTCCTGTTAGAAAATGGGACTACTCACAGAGAAACTAAACCTGAATGGTGCCCTGACTTTTGGAATATGTGGTGGTTAAAAAGGACCCCAGGTGAAGATGGCACTGGGGATTCAGAATATTTTTATATTAAACTGAACCTGGATCTTTGACTACATGGGATCAACTGACAAACAGATTAGGGTTTTCTCCCCTATTTTCTTTAGTTTTTTGATTACAGTGTTGGTTCTATCTACTATATAAGCATAATTGTAAAAGAGATAGGAGGGGTAGTGCTTCACAATTCTGCATAAGGCAACACTGACATTAACACACAAGTGAAGGAACATCTCCAATATCATATAAACTATATACAGTAAGAAGCAAGGCTATCTCTTCCCCTCCTCCCCAGCAGAACAAAGCAATTAACACATTTATCATAGCATCATCAAAAGAATCTTTCCAAATATTACGTATTTGACTCACAGTTCTGAAGACAATTTCACATTTAAAACATCTGTCCTTTCAGTAGTGTTTTTTTTTAATGGGCCAGCAGAAACAGGCAGAAGCAATGCTCAATGCAGAAACCAGAACTACACCAATGTTCCCCCATGAGGGGGAGCATCCTAATGAGGGAGAACATAGAGAGCTGTGTGTCGCATGTCAAAAACCAAACCATTCAAGGAGCAAAGCCATGGTGTGTTTCCTTGGGGGGTCACCTGCCGTTTGGGCTCTTACCGTGGTTTCTCTTTTTTTTTGCCTGCCTGCTTGATGCTCAGTTTGGTAAAGTATCCAGCCCCAGAGAGGCAGCGTGTTGCTTGGCTCGCAGACGTAGATTCTCAATACTGGTTGTTTTACTGTTCAGGCTTGGGAGGGAAGAGGAAGCCTGGAGGATAGGAGAAGACCACACCTGCTGGGCATGGGAGAGTGACTGGTAGTAAGACTGGCAGTGCAGCGAGCTTAGGGGTGCCATGTTGACATTCATGCCCAAGTATGGCATGGCAGAAGGGGTCCCCATTTCGAAGGATGAATAATGGACCAAGTTGTTTGTGGCTGCCATGTGCTGGCGGAATTGCTCTTGCAGTCGGAAGAGGCTGAGGGGCGAGGAGGAATAGGAGTGGGTCTGAGAGAGGCTGCTGCTGGAAGATGGTGTGGCTGTAGCACTGATGGGGGAATCTGCATTTTTAAACACAGCAAAATCAAGTCAATTAAAGAAGCAATAATGCCCATCTCTACCAGGAAATATGTTCACACTTGAATTTCAAAAGCAGAGAAAACAAACAAACAAACAAACAAACAAACAAACAAACAAACTCCTGAGATCCAAGTTGCCCCAAACTCAATGCAAGGAAGGCAAGGCAGATGGCAGCATTAAATTAATAGTAATTAAATTAAATTAATAGTAATAGTATTAATAGTAATAGTAATAATTAATAGTAATTAATAGTAATAGTAATAATTAATAATAATTTAATTTAATTAATTATAAATAGTAATAGTAATAATTATATAAAATGAATGATTTGTTTAAAAGAGAGGGGTAGACTTGAAGGCAGGAATGGGGACACAGTGGATCTCCTCATGACTGCAGACTTAGGTGGTTTTATAATTCATTCACATTGTTACCGCAGTTTTCTAGCCCAGACTTGTGGGATACCAGATATCATTTGATATCAATAATTTGGCCTTCTTTACCTATTCCTCTCCATGTGCTTGCGAGGCCCTCGGACAAGCACGCTTACAGGGACGGCAGCAAATAGCTGAAATATTCCAAACTAATACAGGCAGGCCAGAAATAGCCAGCCTGCTGCTTTAGGAGACCTCAAGGCAAGTACCACATTATGTATGCACGCTACTTACAAAGAATTCCCTGCTCCGAGCAGGCAGCTTGACGAGCCAAATACTTAATGGTCAAGCACTCTGCGTTTGCATACTGGCTACCTTATTGACAATTCGGACTTAATCATGCTAAATTCTGACCTTTCGGGGGCTTTGTCTCCAGCCCAAAACTCATTGTTATCCCTGAGAACGGACTAGCCTGAGGCCACATTTTCCCCTATAAGACCCCCTGACTTTGCGTGCTTCCTCGGATCGCTCTTGGCTTCCATCCTGCCTTGCTGTCACTTCGTTCGACGAGCCTTCCCCTCAGCTCCCCGTGCTGAGAGCTCTACTTCAACGGACCTTTTCCTTCAGATTTTCCAGGCTTCAGGACAGGTGCAGTATTTCCCATACAAAACCTCCTCTTAAAAACCCTCTGTCCCACTCCAACCTTTATTTCTATAGCTCTCTGTGTGAGTGTGTTGCATACACGTGTTTGACTGTATATAAATAAAACAACAATTATTATTATTTACTTCTGTTCGCTCCTTGATTCGGCCTGACCCCGTAGACACTGGATAAAAGATCTCGCTATGTTGCCCTGCCTCTCGTAGTGATAGCTTGTGCTCTTTGCTAATTCCCAACTTTGTAATTTGGAGCGCACTTAGGTGTCCCTCACGGGACCCCTAGAAATCAGGGTAACAACATGTTTTAAGCTTTTTATCAAAAGTTATTACAAGAAAATCTATAGTTCAATAGCTCACCCATCTGATTTACCTCTGAAGAAGATATTATGCAATATGGAACAACAACCAGGACACTTTTTCCCATTTTCCAACTTCACGTATTTTCTTTTGCCTTTTAATACATTTATGATTGCTGTTCAGTTCTTATATGATCAATTTTCTTCTAACTGCCTGACTTTTGTTATGATTCATTTGTTATGCAGTATCTTGAAGTTGGAATTACCACTGTCTTTGCTTAGATCGTTTATGTTTTATGAGCAGAAGGATCTACTTTATGGCACCAGGCCTGCCCAAACTGGAACGCAACCAAAGACTAACAGTTTGTGTGAAGTTTTGCACAAGCAGCCAGAAAATGTATAAGTAATCGTTAAAGAGCATACTTCATGATGGAAATATGGGATTAGCTGGCATATTCAACACTGGTGTGCCATCTGTATTGAAGAGTTATCCAAAAAATTGTAATGAGCAGGATCCCAGTCAACCTTTGAGAATGACACACTCACAAAGACACATGTCTTATAAGCAAATGCTAAATGAATATTCTTTTGGGTCTTCATACATACTGCTGTAACTATTGTGCTCCAAATGTTCACATTTGATAAAATTAGAAGACGTGGAATAAGAAGATGAATCTTGTTATGGGTCACTAAATGGTTAAAAGACAAAAAGGGGCAGGAATAAATGAATACTGCTCACAATGAGGAGATATAAACAATGAGGTTTCTCCATGTTGTTCATAAGTTACCAAGACTTTGAGTTGACTGATGAAGGAACTAAGTGTGCTGATGAGATGAAATTATACAGGGTGGTAAAAACATAAATGGATTGAGCTCCAGAAGGATCTCTCCAAGCGAAGGAAAAGAGCAATAAAATTTGACTTAGACAAAGCAAGTGTCAAGTATCAAGTATGGCACAGTGGGGATTGGGTGTTGGACTAGGACTCCAGAGATCAGAGTTCAAATTTCTTCTCCACCGTGGAAACCTGGAAACCGGCTGGGTGATCTTGGGTGAGTCACACTGTCTCAGCCTCAGAGGAAGGCAATGGCAAGCATCCTTTGAATAAATTTTGCCAAGAAAATTACATGATTCAATTGAGGGCTGCCATAGGTTGGAAACAGCTTGAAGGCACACAACAACAGCAGCAGTAAGTGATGTAAATTAGAGTAAAATATCCTAATTTCATATGGGTACTGATGGAAACTGAGCTGGTCCTGAAAAATGAGAAGGCAAGAAAAAATACAGTTGCAAGAGAAATTTAAGAGACAAGTGGCCAGGAGATGTAGACAGGAAAACTGTGAAGAACTTGGTATCCCTTCCTATTTCCTCTCACAGGAGGAGAGTGGGAGGTACCAGGTATGTGGCTATATGGTTTCAAGGTGCTCTCGGAAAGGCCTCATAGATCATCTCCTTCATCCACCTCATCTATCTTCCTTTCTATCACATCTTGGTTCTTCACAGTGCTCAGTACAAAATGAGCTGCCATTGTTGCCTGCCTCACAGTCCATATTCACTATCCCTCCTCCCCTCAGCTCCAGATAGCTTGTATATGAAACAGTAGGATTGTGCTGAAATACCATAAAGGCACCAGATAACATCTGATCTTGGAAGCTAAGAAGTCAACCCTGGTTAATACTTGGATGGGGACTGCCCACAAAAACCAGGTGCTGTAGCTGTATTTCAGAGTAAGGAACTGGCAAAACCATCTTTAAGTATTCCTTGCGTAAGAAAACTCTACAAAATTCATGGGGTCTCCCTAAGTCAGTAGGTGACTTGAGGGTACATACACAGAGACTGATACAAAAATGTTCTTTGGATTATGTAGAACAGGACAAATTTATCTTATCTTATATTATAATTATTTTTTCCCGCCTTTCTCCCAGCACCAAAGCTCACTGAAAACAGTGGCTCACTATAGCAGTTGAAAAAAAAAAATGAATTCCATGGGAGGGATCATTAGGAGCAAGGCTGAAACACAATTATAAATACCTTTGCACAAATATATGATGTTACCACATTTTGAATGTGGGCAGTTCTTTCCACTACTAGGTCTGTCAATTTAACTCTCTCCCACATTAAGTTTCTTTTTTTTAAACAAAAACTCAAATTCTTTCCATCCTTTTTAGGAAAAAAATTGTGATTTTGGTAAGCTCTGAACAAACTGTACAAAATTCTCACCCATCTACACTGGATGAAACATATAGCTATTCCCACAGGTATAGAAAATACCAGGAATCCTGCATTGGGAGACATACATATGGCTCACAGCTGTTATCTCCCAATGCTACCCATCCAAATCCACCTTTCAAATAAGACAGCCTCTTCAACGTAGCCATTACCATGTTGTTGGAAAGCAGGGGAGGGTGAAATCAGTGAAGATGTGACCCAACTATTTTCCTGTAGCTAGATGCACTGCAACGATTTCATCTGCAGGTCCTCCCCAGCATTCCGGAGGTGAATATAGATGTCTGTTGCAGTTTGTTCAGCTACAGGAAAATAGCTGCATGCAACTCTGCTTTCTAATAACATGGAAATGGCTGTGTTCCAGTATTGCTTGAAGGGTGGGGTTTTGGGGGGAAATTTTAGCTGTTGCCCAGATGGTAAAGATTTCTGATCTCTGCAATGACCAAAAATGGTGTAAGTACAATTTACACTACTATAATTTACTAACAGGATTCTGGCCCATGTTGTACACTCCTGCTGTGTAGCTGTTAAAGATGTGGAGCCTGTGGGAAGATGAGAGGTTATAACACAAATTCAGCACCACAAATGTGGTAGGGGACTTGCACCCAGATGGAAAAATCTGCTCCACATCTGGATTTTTTTAAATGCCATGTTGTTTCCACTTTCATATCAGAAGAATTGAAATCCACATCCACTACCTCACCTCAAATAATAATATTGTAGAATTTAGAAAGAGGAAACTGAGATGACCAAGTGACCAATTTTCTTTGGTTCTTTGGAGTTTTTTTCCAAGGAAAGGTTATGATGTAATGGGTATATTTTTATTTTAGGAAAAAAAGGTGGGAGATGTTTATAAGCTTGTGCATGATGTGTAGAAAGTGGATAGGGATATATTTTCCTCATTCTCTCTCAGATTTTTCTCATTTTCTCATGATACAAAAGCCCAGGATCATCCAGTGAAGAGGGTACAATTCAAACCAGATAAAAGGAAACATCTTCTTCATGTAGCATATACTTAAGCAATGAACTGACTGCCACAGGATGTGGTGGTGACCTTCAGAATAGCCTTAAAAGGCATTTAGTGAAATTCATGGACTATAAAGCTATTATTGACTACTAGTCAAGATGCACACATTCTACCTCTGACATCAGAGAATTCTAGTGGCTTTGAGGCTGTGGTCAGCCTCTTTCCTACCATAGCATTTCAGTAAACATCTGCAAACACTACAAAAGCAATTTTTGGGGCTGTGTCCCAAAAATCCAAGTGTCCTGTGCATGCTAGTGGATGCAGATAACTTACTAGCCACTACTGATTGGGAATCAAAATGAATAAGATTCTACTGTGGGAATAATCTCCTAGTTTCATTCACTGAGGGGGAATTTCCTATTAAGTCATGTTGCAAATTTATGTTTCCTTGCTGTTAACAAAGGTGACCACTCATGCGTGCATCACTGAACTGGGAAGTGCATCACCAGGCAAGAGGACAAAATGGGATGCTTTTCGTAAATTATGCATATGGGAAGTATATAGACACGAATCTAAAAAAGACTTGCTAAGAGGGAAGAATAAATAAAATACATCACACTATAGTCATAAAGACTGTGACCCATCTGCCTTTTCAGTCTGTTATCCAGGTGCTCTCTGTTGAGGTCAGCATCAGGATCTTTGGCCTCCCTTCTTATTATTCTTCAAACTAGATTTGGGCCAGAAAGGCCCTTCATATACAAGCTACTTTAAAATGGAGGACTGTGTTCAATGAAGGAGGATAGATGAGCACCTTAGCTGCTACCAGGTAGTATGGGGCCTTTTCATTCTTTTCCAACTGTTGTCCAGGAAAGGGTAACACCCAAATATCACTATCACTACAAACTATTCAAAATTAGCCAATTGGCAGTTTCAGCAGTTATTATCCTAAGAGATATTGCTCTCTCTCTTTCTCTCGCTTCCTTACAGATGTGTTATACAGAAGTGTGAGGCAATTGTACAACTAAAGGCAGCAGAGAGAGAAAGACAGAAGAGAGCAAATTCTCATGACCACTGCTCTCTCACCACAAACAGTTCATTGTCCTCTATGGTGAGATTCTTCTGGAACTGGGCTTTATGAATGGTATGGTATGGGACCTGTTTCCTTAACCAAATTGCTTGGGTGTGTGTTTGTGCATGGAGTGACTAGAAGGAACACGCTTATTTGATCCTCAAATGAGCTAATTTGAAGGGGGGGGGGTAAAATTATCTTGAAAGAAATCTGTTGTGCAGAGCCTACCATTAGGATTTATTTACATTAAACTCTTGCTGGTTAAACTAGAAAAAAACTAAAGGAACAAGAAGAAGTTCTCCCTCACCTGCTTTTGGGCTTGCCCTCTTGCTATTCAGAGCCTTGTTTTCTGCTCCAGGGCTCTTCTCTGCTTTGTTCTCCTCCAGTGATATCTTGAATTCCTCTTCTCTGTCTATTTGGTCCTCAGCTGCTGACTCGCTGGCTGACTGCTCTGATAGAGTCAGGTTGAGCTCTGTGTTTACCTCACTTGGCAAGTTCAGAGATTTGTCTGCATCAGGAGTTGGAGTGTGTGTTTCTAAGACAGGAGTCTCTGCTTTGCATTCACTGTGGTTGGCTTCAGAGTCTTTCTGTTTCTGTAGCTGCTCCTTTTGCAGACTGCGCTGCTTCTTCCGGAACTTAGCTCTTCGGTTTTTAAACCAAACCTTCATTTGTCAAAGAAGGAGGAGAAAAGGTTATATAACAATACATTTTAGATTTTTTTAAAAAAGGATATATTTGAAACTATGATTCAGCCAGATCTAACATTAGACACTTTAATTATCATCTCTTCATTCTCAGAAGATGTCTATATGGATGCCTGAACTGCTCTGTTTAAGGAACCATACCATGGAGAACTCATGGTTTTCCAGTGGAGGCCTTAAAAACAAATTAAGGCGAAAATGGATGGTGATGATTTCACTCTTCATTTGAAATCAGGACTAGTCTTCAATTTGCACACTTTGAGAGCAGTGTCAACTAACAGCAATGGAGAAGTCTGAGTACGAATGGCCTGAGGACTATTGCTTGATCACTTTTTTGAGGCAACAGTCACAGTGGCAAAATTAGGATAAAACTGGGCTGCAAACTAATCCTCCATAGTTCTGCTGCAACCAAGCATCACAGGAGCATTAGTAGAAATAATCATACAACTAGATAGCTGCCTGGTTATCTAGCAGGAGTAGAAATGCAGCATAGTCACAAAGTTGATGCTGGGATTAAGAAGTACAGCACAGTGGACAGTACAAGGCGCGAAGGCACAAAGCACAAGCAAAATACCTATGCTTCATTTTGTTAAGAAACACATTTTTTAGTGGGAAGTTGGGATAAAAATGAAAAAAAAATGAATGAATGAATGAATGAATGAATGAATGAATGAATATCCCCAAGAGCCACTTATTTATGTATTTCTTTATTTTATTGGCTTTCTCCCAACATGGAATCCACGGTGAGGAATAAAGCCTAAAAACAAAATTAACTAAAAAATTTTTTGAAACAAACCTCTCATTAAAATACCATTAAATTTTAAAAAGTATAAAATTGTTTTAAAAACAGAACAATAAAGTTAAAAAGACAGCACATACATTCCATAAAAGGCTCCTTGTCACCAAATAATAATCAAAAGCCTGTTTGAGTAAAAAGGACTTTGTCTGCCAGTTGAAGGAGAGCAGAATAGCCCAGTCTCCTGTCAAAAGGAAGTCCTGTGCAACACCCTGGCAGTTGCCCTGTGGGGTCTCTTAGGGCTTGGTTCTGTTCCCCATTTTGTATAACAAGGTGAAAGTACAAGCTGAAAATATCCAGGAACCACACATTCAAGAAAAAAGATTTGTTAGTCAGAATTGTGTATGGCTATTATGAATATGTAAACTGGAGTTAAATACTTGTGATTTGTTTTGTATCCACAATCTTTAGTTTAGGCATTCAGGCTCCTTTTGCACCCTACCTTTTTGCAGAGTCCTCCAGTGGGGATGCTTGCATCGGCTCTGCCGGGAGGGAAGTGCAACGGGAGCACTTCCCTCCACACCAGCTGGCTCTGTAATGAAGGAAGCGCGATGGCCGTGCCTCTTCCTGCTGCAGAGCAGCCGGGTACCTTCCCAGGCTGTGCTAGGGCAAGAAGCACAGCCATTGTGCTTCCTGGGCATCTGCAGGACAGGCAAGTCCACGATAGTGGTGCAATCACAGGCCATTGACGGGGAAAACCTGCCAATGATTTAATCCGTGATTGCACCTCCTGGGGACCGGAGAAGGACGGGACTGCAATGACTTCAAGCAGAAGTGTTGTCATGGTCCAATCCTCCCGTACACATGATGGTTTGGGAGGGTGATGCAGATACAGCCCCAGTGTTTTTGTTATTGTGTGCCTTCAATTCATTTCCAACTTAGTGTGACACCAACCCCTAGGCAAATGATCTCCAGCAGAATTATGATAGGGGTCCTTCTTCTGCCTATCATACTGGAGATTGTTCATGGCAGGTGTGGAAATAGCAGCCAGCTGCTTCCTGCACAGCAGGGGAACAGATCTCCATCGACTGCAGTGGCTGCTTCCTGGTAAGTGGGGATTGAGGGGGCTGAGCTGGAATTTACTGCATAGCACTGTAACTATGGTACTTATGCATACTTAAAGACCACACAGGATTCCAACCATGATTTTCAAATAACAAATGTTTTGAAGGCACAGAACAACAACAACATGAAGACTACGGGCAAAACCAGGCATATTATTTTACACATGAGGGAAACAGCTTGTTCAATCTGTTTCTTTATTGACCCACAGTAAATCCCTTCCATCATCTCTTAAAATATCATACCATTTTGTCTTCAGTGTTCAGGCTACTAAAGAGAAATGCTAACATTGTCGGTACCTGCACTCTTGCCTCTGGCAGATTGGTACACATTGCCAGCCTTTCCCTCATCACCACATCTGGATAGTGCGTCTTCTGGAAAGTCTTCTCCAGGGCTTCCAGCTGCTGGGCTGTGAAAGCTGTGCGGCTTCTCCTCTGTTTGCGGTGCTGGGAGCCATAACGGGCCTCCAAAATAATGTCTTGAAACGTACAGCCGTTGGAAAAGAAGAGAAGTGGCCAATTTAATTAGTGTAATTTATGTGCATCATTCAAAGAAAAATAACTGGGGAGCTTTAAAAAAAACTTAGAAAGGGGAAGGGGCGCAGACTGAGAACCTATAGTTAAGCTTTGAATCTGACAGCATTCTGGGGCTGCAACATTGATTTACTGAGTACGTCTAGAAGCTAAGATAAAACCTCTTTAGGCTCCAGTTTCTTATCTGGAGAGAGTAGAGATGAAAGATGTCTACAGAACTTTCAAGGCCATTTCCGCACTACATTCTTATAGCACGATTATTCCACTTTTAACATGCTACGGAATCCTGGAGTTTGCAGTTTAGGGAGTGGCCAGCTGGTTGGTCCCTCCCTAAACTGCAAAGTCCAGTATTCCATGGAATGTTGAAAGTGGAATAATTGCACTATAAGAGTGTAGTGCAGAAATGGCCCAAGAGTTTGACTGATATTCTTGAAAGTCAATGTTGGGATTGTTTTGGTTATGGGCTTTTAATCTCCAACCTTTTTTTTTTAAAAAAAAATCTGCATTCATTTCTTTTGTTAACTACTACTTATTGTTGTTGTTGTGAATGACAAGCAAACCTTATTCTCTCACTCTGTCCCCAGTATCCTTTGAAACTGACCCATACACATAGGAAGTTAAAGCACCCAAGACCAACTCAGGCTGCAGTCCTGTACCCATTTACATGGAAATAAGTCCCACTGAACTGAATGAGACTTATTTCTGAGTAGACATTTATAGAATTGCATTGGTGGGGTCTTATTTTGCAGTTCTTTCTGCTGCTTATTGAAATGGTATCCAAATCCTTAGAACAAGCCTAGAAATAAAGTTTCTGCTTCTATAAATGCAAAATATAGTCTTTTACAATTCTTAATGTGCATTCAGCAAGCAACTGCACCAATCAGAGGCAAATAGGAAGATGGATGACATATTTATCAATTATCATCATCATCATCATCAGGTAACAGTTGAAATTCACTAAGTCAGTTACAAATGTGTAACTCAGAGTTATGCATTTGGGACTGGTTCATATTCATGATCCCTACGTAGTCACTAGTTAAGGAAATACATAGAGACTGTGAAATTCCCCCAGTCATTATTGGCAGCAACTGCTGCAAGTGACAGTGGTCTGTTCTCCGGCTGATTGGGAAGCAGTTGACTGGCATTCCCACCCTTCCCTCCCACAACTGTTCTCCAGTGCAAAGGGGAACTGTGACAGGGACACTGCTTCTGATTGTTGCATCAGAGATCAATTACAGGAGGCGCTGGGACATCAGTCAGCTGTGTTCTGATCAAAAGGGGAACAGATCCCTATCACTCGCAGTGACTGCAGCCTGGAAAGTGGGGATGAGGGTTTGGGCCAGGAGACACTATTTAGCTATGTAACTAAGATGGTTACATAGCTAAGTGGGTAACAACAGAATCTCCACCAACAGTTAGTATTATGCCTTCTATTTTTTTTTAATATCATGTTGAAATTTGCAATTTAAGAACTATTAAACTGCCTAAGTATTTATTTTTGCTTATTGGCACAAAGTTCCAAGCTTAGATCTTACTTCTGAAGTGTTGCATAAAATGCTTTCTGAAGAGATTAGTCTATTGAGAAGTTTTGAGGGTCCAACTTTGCGAGAATGCCATTTTAAAAAGATCTAAATCAGACTGGTCAATTATTTTTTTGAGTTAGGTGTGATGGTCTTCAAAACTGCATTTTTCAAATCTGAATATTTCATAGATTAATTTATACTAGATGTTATCCAAAAATTGGGGGAAAATTGTGCAATATCAGAAACTGACAATGCAACCTATTGAACAGGATTAGTTAGAATATATTATGATTATGACACCTATTCAGAATGGAAAATATGTTATGATTTTACATTGGCTCTCATTGTCATCTTACAGAAGGATGTGTGAGCCACAAAGATAATGAGTCACTTGATCTGGATATCCAGGATTCAACCCCTTGTTTTGTTCAGTGGCTTTTGGGGGAAGAAGATGCGGATGGTAAAATATCACACCACAAAACTTCAGTTTTGTCATATGCGGTGTATCAAGGAAGAGTGGGTAGTGGTGAACTCGCAAATGCTGAGCTAGAGGTGCTCATCTTGACAATCCCCATAGCAACACTCCAAAGGAGAGTCCAAAAATACAGGCAGTTTTGATCCATACCAGCAAACTAATTCTTGCAGTTTTCATTTCCTTAATGAGAGAGTCTTTGGCAAAGCTAATGGGTCTTACTTGCTCATTTTGCCTCCTAGAGGGAAAGCTCACAATACAGTCAGCCCTCCACATCTGCAGGTTTCATTTGCACAGATTTGGCTATTTGCAAGTTTTCCCAACCCCTGCTTCCCCACTCAAGTGCTTCTTTTCCAGGGGAACCTTCTCTCTTGGCTGATCCAATCAGGCCACGCAGCCCTTTAAAAACTCACCTCTTGTCCTCTTCCTTCTCTACTAACTTCGGCCTGGCCAGGTAAGGAGTACTCACAGCCCAACTTCTCGGCACCACAAACCCTCTTCTGATGCTCCCTGATGGACACTCAAGGAAGGAGATGGGCAAGAGAGAGGAAGTATAGGGACATCAGGCTAACCCATCCCCTTTTCCCCTCCTTTCCCTGACCTGCACCATTTCCGCACTAGCCTGTTATAGCACGATGATTCCACTTTCAACATCCTCTGGAATCCTGGAGTTTGCAGTTTTGGGCCCTCCTGAAACTGCAAACCCCAGGATTCCAGAGGATGTTGAAAGTGGAATCATGGTGCTATAACGGGCTAGTGCGGAAATGGCCCTGGTTTGGACCCTGGGTGCCTGCCCTTCCCATAGACACACAAACATTTTGATATTTGTGTTCTTTTCACTTTTGCAGGGGTTCTGTGCCCCTAACCCTAGCAAATGTGGAGGACCAACTGTAATACACTATTGCTATGAAATCCCTCTTCTCTGCCATGCTACACGGAGGATTGCAGTTAAATTCAAAGCAACAGGGAAGCCTGAGTGAGTGGTAGGTGATCATCATTCCTGCTAATAATAAATAAGTAAGTAAGTAAATAAATAAATAAAATCCCAGCACTCACACCCTCCAAGTTCCAGCTCTGCTACACACTGTCCAGCATATGTTTATTATTTTGGAGAGTAAGACCCAAAGACCCAAACATGTGAGATCCAAACACTGGGTACAGTACCCTTTGGATCAAAATAGGCAAACTGGATTGTTGCAGGTCTTCCAGTTTTTAATATATACTTATCTACAGGGAGATTTTTTTTAATTGTCAGCTGTTAATTCAGCTGCCTCAGATCATGAATCTGTGCACCCTCTCAGTGCAAGCGGAAAATCCATAAGTTGTTCTTACCAGCCAGTCTCTCGGCCAGCGTGAGGGCATGCACCGATGGTCTGTAGTCTGGGGCGTGCTGCGCTTGCTGTGCTGCCTGCTGGTGAAGGTTGTACATGGCGCTCAGAGAATTCATAGCGTGGAGAGAATAACCGTTCACTCCATAATGCTGCATGGTGACACAAGACCTGCAGCAATGGAAAGAGAAGGAGGGGGCTGTTAGAGTTTCCAATTAGCATTCAGCCTTTGATAGGATGTAAACAGGAAAGTTTAAAGACCCTGAATTTTATTTTGCATGGAGTTAAGTCATATAGCCTTTTCTTTTCTTCTTTCAACTCAAGAGATGTTTTTAATTTCAATCTCTGTTCAGTTGTTAATTGGATTCCTTGCACTAACTGTGGCTTCTTTGCCTAACTTTGGCTATGGATGGACAAATCTATTCCTCTTTTCTCTTAGTTTCTCTGTTTACCCCCAACATCTTAAATTCAGTTTATTATGAATTTTGAGAACTTCCCAATTCAAGCTAGATTGATCTTCAACTTCTGGGATTTTTTTTTTAGTTGATGTACTGAAAATTGTACATATTATTGCATGCTTTTCTCTGTGCAGTTTTGCCTAACAAATTCATTTTTGCAAGCAATTCTAACACAATGAATTTTTGAATGTTATTTTCAGTCATATGCATGTTGTTTTGTACCACTTTCTCCTAAGATATGCTTCTTTGACCCAAAATGTGCATATGAATGAAAAAAATAAAAAATATCAGAAAAGTGCACTCTTAAAAAATATCTGAGTTTCAGCTGGTGTATTAGTTCAGACGTGTGAAATTAGGCAGGTTTGGATTCAAATGCAAACCAAATGAATTTTCTCCCTCAGCCATATCTGTCTCACCTAGCATGCATTTAATCTTAAACTCTTTGAAAGAAGAGCGAGATTAAAAAAAGAGAGAGCTTAAAAAGTTGTGGGTTTGTACCACAACTCTCAGACTCCTTCAGTTGGGACGTCCACTGGATTTATGCTTGTCATGGAGACTCAGACTGGGAATATCTGGGCCTAAATCCAATTGCTAGTCCCAACTGAAGAAAAACCATTGAAAAACAACTGAATAATAAGTTAGCACTTAAGTGAATCTGGCTGATTTAATGATTACTCTCAGTGAATTTGGATAGCAATTGAATTTAGGCCATGATTTCAAATCCTGCTTAGCTATGCTGTTCAGTAGGCTCTTCTCATTCCAACCTCCCCTACTGGGCTTTTATGACGATAAAACAAAATCCCAGTACAACACCTTGATCTCAATGGAGAAGGAACGAATATGAAAGGAAAGCAAGAATAGATGAAATAGTGGAATGTGCAACAAACTGGAACGCTCCTTTTAGCATTTGAGCCAGCCTTAACTAATTATTAGCCAAGCCCTTCTCTAGGACACTCCATTCCATTCTGCTCTTTTGTCTTTTGTCTCCTCGTCATTTACTTTTCTGAAGACACAGTCTGGTCACTTAGAGTTTAGACTCTGTAACCTTTTTAGCAAGGATCATGATGGTAGTGGCATGTTGTGGCACCTTTAAAATTCAGGCTAAAACTCAGAATGGATTCAGTGCCCTCTGCCCAGCATGGAAGTTACCGGTTACTACTAGAGTTTGTTCCACTGCCTATGTAGAGATATGGGACCATCAAACCATTTGGTTGACCTTTCTAAAAATAACTTATCCTCTGAAATATTATTTTACATTTGCATTATCCCCTACTGTTACAACCCAAGGTTTTGACGAGTGAATAAACAGATCAATTGGGAAATTAGAGTATTATCTTTCTGAGATACTGAAGGTCACTGCTGAACTCCTGACAGAGAAACTAGATCCTTTAAGCAAGAGGAATAACATAGCATACTTCTAGCCATGATTTCTATACAGTTGTCTTTAAATGGATGAAAATGAGCACCCTCTGGCCTTAAAAGTCTCGTTTTTCTTCAAATCCCAGTTCTCTCTGCATCCCTTCTCAACATTCTGGGACTTTTTCACATTGGATGGGAAGAACGGAGCCTTCTGTCATTCAACAGGTACCCCAGCCACATGCTTGTTTTCAGGTGATACTGCTGCAAGGTGCTTTTGGGTGATTATAGTAGTGTATTGCATCTGCACAACATGAAAGCCTTGTTGTGAAAAAAATCTGCTGTTGCTGTTTGTCTTTTTATTTTTGTTTTCTTTACCTCTGCAGATCTTAAGTATCAAAACATTATTCCCAATATTATTCTTTATCACAGACCAGTCTTTATTGCTTCTTGACAATCTCATGCTAATGGTAATTTTCACTATCTGAAGGCTGGTCCTTATGTAGCTAAACCAGAATGACCCAAACAGAAGAGGGAAATTATTAACAGTTCTAGAGAAAAGGCATATTTGCAAAAGATCAAACCAGGAGGGCTACTAATGCCGGTGAAACCAAAAAAGATCATTGAAGATTTCACATGCTCATTTGGTGTGGAATGTGGACTGATGCCAAAAATGGGGACAGAAGGATGAAAACTGGTGGAAGACAGGACAAAATTCTCTATCCTAAGCAAGGTCACGACTTACTGCAACATTTGTTTTGGGTCCTGTCTGTCTGAAATAAAATAGACATTCCACTCAAGAGAATAACAAATATCTATCAACACAGAAAATTTCCAATCATGCCCCACTGATAAAATGAAAATACTGTTGTTGTTATGTGCCTTTAACACTAACTTACGGCAACCCTACCCTGGGGTTTTCTTGGCAAGATTGATTCAAAGTATTTTTGGCATTGTCTTCTGAGGCTGAGAGGGTACAAATTGCCCCAAATCACCCAGTGGGTTAAGATGGCTGACTGAGGACTTGAACCCTGGTTTCCCAGGATTGAGCTGGCATTCAAACCACATTGGCTCACTAAAATGAAAACACAGACAAATATAATAATTCATGTCCATCACAGCAGTCCTCAATCATACTTATGTTTGCTCTTAGCTAGGTGGGTTATGTACCCAAACAATTGATGAGAAATAGATGAACTAGAAGTTAATGATATCCCTTGCATGCAGATGGCTAAGGAGATGTGAGTAAAGCTTACACATACGCAGCTCCAACTAGGAGGAAATAAAAATAAAATGAAGTGTCTTTAATAGACTATGATCTCCTTAATGGGTACTAATGGGTGGGGGAAGAGTCAGCATGGTGTAGTGGTTGATTGTTGAACTAGGACACTGGGAGATCCTGTTCAAATCCCTGCTTGGCAATAGAAACCCACTGGGTGACCCTGAGTGTATCACACTCTCTTAGCCTCAGAAGAAGGCAAAACCCTTTGAACAAATCTTGCCAAGAAAACCCTATGATACGTTCACCTTAGGGTTGCTATAAGTAGGAAATGATTTGGAGGCACACAAGAATAACAATAAGAAAAAGTAAAAATCAAATCTTAATCATGAGAGAGCTATTCTGGGTCTAACATGCTCTCTCTCAACACACACACACACACAGTCAAAGAAAGAGCAGTTGTATAACACCTTCACAGTTCAAATTTCAAGCCATACAAAAGTGGTATCACAGTAGGTTGCATAAAAATTGACTCAGAACAATGTAGGAAGTAGACGTGAAGGTTCCTGTACAACCTTAAGTCCTGATCAAGCCCCCATTCATCTTCTTCTGACAGACATTCTCTATGGATACCACTGCTACTCTCCAGAGAGCTTTCTCAAGGCTGCATTTGGGGGGAGATCGAATGGAGGTATTGCCCCTCCAAATGAGATTTCTGCCCCTGCATTAAATCTTCCTTCAATCTCCAAACTTCTAGCATTGCAGCAGGTGGGGGCTGAAAATTGTTCAAACTTAGAACTATCATATTTGCTGTGTTTGCATCCCCCTGGTCATTTCCTTTGCTTCTTTTCTTTGGATGCCTAGGCTGTGGCCAGAATTCACCCAGAGACTTACTTCTTTACAAGTGGACTTATGTCCCATGGGAAATAGAACTGAACAGTTCCATAATGTTCGTATTCGGCAAGGGGTTGCCATGATTTTATATGTAGGGGAGCCAGCAAAGTGACCAGTGTGCATTGGAACCTATGTGCAGTGAGATCAATGCACATTGAGATACTCTTTGTTTTCCTGTTACCCATATTCTCATTTTCGCAATTCACTAACAGTATTTCTTAGCTATTTAGCTAATCATATGTAAAGTTACATAGTATTGCTCACGCTAGAGAATTCTGGCCATCACTTCTAAATGCCTATCTGAAATTTTAAGTTACTGCAATGTTGGTAGCATATTGGTATACTACCATATTGGTTCTTACTATGACACGTGGTACTGGAATGGAAAGACATTATGAGGATGTGTCCAACATCCAGATATATTTTCTTTAATGAGCTGATTAGAGAAGAAGGAATTTTGGGAATAACAGAAGAAAAATAGTGTAGGGTCTCAGAGGACAGGAAAAGGGGAACGTAAGTAAAGGAAAAGTAGTCAATGCAAGGAAAGTGCACTGAAAACAAAGCAAACTGAAATTATATGAAATTATGATGTATTTATCTTGTAGAACACAATCGTCTGAAAAAGGAAGACCTGGGATAGCATAGATAGGACTGGTGTCTCACTCTTCCACTAAAAAGTTTTTAAGAAAAATGCTTTAAACATGAGGAAGAAAACCATGTGAATTTACTAGAAGATATCCTGCCAAGCAATATACACTTTCTATTTTTGGCAAAACCAAGTTCCTATTCTGGCAGGAGGAATACAATTGGTGAAATAAAAACATTTTCCCACAGGCAACCAGTGAAAAGTGAATAACTTTTGTGTACAAAACAGGAAAATTTCACAATTTTGAAATATTTCTGAGTAGAACAGGTTTTCTGAGGAACTTACATATCTTCCTTCCACTTGCATGGTGCCAAAAAGAGGAAAAGCATCATCAAACAAAGGAGAAAAGATCACACAATTTTGCATAACACTCTCCTATGTTAAGTCAATGCAATACACATACAAGTTTAGGAATAACAAATTCTGTAACACTAAAAACAATAGTGTTTACCCTACAATTTCCACTCAATGGAAGCTTTTCAGCTTGTTATGAACCTCATTTCATCAAGTGTATAACCAAACTTATGCTAAGTAAAACTTGTTACTTTTGATTTTTATTTGTTTGTTTGCTTGCTTGCTTTTGCAGCAACACATTGACATGACTTCCCCTCCCTTGAAGTTCAGGAACCATTATCGTAATACCAAAAAACCAATGCTTCTCATCATAGTTGTAAAGACTGTAACCAAGTGACCTGGATGCCTGTTCAGTCTAGTTCATAGGCACCTTCAGAATTCCTGTTTTTCCTTTTTATGTTTCTCTCTCTTTAAACCAAACTTGGATTGTGTGCGTTTGTAGGTATGTGCCTTCAGGTCACTTGTCAATTTATGATGACCCCATGAACTTCATAGGACAAGGAATACTTAGAGGTGGTTTTGCCAGTTCCTTTTTCTGAAATATAGCACCTGGCATTCGTTGGCAGTCCTCCCTCCAAGTATTAACCAGGGCTGACGTTGCTTAGCTCCCAACGTGAGACAGGATCTGGTGCCTTTACAGTGTTCCGAAGAAAAGATACAGTCAGAAGATTGTCCTCTGACAGCTCTTCAAATGGGAGACAGTCCTCAGTGAAGTAGCAGTAGCATCTAGTGCAGTGGTTCTCAACCTTTGGGTCCCCAGATGTTTTTGGACTTCAGCTCCCAGAAGCCCTGAGCATTGTCCATAGTGGCTGGGGCTTCTGGGAGCTGAAGTCCACAAACATCTGGGGACCCACAGGTTGAGAATCACTGACCTAGTGGCTTCCAGGTCATTAGGATAAACAGATTCCAAATTTTAAAGGCACTTTTAATCTAGATTTTAAGGGATCTGTCCAAGGTGCTGAATCCTATCTCCCAAATGGTTTCAGCAGCATGGATAAATTGCTCAGAGCAGATTCACTACACCACGGGAGACATCAGCTGACACTGCAGCAAAGTAGGGTTTTATCAAAAACACATGAGCATGTGAGCTTCTGACAAACAGACCATAATAGAGATATTATATATTTAATGTTTCTGTATATATTTAAGAAATGCAATTTTTAAACTCATGGAGTTCCTACTCTTCTGCTGAGAAGGAATATGCCAGATTTCCACTGCTTTGTGGGACTGTATGGCAACTAAAAGAATCACACTCAAACTCAGTTAACTTCCCATTTACTTCCCTGCATATTCCAAGTAGAATAAATTAAATATTTAAAAGACAGTATGCAGCAATTTTCTGTGGTAAGTGGTAGAGGCCATTTGTCAAGCTGCAGTAGTGTTTTGCAAGCTGTCGAATTGTGCTTACATTGGTTAAAATAATCTTTATATTTCATTAAGCAACCAAATAAGCTGATCTTCCCCACTGGCTGTATAGATGGCTTTAATTTTCAAAATCTGCAAATGCATCTTTTATGTCATTTGGTGGCTGGAGGGCATTGGTAACACTGCAACCAATTGGAGAATAAGCAGTGGAGTTTGATTAGGTGGTATATGATATAAATTAACATTGTGCAGTGAAAAGAGCACATCTTAAGTTGTCCTTGATACAATAGGGGATTGACCTTCACCCTCTCCTATTAATAATGGTTGTAGCTTCTGCATGCCCTGTGCTGCAGATTTCTAGAGAGTGAGGGAAGTGTGTAAAAGAAAATAGAAAACAAAAGCACTTATATTTAAATTCTCATGAGGTTAAAATCAACACGGTGATATTAGAGGAATATCTGGCAGCTGGGAGATGAATGCAGTTTGTGTTTAACAGCTTGGCCATTGATCCTAAAGAAGCCACTGCAGAAGGCTGGCAGTAGGGAGATGACTGCATGACAGAAAACTTCAGTTATCTGGTGAGAAAGCTCTGGTTTTTCAACAGGAGGGGAGGGTTTTCCCCCTCTCTATGTTGTTTCTGCATCTGGGTGTTTATGTTCTATGCCTATTGGATCATCATAGCCTGGAATGACCGCAAGGGAGATCAGATTTTTTGTAAGTACTCTTAGGTAAGTAAGAGTATATCTTTAAGAAGTGAAATAGAAAGAAATTAAGTGTCAGGTTGTGAATGAGAGCCAGGAAAGTTTGGAGTAAATGGAGTTCAAGGGACACAGCTAACTGAGGAGTCCATTATTGCTTCTGTAATAAACACTGTAGGACAGTGGTTCTCAACCTGTGGGTCCCCAGATGGTTGTGGACTTCAGCTCCCAGAAGCCCCAGCCACTATGGTCAATGCTCAGGACTTCTGGGAGCTGAAGTCCAAAAACATCTGGGGACCCGCAGGTTGAGAACCACTGCTGTAGGAGGTCACAAGTCTAAACACATGCCAATTGTATTTGGTTTTGGAAGCTAGTTAGGGTGAGTCCTGATTCCTACTTGGATCTCCAAGTAGGAGTAGAGAAGAATCCTGCTAGATATCCTGGAGAGCACTGCCAATCAGAGATGACAGTACTGGGCTGGATTGATCAATGGCCTGGGTCAAATAAAGCACCTTCCTATGCTCCTATGTGATAGTTAGCTGAGGAATTATTACCTACCTTACTGTAATTTTCATTTTATCAGCAGGCTTAGTAAATTAGCTGAACAGACTATACTGTAATTTGCCTGCATTTTAACATGATGATCTTGTTCAGCTGCAGTGAATATGGTCTGAGAATCTGGACAAAATGCTTGAAAGCAATGTGGTAGACCACCTGATCTTAGCCTGTCATTTCTGTCAACAGTGGGGAGTGGGTGAGATTTAGTAGTTCATTCCAAGAGGCAGTTAACACCTCCTTGCTGATAGAGGTGGTGTCAGCTGCTTTGAAAGGAGTGGTTGTTTTAGCACTTCTTTAAAGACCATATTTGAAGCTGGGAGATATTGCTCTGAATCCTCTTATTAATTCCAACTAAAGTAGAACCAGTGACTCAATGGAATTTACATATTTGTTGATTTTCCATGTTCCCACTGACTCAATCAGTTTGCTGTCCCCGGGACTAACAATGATAGCACTCATTTGCTAAGTCTCCTATTTGGGCAAAATCATGGAGAGTCCAAGAGTGATGGCAGCTCAGTTCCAGATAGTGCTGGAGAAAGAAGAAGATCTTGACCCATTTTTATTTTGATGCTCTCTTCAGGCCTCACTTTGGTATTACAACTTTGCTACATGGTCACTCTGAGATACTGTCAAAAGGAGAGACACAGGAAAGTTCAACCTGTTGATACTTCATGATCTCACAATAGCTTTTCAAACCATCAACTACGGATCACTTGGGCAGATGATATAGTGGTTCTGTAGATTCAGGGCTAAAAAGTAGCATTACAGGTTGCTATTCAGTACAGGATGTTTGAGTTGTGGAGCTCACAGCATCCATTTTAATACTCATGCTCTGGTACATCTACTGCTTACCATTATGTAAAATTATTACAGCTTTGGAGGAAAGATTTATTAACATACTTATGACACCCCTTCCTGCTACTTCTCCATCTGATTCAGCTGGGGATATGCAGATGTTGAACTGATGTTTGGAGTTGGTGAATATAGTGAAATTGGATGCCAACAAGAAGGTGGCCATCAGGCAGATGATTCTCAAGTATGCACCCTATTCTTGGTGATGTCTCTCTCCCTTTGAAAGAGGAAACACATGGCTTGAAGATATCCCTTGTTCTGCTTTATCCCTTGAGGCCCAGGTGACCTTAGTAGGAGGAGCATCTTTCACCAGCTTCAGCCAGCTCATCAGCCAAAACTATTGCTGGACAGGAATAGATAGGCTGCTCATAGAGGTTTATGTTTGGTAACTTGTCTGTCAAGACCACTCTAGCTGCCTATTTCTTTCTAAGCCCAATTCAGTGTGGAATTCCTTATCTTTAAAACCCTAAAAAGATTAGGACCCAAATATCTTCAGGAGTGTCTCCCCTGTATCAGCCTGCACGTGATTTAACATGATCAGTGGTCCTTTCACTCTGCACAATTATAGCACTATGATTCTACTTTAATTGCCATAGCTGCATCCTATGGAATCCTAGGGTTTGTACTTTGGTGAGGCATCAGAATACTCTGGCAGAGAATTTTAAGTACGTCACCCTAAATTGCAAAACTCAAGATTCTCGAAGATGGTATCACAACAGTTAAAGTGAAATCATAGTGGCATAACCGTACAGTGTGAAAGAACCCCAGGAGAAATGAGTTAGCATGAGCTACCAGGATGACTGATACATTATCCAAGGCCAGGGGAACCTTTTATATGTGGGCACTCCAAATATGGAATAACCTTTCACAGGAGTGCCACTGGTGACAACAGTGCAAGCATTTCAGCTCAAAGACTTCTTTACCCAATTATTTTTATTAGTTTATGATCTTTGCATCTGCTGCATTCCTTTGTTGTGATGATGTTGCTTAATGGTTTTCACTGTATTTTGTATGATAAATTTAGTCATGGTCTTATAGCCTGCCCTCATGTCTTCAAGTAGGCACGGTACTTTAAAATATTTGAATAAATAATCATTTTGCTCCAGGAGCCAAATCCAAAATATCAAAAAGAAAACTGTTCTACTGTTAGGGTGGATAAATTAATCACACCTCCACCGTAACCCTAGGTGCAACATGCAGCTGATATGAACCTCCAAACACAAGGTAGGAAGTTAGAATAGGCACACACACACACACACATAAGTGCTTCAATCAAAGGATCCCAGGCAGCGATGATTTATTCTTTCAGGCTTCCCTTCTTATACCATTTTCATGTTTATATTAAAGAATGCTTACAGGAAGAAAAGATTCATGCATCAACGTGAGCAAAGTTACAGCTTGTACATGTATTACATTTTATCTGACCCTTAAGTTTCTGAGTCTACATGACCCTGTTGCATCCTAGGTCATTGTTAAGAGTCCTTCACTTGTACATACTGACTATAAACAGGAGCAGAGCAGAATAAACAATTCTTAAACTCTTAAAGCAAGGTTGTTTGATGAGCTCTGAATGTCTAAAATGCCAATTAATACATCATCTCTACAGCAAATTACAGAGCCTCAAATTTCAAGTCTAGCACCACAGTTACATAAGATGGCTTGGCTTTAATGAGACTGTCATGTCATTGTCAAAAAATATAGCAACCTTCTTCCTACTCACTTAAATCTAACTGCACTGTCCTACTTACTTAAACTTATTGTCCTACAAAGATCTGATGGATGCTCATTGTCTAAGCTTCTGGAATCCCTCTTCAAAGATGAAAGATGATACCAACATTGACAATGAGAGAGTGACTGCAAAGTCCGTATCTACTGAAACCCACATTCTGCTAACAGAAAACAGTTCCAAGATACACAACCCCCTCCCTGCAAAAGTAATGTCTGCTAGGCTTCACAAGCCCTAAAATGTCTAGTCCTATATGTTGCAAGTAGGAGTTATTCTGGCCTAAATTCTATTTATAGCCCCTGCTAGACTAAAGCCATTCAATCAATGGGATGTACAAAATGTTGACTTTGATCTCCTCTCCAAACTGCAATTTACATGGTAATCTTGAATACCCATCTCCACTAAAGTAGTAGATTGATTTAGTCCTCAGCCCTTCTTTGCTCAGTGTACCTTGGGAACTATAGTTTGGGTGAGCAGAAAAGGGCTCTCTAGCGAAGAACTGTAGTTCAGACCAACAAAACCACAAAACCAAGGATTCCTTCAAAGTGATCCATCACAATTAAAGTGCCATGAAACTGATATTAACCATGTAGTGTGGATATCCCCTTGCCCCACCACCTTATTGTTGATGGCAGTTGGAAGGAAGTCTATGCCAAGAAGAAGCAGAACTCAGAGCATTGGATGATTAATTAACTCCTCCTAACATAGATACTTGTCCTTCTCTGTCACAGAAAATCCAAAGATGACAAAAGCTTCAAACAAAATACTTCACAAAAATACAAAGAATTACTTCAGAAAATGAAACTGGACACTTCTTTAGCATGAAGATTCTCCTGCTGCTGGGCTATAAGTTTTAATAGAAGTCCTATTGAATCAAGAGAATGCAACATATGTTGCCAACATGACAGGTAACCTAGCAAAGATCCAAGGAGATTGTGTGACTCAGTCAATGATTTTAACCAAAAACATTATACAACTGCATAGATCATAAATGTGAAAGGGTCCCTAACCATCTACAACAGTGGTTCTCAACCTGTGGGTCCCCAGATGTTTCTAGACTTCATATCCCAGAAGCCCTGAGCATTGACCATAGTGGCTGGGGCTTCTGTGAGCTGAAGTCCACAAACATCTGGGGACCCACAGGTTGAGAACCACTGATCTACAATTTTCTGTATGTTTCACCTATGGCTTTGCATATGCTTTTATCTGTATTTGTTTTAGTATTTGTAAGCTGCTTTCAATCCTAGTTCAGGGGAAAAGGTAGGATAGATAAATAAAAAAAATCTCACATGTCCAGCTGCCCCAGAGCTTTGAAAGTTACTTTTAAAAAAGAATCAGTTACGGTTTCAGTTACATTTACATGGCACTTATCTATAGCTCAGCCAGTTGAGAACAGAAATGAACTTCACCTCAGGAATTACTGTTAAATAGTATTGAAAAGAACTGTGCCCAGGACTGACCCTTATGCAGTCTTTTAGTGCTCTCTTCTGATTTTGCATTGATCCATCAATTACTTCTTGATTGCTGCTCTTCATTCATTTTGTCCTCCCCCGAATATTCTTTGCATATAGTTTTTATCACTCTGACCAGGAGAAGCAGATATAAGCTGCAAGGCTTATTTGGAGTCATTGACTTGAAGCCTACAATACTTGAGTTTAAGGAAATTAATGGGAACAAAGAGTTTTGATGACCCTCCCTTCTAGCATCTCTCTAATTTGAGGAAGGGCTCCTCTTTTCAGAGAGGCGTTCTGAGGGTGCAAGTTGCTGAAGAGAGAGATAGCAAACAAGATACTCTCTTTCCATGAATCTCCCTAAGTTAGTTTATTTATCACTGGAGTCAAGCCATTAGATTTATTTCCTCTTACCTACACAACCTCTGAAGAAAGAACTTAGATTGTATGGTATTTGTGACAAGTGTGATGATGCCCCTCTTCCACCTGGGTGCTGCTTGAAGTACCAACACAATAGCATTTGTCCCTACAATATACTGAAGAAAAGCTAGTCATTGTTCCTTTCTCCTATATCTCCTTTCCTTATTTTATTTCATTATTGTCTTTTAAACATTATTTTCCAGAAGTGCATGCCAGTTTTCCCAGAAGGGCACGCCAAAGTCATGTTAGCCGCAGCTGATGGCTATTGTATCAATAGAACAGCACATCTGAAATGAAAATTGTTCCAGGTTTTTAGAGGAACTAACCAGGGTGCTGAACCTATCTGAAGGATAGAATCCAGGAGAGCTCCGATGTGAAAAGAGAAAATGTGTTGAGCTGTCCCATCAATTCTTGCACAAGCAGTAGCGGAAGACTTTCTCTGATGTCCGATACATCATAGCATACATCTGATAGGACCATGATGTATCAATGATTGTTTTACAATATGGTCAACAGAGTCAATAAGGAAAGATATAGGTTATAACATATAATCTCATTGCCATTGGTGATACCTGTTGAGTTATGCTGGTGGTGGTGGCCAATGCTGCAGCCATCATCTTCATTATCCCAAAATATGGAGTCCAAGAGGTCCCAGGATTAATGTGGTACAGGGGGTGGGTGGGTAACTCAAACAAACATCGGGTGACATTTGCTCTCTTGCTTAGAATGATGGGAAAACTGGGTCATTAAATTTCAGAAGAAGTATCATTGCACCTACAGCTATAGCTGTTTTAGGCCTATTGGAAGATATCCCAATGAAAGCTCCCTCAGTCCTTCTGTACAGAGAACTGACTCAAGTGGCCTACACACAAACCTGAAAAATTGCTTGGGCAAAATTTTGATCTTAACAGAAGAGCATCTCCAGATATAGGATTGCATTTCTCAAACTAGACTTGTCTGCTTGGTTGGAAACAGCTCTTGTGCAAATAGAAAAGGCTTGCTACTAACACATGTGAACCTGCTGATCCAAGTCTGTGTGTTCACACCACTCTTTTATTTCATTTGCTTGCTGATGAAATTGCAGTTTATTTTTCAGATTCTTAGGCCCTTTCCGCATGTGGAGGGGGAAACGGGGGAAAACGCGCTAAAATGGAGCTTACTGGCAGCCGGGTAAGTCCGTCGCCATGCGGAGCAGCGCGAGCTCGCTTCTCCACAGTCCTCCGGTGTCCAAAATGGTGGCTTCGGCGTCCAAAATGGCAGCTTCTGGCTGGTGGAGGCTCTCCACCAACCAGAGAAGCTCGCCAGCCGGAAGTCTGCCCCCGGCAGATCTGCAAATCTGCACTGGAGCGTGGCGACGGAGCTGCACGGGGCTGCGTGCTCTGTGCTTTTTAAAAACCTCTGAAAAGAGGTTTTTAAAAAACATACTGCACCACCAGTTCCGATCGCTTCGGAGTGGACTGAGGTGCGGAACTACAAAAAGTAGTCCGCCCAAATCCACTCCACGGTGCAGACAACCTCTGTCGGAGGTCGCTCTGCACCGTTTTGATACCACAGCGCGGAAAGGGCCTTAAAGACACAATTTTTGGCCTATACTTTCTCCCATGTTATTTTTTTTTAAAATGCTCAGGTTCTTTTCATGAAATTTATGAAGAGAAATACAAATTTTGGTAAGTTCTTTGAAGAAATTAAAATAATGAAATTCTCAACCATTTGAAAGCTAATGTGCTTCCAGTATAGACACATAGTACTTCCTATGTAACCTTTCCACAAACTCCTATATGCCATGCTATCCCTTGATCTCACATGGGCGCTAATGTCATCTGCTTCTCCTACACCACTGGTTTTGATAAATTCCTCTGTGATTTGTTATGAGGCAGAGAGATACGTCTTGGATTCACCACCAGAGGTACCACTCTGAAAGGTAACAAAAATTGTCCAGCTACCCACTCCCATATCTGAAAGAACGTGGCTATTTTTCAGGAGACCTATAAACATTACCATGGGGTATAAAATCCAATGAAACAAATGTTCTTATTAGGTTTGGTTTTTTTTCTTTTCTCATTTTTTGTTTATTTGTTAGATGAGCTACACTGCTATGAAAATATCCAGTTTGAGAGCCAGCATGCTATACCTGTTGGAGCATTTGACTAAGCTGCTGGGTGGCCATGGGTTGAATCCCTGCTCAGCTACAGAAACACATTGGGTGAACTTGGGCAAATCATACTCTCTTGGCCAAAGAGCAAGCAATGGCACCCCCCCCCCAAAAAAAATTCCAATACAACTCTAGGATAGGTCACACAAGTTAAAGTTGATTTGAGGCTACACAACAAGAACAAAATGTCCAACATATCAGATATTAGGCATTTGATCCCACTAAAAACTCTTTTACTTTGCTGAAACCTGAAATGGCTCAATAGCATCAAATATTCATACTGAAAACTACTACAATGCAGTAGTTAAGGGCACTGGATTAACATCAAGAGGCCCAGATTCTAGGCCTGACTGAGACATGAAATTTATTAGCTACCATAGGGCAGTCACTCTCTCTCAGTCTGACTTACGATACAGGACTGTGAGGATATAGCAGGGAAGAGAGTTATGCATTCTGACTTGAGTTCAGTAAAGTGAGATGCAAATGTACTGAAAAAATATAAATAAATATATGAATGGACAAGAGCTGGCACAGGCTACTGCCATTGCTTTTTTTATATCCAAATATTCTGCCATGACTACTTCTACTCATCAGGTTTTCCTCCATGGCACCACTACTTCCAAGCCCACTTAAGTAGCACTAATATATCTCCAGGCATCTTTCTATGGTACAGGAGACAGCAAAGTAAGTCCTACTTTCCCTGTGAGACAGGAGCACTGAATGAGATTTAGGAGAACACTAATAAAGCTAGAGACTACATCCGAGATTCTATACACTTTTGGTGTAGCATTAAATATATGCTGGATCCCACAATCACACAACTGATTGTGCCATGGACACTACAGGCTTGAGCTTACCTGTTGTGCAACAGTCAAATAGGACCCTACCCACAAGGCGATAAAGTGAAAGAGAAGGCTATTATGTCCTTGCAGGGCAATAAGATGTAGTAGGGCACATGCTTATATGGTTCTTGAGAAAGTGAAGTGGCTTGTTCAATGACTTTTTTTTAATGCTAATATACTGTCCCACCAGGACCTGAGCCTGTATGTGTAACTATTTAAATATTTGCAGGGAGCTCAGAATCCCATTTCTTCCTTGACTTGAAACTGGGGCAGAAGTTGTTGTTGTTGTTTTTTAATGCAGTACAATACAGTAGTATTCAAGGCTCAGTCATCTATGTGGTCAGGCAGATTCAGTCCAGGCGTTTCAGCTTGCTAACCCCATCACAAGCATCTCTGGTGTAGTCACATCATGTTCTTTACTCTGCTTTTGGTATTCTCATCTTGATTCAACTGTGTGATCTGTCAAGGAATATGTGAGTTCTTTGTTACTGCAAAGGTACCTTCTGAATCTGCAATATTATCACTGTATCAGTCTTCAGTATTATCAGCTTAGCGCAATGGCGGATAAACTGCCATCCAAGAGCTGAAGGTAGCTGTAGGACTAATTCCAAATTCTGCTATAAGCAAACACTTTAGTCATCTGGCAAGAAAGATCTGACCCTCTTCTAGCTGGCTGCCAGGTGGAAAGAAGAGGGAGAGAAAAATATTAGGAGTGTTATAAAAGTCTTATACTACTTTAACTGCCATGGTTCCATCTCACAGAATCCTGGGATCTGTAGTCTGGTGAAGTACTTAGAGTTACTTACTGGATTGCTCTTGTGGACTTTCTTGAATTGGGGTACTAGAGCTCTCTAGCAGAGGATTCTAAGTACCTGACAAAAATAGAAAACCCACAATTCTGTAGGAGGTAGCCATGCTAATTTAAAATGGCATTGAACTGTTGTAATTGCAGAATTGGCCCTCCACACTTGCTAGGGTTGAAAAGTGGAAAAACTGCAAATATCAAAATGTGTGTCTCTGTGGGAAGGGTGCCAAGGCATGGTGGGGAGACCAGGCCTTGGTCCAAACCAGGGACCAGGGTCCAAACCAGGTCAAGAAAGGAAAGCGAAAGGGGGTAGATTGGCATGGTATCCCTATATTTCCTCTCTTCTGCCCATCTCCTTCCTTGAGTGTATGTAGAGAGCACTGAGAGAGAGTTTGTGGCACTGAAAAATTAAGCTGCAAGCCATCCTTAGCTGGTCAGGCAGCAGCTAGTGGAGGAGAAAGGGTACCAGAAGTGGTTTTTAAAGGGTTGCACGATTTGATTGGAGCTGCTGAGAGAGAAGGTTCTCACAACCAAATCCATGAAAGTGATACCCAAAAATGTGGACTGTATTCAGAAATGGGGAAGAGAGCTGGTGGGAGAGAATTTGCAAACCCTGTCATTCACAAATCACTGGCTTCAGCCTCATCTACCACCTGAATGTGCCCCCTGCCAAATCATCCCATAAGGGAAGGAGATTCTTGACAGAAAAAAAAAATTCCTCATGCCTGTCATACAAGATAATCGTGGTCGCTCTTTCTCTCTAATGCATTATTCCACTCACCTAAAAATAAAAAACATATTCCATCCAGGGACACTGGTTTGTATATGCATGTGGTGACAGCTCCAAACCTATGTGGGAGAGCTCTAAATAAATAATTTCTGCAACATCTTTGTTCTTATTTCTTTCCTACATTTTTTAAAAAAATCCTTCAGGTCTAAAGGCTCCGCATACCCTATAAAATAAATGGATTGTAAGTTCTAAATCAAGGTTGTTGTTCCTAAGAGGACACAGTATCTATGGGAAAAATCCCCTCTTTCTTTATAATTGATGAGGATATGAATTAACACTGCCACTTTTCCCTCAAAGACATGAAAAAAAAACCTGTTGGCACTAGGTTCATGATAAATCATGGTTCAAAAGATTTCTTTGAAAACATCTAAATAAATTTGCAATGTAAAACTAGCCTGAAATGTTTCAAATCTCATTATATATGTTTGCTCTTCTCTTCCTTTGGTAGAATGCAACTCTAAACACCCTTCCACATAAAATCACCATGAATGAAATGTAGATAGCCATATACTCTATGGGCTTTATCGATATTGTATCCTAATTTTTGTTGATATTTTATTCTAACAGTTTGGATTTTTTTTTGGCACCTTAGTGTTAAAATTCTCCAGGAAAGAGTTTTCTTTTAAAATTATTTCCTCCGACTTTCATTGCAATTTGGCAACATCTGAGGCAGCAAAGATCGATTGCTAATGTCATTTTTCCAAAGTGTCATTTCTCAGATCTAACGTATGTTCCTCATCTCAAACAATTCTGCTTGTGCTAGTGTAAAAGCTTGCAAAAGATGAGAAGTGACTCTTTTAGAGTGGTATTCTCTAATCACAATGGTATTGAAATGCTGGCGGTGCCAGTATTTTATAGTCCAACTGTATAGGTGGCTTCTCAAAAGTATTGCCACTGAAGAAACAGTAGAGAGTATTGATTCTCATGTCAGCAAGGGAGTGACTCTGTTCAAGGTTTTAGTCCAAACCTTAAATGAGTTGTGGATTTACCACTCCACCAGCATTGGAGCTATGAGCCTCAACTGACTGGACAGTGTATAAAATATTCTAGATGAACTAGTCACTTTCTACAGCTTTTGATACCATCAACTATGCTATCCTTCTCAATTGAATCATAGAATCATAGAAATGTAGAGTTGGAAGAGACCACACGGGCCATACAGTCCAATCCCCTGCTATGCAGGAACACCCTCAAAGCACTCCCAACAGATGGCCATCCAGCCTCTGCTTAAAAACCTCCAAGGAAGGAGACTCCACTACACTCCAAGGCAGCATATTCCACTGCCGGACAGCCCTGACCGTCAGGAAGTTCTTCCTGAGGCTCAGGTGGAATCTCCTTTCCTGCAGCTTGAATCCACTGCTCCTTGTCCTGGTCTCTGGAGAAGCAGAAAACAAGCCCTCTCCTTCCTCTACATGGCATCTCTTCAAATATTTAAACATAGCTATCATGTCCTCTCTTAACCTTCTCTTCTGCAGACTAAACATACCCAGCTCTTTAAGTCTATCCTCATAAGGCATGTCTTCCAGGCCTCTCACCATTTTGGTCGCCCTTCTCTGGACTTGCTCCAGCTTGACCATGTCCTTCTTGAATTGGGGTGCCCAGAACTGGACACAGTATTCAAGATGAGGTCTAACCAAAGCAGAGTAGAGTGGTACCAGTACCTCCCTCGATCTAGACACCATACTCCTGTTGATGCAGCCGAGAATTGCATTGGCTTTCTTGGCTGCCGCATCACACTGCTGACTCATGCTCAGCTTGTGGTCTATGAAGACTCCTAGATCCCTTTCATATGTACAGCAGTACAGCCACTTGCCCCCCATCCTATATTTCTGTATTCCATTTTTTCTACCTAAGTGTAGGACCTTACACTTCTCTCTGTTGAATTTCATTTTGCTAGTCTTGGCCCAGCTCTCCAATCTATCCAGGTCATTTTGAATGTTGATCCTGTCCTCTGGCGTATTAGCAACCCCTCCCAATTTGGTGTCATCTGCAAATTTGATGAGCATGCCTTCTATTCCTTCATCCAAGTCGTTGATAAAATTGCCTCGCTGGGATGGAGCTTGGAGGCACTATTCTACAGTCGCTCTGTTCTTTTCCCGGAGGGGTGTTCTCGGAGGGTGATGCTAGGGAATTCTTCTTTGACTTCTTAGCCATTGGCTTGTGGAGTTTCTCAAGGTTCTGTTACATACATTATGCTATTTAACATGTACTTGAAACTCTGGGAGAGGTGGTCTGGAGTTTTAAAGTCAGGTGTTACCAGTATGCTGATAATACCCAGATTATTACTCCTTTCCATCTAATTCCAAAGAAGCTGCTTCTGTGTTAAAGCAGTACTTGGCAGCTATAATGGACTGGATGTGGGCAAACAAACTGAAGCTTAATCCAGAGAAGACAGACGTGCTCCTGGTCAGTCAACAGACAGATCTGGGATAGGGATTCTGACTGCGTTAAATGGCTACACTCCCCCTGAAAAGGTAAGTTTGCAGTTTGGGATTTCTCCTAGATTCAGCTCTCTGCCTGGAGACCTAGGTTTCAATAGTGACTGGGAGTGCTTTTTCATAGTCTAGCTTTAACTATGTGCCAACTATGCCCATTCCCAGAGAAGTCAGATCCGGCCACAACATACCTTGATTACATCTCATTTCGATTACTGAAATGTGCTCTATGTGGGGCTGCCTTTGAAAAAGGCTCAGAAGCTACAATTGGACTGAAAAGCTGTAGCCAGGTGGTGAACTGAGGGTGGTTACAGGGAACACGCAACTTCCTTGTTGCAAGAGCTCCACTGGCTGTTGGTCCATTTCTGAGCTGGTGCTGGTGCTGGCCTATAAAATCCTATGTGGCTTAAGTCCAAACTACTTAAAGGACCATATTCTTCTTTGTGAGCCCAACAGAGTTCTAAGATCTCCTGGGGAGGTCCTTCTCTCTGTTCCACAACCTTCTCAGACTGATTTGGTGGGAACGAAGGAGAGAGTTTTCTCAGTGTCAGCTCCCAGACTTTGGAACTCCCTCCCTAAGAGGCCAGGATGGTCCCATCCTTGCCATCCTTTTGACAGAAAGCTAAAACATTTTTATGCCACCAGGTTTTTAGTAACTGACTAGGGTGGGCTTTTAATGCTGTGTGGTACTATTTTAAGGTTTGCATGTAGTTTTTTAATGAATTTTAAAGTTTTCAACTTTATTAATTTTTTAATTGTTTATAAGTAATCTTTTTAATTTATACTTTTGTAGAATATTTTGCATACTTTTAATCTGTATTGTTTTAAATGTGCTGTTACCTATCTTAAATCTCATTACTGAGAGAAAGGCAGGATATAAACGAGCAAAATAACAATAAATAGAATTATTGCAACATCATCAGAATATCAGTTGTTGGGCTGCTGTTTCAGTTCTGCCCCACTTCCACTGATTTGTCAAAAGTTCCCATCTCTGTTATGTAGAAAATGACTGGAATCCTCTTGGTGACTTCCACTGGTGTAACTGGACATTATGCTGGCATAAATATTTTTTTTCAAGCATTAAGCAAGAAGCTATCCAGTAGCTCCATTTGTTATGTATTTTCTCCGGCTATGCAGTAAAAACCAGGTTGCGCTCATGGCCAAACAGTAGTTGGGAGGGCAAAGCAGTGCCCTAGTACTGTCTGGCTACCATTGTACAGCCAAGAAAGAAGACACAAGCTTTGCCTTCTGGAGCTCTTACATGCTACAAGCATCAAATAGGGTCTCAGCCAGAGTCTGCTGCAATGGCATTCTTATAAATTTGGCAAGAGAAATAATAATAATACTAACAGACTATAGGTCACATTGGAGCATGAGCGATATTTTGCAATATATAAAAACAATTACACCTTTAACTTGGACCCATTTCACATACTCAGCCTCCTTCCTATGGTGCTGTTGGGTGTTCACATGATCCCCAGCATATAAAAGGGCCAATAAAGGAGTTAGGCAATGGCATACTTATGCTGGAGGAGAGTGATGGCAGCCACCAGGCAATAGTGCAAAAGAGCTTACTTGCCCATTCCCTCACTCTCAGAGCCAGTCAGTCACTAAGGAAATTACAGGTCCCTTGTTTGCTTTGGAAGGAAAGATTCCATAGTTACTGACGAGCAAGATGATAGCTTGCAAGTTTTGCTACACTCAAAACCTCTGCTCTTTGAAAACAAATTTGCTCTTGTTTTGTGTTGTCAATGGGATTTTGAAAGGCAGTGACTTTCAAACAGGGCTTTTCAGAAGTCTGTAAAGGGTTCTATAATGAGACTACAATTGCAATTAGGCTGCTGAACACAGAGGTATTCAGTCATACTCATCAGTTAACCTGTGGAGAAAAGTAATACCCAGAAGCAAGGAACTGAAAATATACCACAGGGAGACATCAGTGGTGTGATTCTCTTATACAGCTTGTTAATTAGACAGAAGCAAACAGTGTATTCTTATCATTGTATACTTATCAGCACTGCGACAACTGCAGATGACAACCATATCTCCTCTGCCAGTATAGACTTATTTGCTATAGTGTATCTGGCACTAATTTGGCCCACTTCTGTTTTAAAGTGATTGGTTTCTTGTGGTTATAAAACATTTATGTTTTGCATTAAAGAAGTTCTTTGCAAATTGAGGTGGTTCTTATCCCCCACACGTTGTGAGGATCTTCTTCTAGAATTATTTTTCTGTAAGTATGCTCTCCTACAACCTATTTAGGAAGACACACAGAATCAGGGTTACTTATTTTCATTTGGACAGGTTCTGCCTATTTGCACCTGTGTTCACAAAATACAATTAAGTGTCTGGGATCTAAAATGATAAAGCGCTGAACATCTACCACTAATGTGTCTTCCAAATGTGTCTGACTACAGCTCTGAACATCCTCAACCGGCATTCCCATTGGTGATACCTTTTTGAAAAACAGCGTATTTACAGCAACATAGTTCTAGAAACATTAAATCACAATGTCTCTTTAGGATAATAAAATGTAGCAGTCTGTACCAAAAAGGAGCATATACAATGTCATACTGTTGTAGTAACATACTTCTTTCCGTCATACTTTTGCCAATTCAGTGTATCAAATAGTGACAACATGTGTTACTCACATATGTGAAGCTCTTTTGACATGCTTTTAGGGTTGGGAAGCTAGCCACAGTGACTTCAGTTGATGTAAACCAGCTATTAAGTGCATATTTTAAAAGGAAGAAGGAAGAAAGAAGGGAAGGAAGGAAGGAGGGAGTTGTGGGTCAGACTGTTAGCTATAAAAAGACATCAAAATAGCATTTTTTTAAAAAAAGTGGTAATATAAAGCTTAAAAGGATAAAACTGTATTTCTCCAGCAACAAAGAAGCTAAACACTGGTTAAAATGTTTTCATTACTTTATAATTTCTTTAAAAAAACAATATGTCCCCTTTTCTTTTTATTTATTTTTAATATATATTCTTATCATTATTACTTGAACCATGAGATCTTGAATTGTAACAGCTATAAATCTCCCTTCAAAAAGAAAAAAAAAGAATAAAACCTAAAGGTGACAGATTTGCTAACAAGTGAAATTCAGGAGACTCCTTTGAAAAGCAGGTCCATTGTGAATTGTGCTTTTTGCTCTCATTTATGCTAGCAACATAGTCCATTACAGTTTTAGAAAGAACAGCATTTGCTTGCAAAGCCTAATGTAAGCAACATAAGAACAGCTAAATGAGTGATAAATAGGCAAAGTTTGCCATGCGTGGTTAGGTTTCCTAGTACAGCTTTGGGGATCTAACTTCAGGCAACTCATCTGGGACTTTGCTCCAGCAGTCAGGTTCACACAGACACATTTGCTTGTTTGTCTTTGATCAATTTGATCCTGACCCGCACAGAACATGCCGAGCTGCTATATAGCCAGAAGTCGTCATTTTGGTTTGGACACTGCTGAATTTGTTTCTCTGCCTTTTCTTATGATATGTTTGCTGTTTATGAGAGATTGATGACTCTAGGGACAAAACCCATTACAGTTATCCACAGGCTACAGAGACCAATACCACGTTAAAAAGGAAAAGGGAAAAGCAGGGGGTGCGGGGGGGGAGAAAGAGAGAAAGAGAAAAAGTGCTCCCAGATTCTCCTGCCAGGGTCCACTTCTTCTGACTCAGAAGGATCCTTCTCGTGTAGTCTTTGATATTGTCCCTTGAGGGCACAGCTAATAGGCATGGGAACATAATATTGTGCCAGATAAGTACCACAGTCTGCAAAATGGACAGAAGCTTGCTCTGTCAGGCAGTAACTGTATCTACTGTAAAGACATATCCTTACATGATACTAGTAGCACAGTAGGACTACATTCATATATACAAACTCATATTCAAAGGGTAACAGTTGCGTATACCACTACAGAAAATACTGCAAAACATGCAAGAGACTGTGTACATAAGAATACAGAGGCAATGTGGGGTGGCAGCTTGAGCACTGGACTATTTCTGTGGAGGCCAGGGTTTGACTTCCCACTCAGCCATGGAAGCCTGCTGGGTGACCTTGGGTGCATCACACAGTCTCAGCCCTAGAAAACCATGTGATAGGTTCAATTTAGGGTCACAGTAAGTCAAAAATGACTTGAAGGCACACAACAAATATACATAAGAATAGGTAAATATCTCTTGTATATAGCAGTGTGTATTTTCCTATTTAATACATTATGGAATATCTTCTGCATATGTACTTTAGCATATTGTCATCCAACCATTCAAAACAGTGTGATATTTGCTTTCCTGCCTGTGTATACACACACACTTACATTCAATTTGTCCGTTTATAGTTTGTGCAGCTTGTGGTGGTGCTTTCACAAATGTGCCATGTAGACAAGGACCAATGGTAGAACAGGGTCATCATGGAGACCAGATTTTTCTGCACTATTTTGATACTACTCTAACGGCAAGCCTTTTTCTTAATCAGAGGCAGTCAGTGATTAGTAGAGGTTCATTTGCATGCCAAAGCAGATTCACTTGTTGCCCTTCTCAGCCAAACAGATGTGCACTCATGCCTGTAACATGAGAATGGACATCTCGATTTGGAATAATCAGGGTGAGCTTTTCCAACTGCTCCGCCCACAGGCTCTGCTGTACTCCAAAACAGTAATTTTTCAGCCCTTTGGCTCTGTTCTTGCTCAGCTCAGCTTATCTAAGACTTTTGTACAGGGAGCTGCTGTCTGAAAAGTGGTTCCCTTTAGTTGATTGCAAAGAGGTTGCCTATGTGAGGTTTCTTAGTCCTGAAATTTCAGGGAGATTTTTCCTGCTAGACAGAGAAAAGGTGTGTTGTGATTTTAATTTCCCTGGTTCATCTTAAAAGTGAGAAGTCATTAGAGATTAATGAGCCACCATTGTCATTGTCCCCCACCCCCATGGCTGAAATACAGCAGAAATAAATAGCAATACTCCAGAATGTAGCATCTGAAAATATACAGAAAGCAGTAAACCCGTTGGATGACCTTGGGCAACTTACGCTCCCCTGGCTTTAGAGGAAGGCAAAAGCAAACCCTCCTGGAACAAATCTTGCCAAGAAAACCCTGTGATAGGCTCACCTTAGGCTCACCATAAGTCAGAAATTACTCAAAGGCAAAAACAACAAAGTCATCTTATCCAGTCCAAGTGAGAATTATTTGGTTTTATTATTTGATTTTCTCAATTTTAGATATATATCTCCTACCTTTCCTCCAAAAGGCTCAAGGCAGCACATATGGCTCTTGTTCTCCACCCTCACTTTCTCCTCACAACAACTATCTAAGGCAGATCAGGCAGAGAGATATGAATCCTCTGAAGACCAAAACCTGGTTCTTTCTGCATGATTCTGGTTCTTTTATGTCACATGACTTCAGCTGTACAAATAGGTTGGTACAACTGTCCCCAAGGTACACTGTCCAAAAAATTTGCAATGTTATGATCAACAATAAACCCTGCCAAGACAACTATCTCTTAATCTACAACCAGCCAAAATTTTGTAGCTATTCTCTGCCCCTCTAAGATGTGCAACCCATAAAATACTTCAGGGCATCTGATGTAATTGTTAAAATTTCCTTTCCAAAGGCACACATATAAATGATTGAGACTCTGTTTATTATCTAAACCAGGAGTGGGAATCGTTGTTGGCCTAGAACCCCATGCAATTCTCACCATTGGCTATGCTGCCTAGGACTGATGGGACATGCAATCCAATCATATCAGGAAGGCCACATGATTCCCAACTCTGATCCAAGTTTTCTCCAGCATGACTCCCTCCATAGATGTCAGCTGATCACTCCCACTATTCTCAAATACTGTGGGCCAATGGACAATGCAATCTGAGGATGATGAGAATTGCCATCCAGCACCTAGGGAGGAGTATTTTTACCTGTTTCTAGCATACTTTGAATGCTTAGGTTTATTTTTAACGTGGAACAAGAGAATCTCACCAGCTGGGAGTATTATGACATATTCTCTGAGGCTCAGGAGAAAGAAACAGGGACATCCACTCTTTTCTTTGAAAGGAAGATGAATCCCATCTCAAGCCAATAATTGAAAAAGTGTTGCTGCACATTCAGACATCAGTTCCTCCCTGCATCTACCTGTGATCCTCCATTTCCCTCAACAGCCACCTGCTGAAGCAAGCTGGTTTTCCCTGCAGCTCTGAAAAAGATGCTTTGAGCAATATAATGTGTGTGTATCTGCTCTCAAGTTGCCTGTTGATAATATAATATGAAAACACAGAAGACTTTGATTATCTGTTTTTAATCCTTTTTCTCTTTTCTGCTCTCTCTCTTATGATATTAATACACCTGTGCTGACTGTCTCTCCACACCTTATTCCCAGTGGAGGCTGGAGCTCCAATGGCAGCATTTTAAAGGTTCTATCCAACATTTTGAAGCCTCTTACCAGAACAGGTTCAGCATTTTGGATAGCACCTTGAGATTTTGGATTAAAACCCAGTGAAAGATTCACTGCTTGATGGATACCACAGCTGTCTGTCTCCATTGTTTTCCCCTTCCCTCACCCATCGCTACCAAAACTAAAAGGTTCCAAGTTTCAGACACTTGAGTACACACTAGCAAGGCTGTGGGATCCAGTTCAGGGTCAGCACAGAAAGGACAGGCAGCTGGACTCTTGATTCAGTAAGTTTAGCACCCTGTAGTGTAATCCCCTTTTCATATCTTTTCATATCTGCTCAGAAGAAGCAAACCCCAGTCATTGACCTGGCTGGCTTTTAACTTTTAAATTATGAATTGCGTTGGTTTGCTTGTTTCAACTGCAATGCTTTATGCAGATATTCCTATGTATTAATTTTTTTTATCTTGCTGTGAAAGCCATTTTGGATTTTTTTTATATGAAAAGCACCCTCTCTGTTCAAGGAGAAAAAGAAAAAGAAGGAAAGGATTTCAAAGTGATTAGATATAGGATTGTAATCTTAGGCACACACTGAAGAAAAAGAAAAATTGAACAGGTACAGCAAGAGCCAGCATAGTGCAGTGGGTTGGGTATTGGAACAAGACCCTGGTGACCAGGGTTGAAACCCCAGCTCAGCCATAGAAACCTATGGGGTAACCTTGGGCAAGTCACATCCTCTCAGCCTCAGAGGGAGGTAAAGCAAAAGTCTCTCTGAACAAATCTTGCCAAAGAAAACAATTAAAAAAACCCAACTTGAACAACAACAACAGCTGGAAGGAGCCAGTGTGGCATAGTGACCTGAGCGTTGAAGTACGACTGTGGGAGACGGGTATTAGAAACTCCCTTGTCCGTGGAAACCTACTGGGTGACCTTGGGCAAGTCACACTCTCTCAGCCTCAGACAATGAAAACCCTCTCTGAACAAATCTTGGCATCTTAGGCAATGGTCACATTAGGTAACTTGAAGGCACACAGCAGCAGCAGCAGCAAACTGGTAGCTATATAGAACTAAACTAAACTAAAAACTAATATAGCTAATATATCATTAATAGTCCCTTCCCACCCAGGGTTTTTATATAACTGGATCTATCAATTTCTAATCTTATACATCCTCTTATTGCCCCTAACTTTGGCCAAATTGAGTGAAAAACAAGCACCTATCTCCCTTCCAACTGTTCACTACTATTTTCTCTGGTTCAGCTAACAGCAAGCAGTTCCAATCCCAGTCACAGCCCTTCATTTGCTGTGAGCAAAGGGAAAGGGTAAAAGAGCTTGCCTTGCCTTTGGGGAAGCCAGGGGCTACTTCCAGACAAAACTGTTATCCATTAACATCCAATTATCACTTGGTCCAAGCCATTAATTATAAATCAGCGTCCTAATTGGGATAATTAGCTCTCTGCTGCTTAATGTAGTGTGACTGATGCGTTTGGAAAGAATGTAATCACTCCATTTGTTTAGCTTTAGGAGAACAATATCAAATTCGTATGCTTTAATTTCAGACTTATCTCACACACACCCTTCTCCCCTTGGCATTAAGAGTACTTTATGGGTCCAATTTTGGGAGCCAGGCCACTGAGGGGTCTATATCAGTTTTCTCTAGAAGGAGGAGACAACCCATGGGAGAGAGATTTCCCACCAGGATCTAAAAGCAAGAGCAGCTGAACAGCTTTATTTCAAATGCTCATCTAAGTGTCTAATTCCCAGTGTATGGACACAGAAAGTGAAGGGAAAAAAATTAGTTGACTCCAAAGCAAGGTCTACTTGCCTTTTCATTGCTTAACTTAATATTGGATCTTTTATGTTCAATTTTGTCTCTTCTGTCTTGTTGTTATTATTAAGTGGTTCTTTTGTTCTTCAGGGCTATCTGTGTTAACAAGGTAAGGGGTCTTGAGGAAAAACAGCTTATAAACATCGAATTTGGTTTTTTACCTCATTTTCCTCACTTCTAAAGTCTTATATTTTCTGCTGTGAGTAAACAATGCCCAATGCTGCAATTCTTTTTTCTTTCTCTCCCTCTCTTTTTTAGAGCGGCTGAGGGATTGTTTTACACCAACAGGCGGTTGGACCGAAAGCACAGTTCTCTCCTTCCCTCCGTTTGGAACTATCCATTGGGGGTGGGTGGGGGTTAAACAGCCTTTGGACCTCGGAAACGCTCCTTCTTAGACAATGCTAGGCAAGTAAGTAAGGACGCGATAAGTAACCTCTCCAAAGGAAAGAGACAGAACTCGCTCGGGAAATTCTCCTCCGCAAGACGCAGCGAAGCCAACGGGTGAGGGGTAGGACCGACTTTTTTGCCCACACCGGATTTGCGCTGGAGACTCTCCCTACAGAATCGTTACCCTCCCAAGCCTGTTTAAACGGCGATTTGTATTTGTTCGGAGACCCCTAGGCGCCCCTCCTCATTTATCCCAGCGGGAGTATACGATTTATAGTAGGAGGTATTTAAAACTACCCGCGGAACTGTCTCCCAGACGCTTGTTTTTGGTGGTTGGTTGTGAAGCCCCATTAAAAGGCGCTGCGTTCTCGGATTTTCCCCCCGATCTCTTGCGAACGGTGGTATTTCGCAAACCGTTTTCGCTACTGTGCCTGGGGATAAAAAAAAAATCGGGGGTAGCAAAAAAGAGAAAACACTATCCCCCTCTTTCAACTTGATGTTTCATTAATGAGGGGTGCTCAGAAAGCCGTATATAGCTGCGGGACATGATTAGATATTTATTACTGTCATTTACATGGAAAATTTGAAGAGTCAACCAAGTGGAACCTACAGGGAAGCGGGAGGCGGACGGCCGGGGGCGACACACACACCCAGAAGCCGGAGCAACTCTCAGGCAGGCGTCCTGGTGTCGTTATCGTAGCAGCTGGGCTGAAGTGACAAGAACAGCGGGAAGTTCCGCGGCCAAAAATAGAGCGGGACAATTAAGGCGGAACGAAAGCGCCAAAGTGCCCGATGGATAAATGGTGCGGACTGAGGGGTTACGCAACTGCTAATCCCACTCAAAGAAAGGGGGACTTCACGGGCGGTGTGTCCCCGCGTGAGTAGGGAACGCTGGCATTCTACTTCACCCCCGTTTTTCTCTCTTTTCAAAATCTTGTTCAAAAAGCCTTCCACAATCCTAAACTTTGAAAACTTTAGCGCGCAGTCTAGAACGTTTATAGGCTGCCGCCCTGTGCTTAATTTGCCTAGAAAAACAAAAACAAAAAAAGTTGACTTCAATGTCCTGTGCAAGCTTTCGACACGCACACGATTCTTCATCAGAGACGGCTGGTTAAATAAAAGCCTGTAGAGGAGAAGTGGAAGGAAGGAAGATGCTAGTCGTGTAGTCTACGGCCATTTCCGCAGTAGACTGTTACAGCGCTGTTATACCACTTTCAACATCCTATGTAATCCTGGGGTTTGCAGTTTAGGGAGGGGTCGGCCGGCCCCTCCCTAAACTGCAAACCCCAGGATTCCATAGGATGTTGAAAGTGGTATAACAGCGCTGTAACAGTCTACTGCGGAAATGGCCTACGTCTTGTTTTGAGAGGCGATAGAGGATTTGGGGAATTTGTCCTCCACTGGGCTCTGCGTTTCTTGTTGACTTCCACAGGGTGTCTCAGACCCGAGCAGGTGTCTCAGTGAATCGAAAAGGAGCTTCTCTTGGAAAAGAAAAGGATTTTTATTTCCACGTTAAGGTGAGGAAGAATAAACATGCTGTTTAAAATAATAGCATTTTTAAAGATCGTTGTCTTTGCAGCCATCTTAAAAAAGAAAAAAAAACAAGAACGAGAAGTGGGCGGGGGGAGCTTGATTTTGGACCTGGCTTTTGCAACGAAAACAACGACTACCTCGCGTTTCCTACCAATAAAGGACCGGCAACCCTTACAGGGTTCCGGGTAGCAGAGTTATTTGTTTCAGCGTCGGAAGTTCTTTCGCTGTGATCTGGGGTGGGGTGGGGGAGAACGTCACTTCGTCATCCGCCTCTAAACAAACTGAAAGAATGGCTTTTGAAAATTATCCTATTGAAAGTGTGGAGAAGGCCCGCGCGAAAGGTTAACCAGTTAAGGATACAAGATGTTCACGTTTCCACGTACGGATCTACTATTTGTCTAGACAGCTAATCTTATGGAATATTATGCTACGCATACGCGAACACATTTAAATAGGAACACACACACACGGCGAAACCTTTGCACCGAGGCGTTTGACGACAAGCTGTTTAAAAGTTGATGTGTCCTTAGATCTCAATACTGTTCAGAGTCAAATTCACCTTCTGCTTGAAGGAATAATCGTATAAGTGCAATGCTCTATTGATCCAGAAAAAAAACCAATCTAATATTTTTTAAAAAAAACAAATCAAAACTCCAGCTTGGGTATTGGAGTTTCTCGGTAGTTTCATAGGATAGTAGAATCAAACAGGCTTATGTCCAAGTGTTTCGGCTTAAGTGGACCAGGGATAACCTCCCCATCCTCCCGCCCCGGACCCAGGTAAGAATATCGCAGCCTGTGGTGGAATTCTCCCTTAACAAGCCTGCCTTGTTTCGTACCACAATTAGTGTAAAAGTCAACTGTCCCGAGTTCAATTCTTCATTGATCGAGCCATTGGTAAGAAGTAAAAGAAGCCACTACAGCTGTTTGGAAGATCGGTCCTTCCATTTAAAAAAAAAAACCTTTTCCCTCCATTGACCAATGAAAATAAATAAATAAATGAAGTCTTCCGACACTTAGGATGCGATCCTCAAACATACTTACCTTCTGTGAGAACAAACTTCTGCTGAATTCTTTAGGACTTGCTTCGTTTTAGGGGTAACTTGGTTTTTGAGGACTGAGTAGAAAATAAAGCAGTCCCATAGTTACCAAAGGCTTACTTTCAGAGAAATGTGATTACTGAATCGGAATGCTAGGGCAGGAAGCAGAGGATGTGGACTGAAGTGTCGTTCGCGGGCGAGGCTTGCCACCCTTAAGGATGCCGTATTGCTTTCCTTAACGGAGTGGGTGGCAAACATATTTTGGGGTCACAGGAGCTCAGTCTAAACACGCGGATTTACCTGCAAACACGTTAGCTCTGCTGAAATCAAGTAAATCTGTTTTTACATCTGTGTGTTTGTGTGTGAAAGTTAGTTTCCAACTTTCCCCTCCTCTCCCCGCGACGCACCTGAAAATTATTCTCCCAACTTTCTCTAACTTTCTCCCAACCTTTCTTACCGCATTGCTTTAACTATTCAGAACAGGGCAAAAGAAACGAACCGTCAGCCCAAAACTAACTTGCTGACCCATCACTGGTGGTGATGAGGAAAGGACACCCTTATATATGAAAGTCACATCCTCAACTTCATTTGTATTTTAAAGCCGCTCGAAAACACACCTTCTTTTAACAGTTGGAAGAATAACTAAGTTCTGATCATAAGTGGCCTTAAAACCCCGCGCCATGGAATCCTACGAAAGATCAGCAGGATGAGCCTGTACATGTTTACTCGGAAGCAAGGCCTGTTATCTTCAGTGGCACCTATGTCCAATGACTGAGGTTTTATTAGGAAGTAAATCTGGTAGAAAGCGTGGCCATGGGGATACTTAATCTCCGAATTAAGTTTCATTGTTGACGATTACATTCGACTTCCGAAAAGTGTGTTCAGATGCAGGTCTAACTCTCACTGATAGTTCCAACCAGAGTAGACCCATTGAAGCAATACACTTACTTTAGCGACCTTTTAGAAGTCATTCAAGCATTTATTCTAAGGGTCTACTCAGCCGAAGATTTCAAAAGTACGCAACTCGATCAAGTGCACGTTCAGTCGAACTCAAGGAGACCCCCAAAGCAAACGAAACTTACCTATAGGATGCGACCATCGCGAAAACACAGCCCTATTCCTTAAAACTTTCCGGTAGTGCCTTTCTTTCCTTCCCCCGCCTCGCAGGCATAACATCTTCCTGGATCCAAGCCAGATACATAGATTTTGGTGCAGTATCCACCAGGTTGGGGGATATTGGACGAGCCAATGGGGTTGCAGGGCTGCTTTTCCCAGGAAGGGCCTGATCACCTAGTGGGTGGAGGCTGTTTGATGTCTTTTGCCCAACGCTCCCCCCCGCCTTGGCGCAGTGGAATGATAACTCCCACCCTTCTCTCCTCCACGCCCGCTTCTTACCCCACACGGCCCGAGCGAAAGGGCTCCGGCTGAGACCGCTGAAGTTTCTTCGGCGTTTAAAAGTGCCGGCTGATCCCCCTTCCGGTTCACAGGGTGGGGGGAGGAGGAGGCACAAACTGCTTCCCTAGTTACCATCCCGGGTCTCTTTACCAATGCCACCTTTGTCGCTCAGTGAGTGTAGGGCGGTTTTAACCGGGGAGGGGTGTGCCTGAGATGACCTGGACCGAGGGCAAAATAGATCCCATACGCAACAACGGTGCGATCCCTGAATCGAGCCTTAAAAGTCAAGACAAGATTTGGGGATTTATAAAAATCCCTTTCCCACCCCCGGCTGAAATTATAGATCCCAACGGACTAACTTAACCTCCCACCGAGTCTGGTACTTGGGAGCAGGCGAGCTAGGTTTTCAAAACAACCATGAGTGACAGCCAAAATTCCTGGCAGTCACGGTTGACAGCGAGGAAGTAGCGATTAACTAGTCTGTGTTCTGCCTAAACGTCACCAAACGAACGTTTTGATTTGCGTTAACTCAGCCAGGCAGTTCTCCATAAAATCAACATACTGTCCACATTCATAAGTTACACAGCGCACGCGTTTCTGTCTTTATGGAGGGCCCACGAATACAAAAGGAAAAGCTTTCCAACTCTGAAAGCTTGCCAGCCCCGTAACTTATGAGACACGTTTTCTGGCCCTCAAATGAGGGACATTACTTAGAATAAGGGGCACTTGGCAGGCTTGTTTGGGAGTAAGTCCCACACTTAACTTGGAGGGACTTGATTCAGAGTGATCCTTCGAATAACTCCGGACTACCCGGCTTCGCATCATAGAGAATTCGGGAGGCTGCTCGTCCCGCGAGCCGGATCGCCAGCGTTTAAAACTCATTCGGATTCGGGGCCGGGCAGGGATCCCTCAAGGCCATTTAGTCGAGCCTCACACCCAGGACCGGCCGCCTTCAGTTCTCTTTCCCCGTTATTCGAAATTCAAATAGCAAACTCCCCCACACGGGCCAGGGCGCTCACCTTCTGCTGCCTGTGGGATATTCTCCCACCAGCCCTCCTTTGCTGGAAATCTCATCCCAGTGTTCGCCCCCGGCCTCCGTTTCCCTCTCCCCCTCGGGCTCCTCGGGCTGTTTAGCTTATTAAAACATCACTATGTAAACAGGGGTGAAATTCACCATCTTACCACTTCGATGCCTACCAATGAAGAGTGGCCCTCGGGCCAGTGATTTGGGATGCACGGGAGGGGAAGCCGAACAGACGGAGGGCGAGAGAACTTTCAGTAGAAACAATAAATAATTTTTTAAAAAAAGATCACAAAAAACCCAAAGCCCTGAGACCGAACCTTGACCTCCTCGTCTTTAACTTTCCCTCCCCAGCGTGTGTATATGGCAAAGAGTTCAAAGGCGAGCGCCGGAAACAATTTCCACACTAGCCTTTAATAGCACTATGATTCCACTTTCAACATCCTATGGAATCTTGGGGCGGCCGGCCCCTCCCGAAACTGTAAACCCCAGGATTCCATAGGATGTTGAAAGTGGAATCATAGCGCTATAACAGGCTAGTGCGGAAAGTTGGAAGATTGACCCGGACTATTAAAACCATTTGTGGAACCTCGACGCCGCCTCGCTTAAGGGGGGAAAAATCTAAATAAAGTAACATCTTTTAACCAATCGAATCTGTGCGCCGGATTTTTTTTTTTTTAATTCTATGAACCACCTGCAAAACATTATATTTGAAAAACGAGGCAAAGAGAGAGACTTGCCTCCGTTTCGGTCAGAGGGAAAGGGACGGGGGACACATTGACAGAGCAAACGAATATCTTCCAAAGGCAGCAAAGCCACAACGAACGAGAAACGGGGAGGAGAAGAGAGCCGGCGGGAGGGCGAGCGGTCCGGCCGGCGAGGCCGACGGGGCGCCTCGACGAGGCAGCGCAGAAGGGGACGCGACGCGGACGCCCCCCGCTTGGAACGCTGGAAACTTTCTGGTGGAGCAGTGAGCCCCCCGCCCCCAGACGACGGAGCCCTCCAGAGAGCCGCTGCCATCCCGGTCGCCGCCCCGAGCCCACCCGCCCCGGGTCAACGCGCCCCTCTGCTCGCTTACCTCTCCCGCGCGGCCCAGCGCGCGCCTCCGGCAAGGGAGACCCCCTTTCCCCGGGCAAAGTTTCGAGCGCCGGGGGCTGTTTCTGTCCGAGGGAGGGGCGAGCGACGAGGGACCGTACCTTTCCGGCGGCGGGGAGGGGCGGCTCCGTCTCTGGGTCGGCCTTTGGCGAAGGGCGGCAGGCAGGCAGGCAGGCAGGCAGGCAGGCAGGCGGGGCTGGCGCTGGGGCGCCTCTCGCACGGCCCGTCCGCAGACAGTGGCCCTGCTCCGGCCGCCTCCTTACCCCCGGAGCTTCCCCCCAGCCCCGCTCGTCTCCGGGTCCGGCAAAGCTGCCATCTACTGGGGGAGGAGGATCCAGGAAGGAGTTTTAAGAGGAGCTTCGCACGGCTCGAGGAGCTCCCCTGCCGCGCTTCTAATGGCCCTTCGCCGCGTCAATCAAAAATAAAGGGGCTTGCTGAGCAATTCCCGCCCCCTCCTCCCCGCCGCCGCCGCCGCCACGTCTAGCGCCCTTCCCTTCCCTTCCCTTCCCTTCCAGTGGCATCCTGCGGGAGGGGTGGGGGGAGCTTCTGTGATTGCTTTCTCTCCCTTTACTTCAAGCCCAGCCAGGTGCAAAAGTCTAATTGAATCCTTGTCAGATAAGAGCTGGCCTGGCAAAGCTGAAGGCGGCGGGGAGGAGACCGTGAGCCCCACTGCAGAATGGGGAGAGCCTAAGGCCATTTCCGCACTGGACTGTTATAGTGCTATGATTCCACTTGCAACCTCCTATGGAATCCTGGGGTTTGCAGTTTAGGGAGGGGCCTTTGAACTGCCAACTACAAACCCCAAGATTATAGGAGGTTGAAAGTGGAATAATAGCACTGTAACAGTCCAGTGCGGAAATGGCCTAAGAGGGCCCCGAAGCCTGCAAAAGTCTCTTCAAGGAAGAGGAGCCTCTTGGTCTTCTTAATATTATCATTTTGACAGAAAGGCTGTGTTTTATTTAGCACCTCCCCACCCAAGAGGCCTAGCTTTCAGACTTCAGAACTTTGGAGTTCCTCCAGGGGCCATCTCGATACCGATCTCTAAAGCTCCTACTCCGGCCTCTGGGTGGAAAGATCCACAAGAGTTTCTCTGCTGAAAGTTCTACACACTTCCATGACGCACTTCCTGGCGGATGAGGTCAAGGCTCAGGTTAGAGCCTCCGTGGAAGTGTCAAAGTTTGTTGTCAGAACTGCTGTTGCCCCCAAAACTGAGCCCCCCTTTCCCATCATCATCATCATCCTTGGACAGGTTTTAAGTTACTGTTGATCTAATCAATGACCAGGGCTAGCCTCGTATTCGTTTCAACCCAAGGATGCAAAAGGCCTAGGCATTTTTTAAAATACAATCTTTTCTTTACAATCTTTACTTCTTTCCATGACTTGCACTGGACAGTTGGATGAACGCAACTAGTTTGTCTTCCATGAAAAGAAAGATCGGGGTATTCCTGACATTACTTGCACACTAGTTCACTTCTCTTGAACAGAATGAAACTATCTATCTATCTATTGGTCCGCCTTGGCTGGAACTTGCCAAAGCCATTTTCCCACTAGACTGTTATAGTGCTATCATTCCGCTTTCAACATCCTACAGAATCCTGCGGTATAGAATCCTTTGAGCCCCCTTCCTAAACTGCAAACTCCAGGATTCGATAGGATGTTGAAAGTGGAATAATAGTACTCTGCCTAGTGAGAAAATGGCCTTGATCTGTACCTTTTGCGGATTTAGCATCGATTTAGCGCTCTTGTTAAATGATATGCTTTTCAGAAATTAAAGACTCGTTTATTTTTTTAAAATAAAGTATGATCTTAATCCTCCCACACATAGATACACCTCAGTCTTAAACGCATGGCCTTAATGGTTAAGGTTACAGTCCTGTACTTGGGAATACATCAGAATAGACCTCTCTACTTTTGCACTGCCAGCTCCCACCTCCCAAAGACACATGTTGGTTGAAATGAGAACACAGAAAGCTATTTAAGGCTAGGTCTCAGTAGTCCTAGCAGGAGGTCTCTCTCTCTCCGAGGCAGTGCTGGTGTGGACAGAAGGTGACCTCCTCCCCGGTTTGGCCCCTGGCCGTGGTGTGCGGGAAGGCGTTAGGCTGGGATTAAGATGGGATTCCTCCATAATCCGACGGATTAAAAGGAGGGGGAAAGTAGGAGTGGCACAATGAGCAGGACAGAAGTTTTTGTATTTTTTTAATCATTTCCTTTTTTGTGTGACACACACATACACATACGCACATACACACACTTTCCTTCCCGTACAAGCCTGGCTGGTCTCTGCATTTTTCTCTCCTTCTGCAGGCAGCCGAGGGCGCGCTTTATTTAGCCCCCTCTTTTTTCTTTTTTCTTTTGCTTTTGGCAGAGTTGACTAACAGCAGCGTTGGTTTTATTTGCTTTTCGGCTTTGTCATGCCTTTGCAGCCGAAAGGGGCAGTTGTTGAAAGCCTTTGCCGGGATTGCTAAGAGATGCCAGGGTCCTCCTTGCCTTTCGGTTCTCTCCCATCCCAGAAGGATTTAGGGTGGGATTGGGGAGGACAAGACGCCATTTCAGGTTCCAAAACACCCTGTTTCAAAATGACTGCGGATAAGAGGATTAAAACAATAATACCCTTCTCTTCTTGAGGGGTTTTTTCTCCCTCCTCCTCCTCTAGAAAAGATTTCTTCTCCCAGAGCAAAACCGTTTAGGCAGGAATTAAGGGAACAAGAAAGAGTGAAAGTTGAGGGGACGGAGAAGAAGGCGGCGGCGCGCAGGGTGGGGGGGGCGAGGAGGAAGAGGAAGGGGCCGAGAGAAAGTGCACTTTTTAATCGAAGCCAGTAGATCATTTATTCTTAAAAAGCAAGTTCTGGCAGAAAAATGTAGCGGTAATATTGAACTTGTGGTACTGACATACTTAAAGGAGAGGGAATATAAATTTGATCTTTTAAACGGGGGCGGGACACGAATGCATTCCCTTAGGAATGTATCCCCAAGTCTATTTTAAAGGTGTTTTCGAATAAATCAATAAATCAAAGCTCAAAGGGAGAAAATAAATGAGCGCGGAGGGGGGGCTGGCTCTTTTTAGGTGACGATGGTTCCCCCAATCCTTTCTCTCCCCTCGCCTTTTTTTTCCTCCCCAAAACTCTGCCCACCTGGTAGTCAGGTGTGTGACGCAGAGCCACATCTTTTAGTAGAAATGACTCTTCACCTTATACGTTTCGGTAGATTTTCCTAACTCAAGAGGGGAAGGGATGAATCTGGCTAGTTGAAAAAGAAAGTCTAAAAAAAAGTAACGCGTCCAGTTCACCTTGGCCTCCTTTTCCACCTACGTGTTCCGTGCCAGTTTCCTAAAAGCTGGCACGGATTTCCAAGGACGGGGGAGTAGATCTTGGCCGATTTGGACAGTTCACCCCAAACAAGTCATTCTGAGCAGAACGAGGTGAATCATCGAGATAGAGAAGTCAAGGCAGGCTGGCCAAAAGGAAGCGCAAAAGGGCCGCGCATGGCTTCCACCTGCAGTCTCTTCGGCCCCGCTTGCGTCACGTCAGGAAACATCGCTCGGGTTGGGAGATGGAGAGAGAAAACCAGAAGGGGTCTCGACCAGGGGAAGCCCAGTTTGATCCCTTTCGATAGTACGGGTCGCTTCCCAAACGTCTCCCACCGCGATCGCCACCCGCCTCGCTTTCCCTTTGACCGTCGTCGGGTGTGTCTGCCCAAGGGCGCCTTGGGGAACCGGCCGTTTGCTTGCGAGCAAGCCTTGTGGCTACTCCGAGCCGTGGCCGTGATTGGTGGCCGCTCGCCACAGGAACCATCCGGCCCTCCTTTCGATTGGGCAGAGGCAAGGGCGTGCGACCGGGGGGGGGCCGGTTTCTTTGGCAAAAGTTATCTTTAAAAAAACCTTCTTTACACCTTTGTTTTTATCACGCCTTCAGCCAACCCGTTCTTTTATGTACATCTATGAGTACCTGCCCTGGATGAAAACCTGTGGCGGCACAGACCTGTTCATCTAAGCTTTTGGTTTGGGTAGCAAGGGAAAGTGTATTCGCATCTATCCCTGCAAGAAATAAAATGGAAACGGTTGTGATAGTGTAATTAATCTGTTGTGAATATATTTCACCATAATAAGCAGATCATAGCATTTAAGTGGATTCGTGTACAGATAAACCCCGCTTTTAAGACAAAAAAGGCAGAGTTTGGATTTTTAAATTAAATTCTACACCTTAGGCAGAGTAAGGTAGAAAGCGAGTTTTAAACGCAATAACGCAGAAAGCTTTAAAAAAAGTGTCCCTCCCTACCCTGAACCTTAGTAAAATAGCTGTTTCTTAATTTCTGTTTCTGTCCGTTTTTTTCCCTTTCCTATTATCATATGGATGCTGGTCAGTTGGACCAAATATTCCTTTTTTTCCTCCAGGCAAAAAACTTTGCGTGTATGGTTTGTAATAAATCCTTAAATAAAATTGGAGTAAACATGTTTTTAGACTTCAGCGGAATTTTTTCTCCTACAGATCTTACAAAGTTTTAAAATCAAATCGTACTGAAATTAATCTGACTACCTGTTGTATAGAAATGAACGTACACCCAATTCATACTACTTTTCAAATAAGTGCCCCCTCGCGTTTCCGTTATTGTAAGGGTTAAATCTGAACGACCATTTGAGTTTGGATTTTTATAAAAGACCCTAGTTTTAGATATGCCTTCTAAATAACAAAACCTTTCATATTCAAGACCTGATTGATTCAAGATTTCGACGCGTCCACGTGCAAAGGAGAATCTATCACAGGTTTGAATACTGAATAGAATTAAGCTGTCGCTGGCTTCCAAGTCAAATTTACATTTCTTCCTCAAATTTAAGTTTTCTGTGGCATATCCCTTTCCATTTTCGTTTCCTCCATCAAATTAATCTTGTGCATTTTCGGAAATAATACACGAGAAATTAGGAAATAAGTAACTATTTCCTCGGTTAACATCATTTCTCAGTTGATTGACAGCTTCAAGACAGACTCGTTTTCTCTGTCAAGCAAGAAGTGCTTCACTATTTAAGTTTTAAACAATTAAAAATTCTCCCTCTCTTTCTCAAGTAGGTAGATTTCTTTTGTAAACTTTTTTCTTCTATCCACTAATTAGAAAGATTTTTTTTTCCCTGTATAGATGTTGAATATCTATCCGTCTATAACGCAAAGAGCTTCTCTGCACTCCACCAGCAAGGAAAGTAAGAAAGGGGAAAATCGGCCTCTTTCCCTGTATCAGATAGTTCGCTGAGATGTACAAAGTCACCTCATATTCTAATGATAACAAGGTCTTAAAATAGCTACTTAACCAAATCAATACTGTGCCGTTTCTCTCACTCCCTTTCCCCCACCCCTCTCTTATGGGGTGGGATATAGAAGAGAGTTTTTTTAAAAAATGGTTTGAAATCTGTCCCCCTCCCCACATTGTCCATTACTTTGTCCCCGGTGCCAACTGCATTCGTGTGAGACTGAAAGGGGATTAACTTGTGAACTTTTAAAAATCAGAACTTAAATGAGAGGCGAATCTAGGCCACCGCTCATTGTGGGAACCGTTTCTTAAGCAATTAAAGCGAGAAGAAATTCCTCTCAGCCTTTTTCCTTAAAGCTGCTTTCTGAAGGATTTAAGGAGGACTAATGTCCAGTCCATCAAGACAGCTTTAAACTGCACAGTGATATAGAAAATCTCCGCTTGCTGTTATTTAAAGGGGCACTATCACCATTTCCATAAGACCCTTGACATTGTTTCTTTAATCTTGTTTATAAACTTAAACAGATTTTTCTTTTTTTCTTTTTTTAAAAAAGTTTTTTCCTCTCCCCACCTACCCCACCCGAACCCCACTTCCATGAATACATTGAAAACATATTTGAAGCACTCTTTCAAAAGAAAATCTGAGCAGGCTTGAGTTTTAAGGATTTCTCTGATACCCGAATCCGGTCTGACACCCCACCCCATTCTCCCCTTTTTTGCGAAGTTAGGAGGAAAGTCAAAGTATTTTTGGAGGGAGGGGGAGAGGAGAGGGATTGTAGAGTGTGGCTCTGTCTGTCTCGTTTTCTGCCTGTCTCTCTACTCCTAGTGTTATTCTGGGAATCAACGATGGCAAGGCATTTCGCTTTAAATGCCCACAAATGCGGCTGCGATTGACTTTTGTGTATTATATATAATTCATATATAAACGTACTGTGCGGATGGGTGAGTGGGTGGGTGGCCAGGTGGGTTCTTTCCCCCCTCTGCGGGTTTGATAGAGCGAATGAAGGTTTTCTTAAATGCCTCTTTAAATATAAAGTTTCTCCGCCGCCCCTTTCTGCTGCATACTGATGTCCTTCCAGATCGGCCAAGTTGACAGAACAGTCAGCCGAGTCTGATTATTTGAAGAGGTTTTCTTGGAGGTTTAGGCGCGGATCTGTCCCTTCTGTCTGCTCAGGTGTTTCGGATGGCGGGACGGGATCCTGTCCAAGGCCAGGGAAGGGAGGCGAAGCTAAAGCCTGCTTTGAAATTTACAGAAGTAAAACGCAGCCTGGGTCCACCGAGCATTCTCCCTCGTGGCTCGAAGAACGCTGCTCACCTGACCGTAGAAAGCCCATTTTCCCTCCAGTCCCTAAAAAAAAAAAAAAAAAACCAACGAAAGGGGAGGGGGGAAGGAACCTAAACAGCGATGCCTTAACCTCTCCTAAAGCTTGGGTGCTTACAGCTAATTAATAGCCCTAATGATATTTTGCCACCTCAACGAATCCATTAGGTTTGCAATCCCCCCTCCCCAAAAAGGGCGATGTGTGTGGGGGAGGTCTTTAGCCTCTTTGCCTCTATTCAAGGGTACTTCAACATCTGCTCATTTAGGGGCAATTAATCATTTTGATATATGGTTTAAAATTGACTGCTTCCAAGGGACTCCCCCCGCCCTCTTTTGACAAGAATAACAAAGCAATTTGCCAGAAGCCATCTTCTGGACATGTTATTAGCACAGACTTCATCTTAAAGAGGTCTCCCTCCTCTCCCCCACCCCCCTTCTGCGAGGTACCTGCCTTAAAGGGCCCCAGTCTCTTCTCTGGTTTGTTCCTTTTACACCTCCTCTGAATCATTACCGCCCACCCTCCCCTTTTTTATTCATGACATGAGCAACTGATCACCCTCTTTTTAACAGAGAGTGGGCACCTTGACTGCTGTGTCATGTGTTTTATGATTTATTTTTCCAACACAAGGTGAGCCCAGGGTCATGACGTAGAGAGGGTGTTGATTCTTCCAGCACTTCTGCTTCTGGTTCACAGCCTTGTGTGGGGGAGTGTTTCCTTTTTCCTCCTCCTCCACCACCACATAAAGATCAGAAGATGGAAGAGGAGGATGATTCGGTTTCCATTCATTTCAGCAACATTTGTGAAAGAAATCATGTTTGCTTTGTGGGGTGGCTGGTGGCTCCCATGTCATTGGGGCAGTGAATCCATACCTGGTTTTTAGTGCAGATGTTAATGCAGCTAGCAAAAGTGAAGAAGTTTGAGCACCTGAGATAGCTTCTTTTAAAGTCTGGACTAAAGTCCAAAGCAGATCCAGTGCCCAGCTATGTGAAAGCCATCTGCTTCCAGCAGTAGTTCATAGGGTATCATGTTGTTGTTGTTGTTGTTGTTGTTGTTGTTGTACGCCTTCAAGTAATTTCTAATTTATAATGACCCTAAGGCAAACCTATCACTGCAGTTTCTGGGTCTGAAAGTGTGTGATACACCCAAGTTCACCCAGTGGCTTTCCATGGCTGAGCAGGGAACTGCACTCTGGTCTCCACGGTCATAATCCAACACTCAGACCACTCCCCCATGGTGTCCTTAGGTTATCATGAGACATGGCAAAATAAGATGATCGTGGGTGTGTGGATGTGGGGCAGAAAGTTGAGAACATGCTCTAGCCAGCCAGTGGAACCACAAGGATAATTTTAGTTAATGGAAAAAGGGGTACATTTAACATGGAATTAGAGGACTCTGCTGTGATCTATGAGGAGGAACATGTATTGTGAACATGCACATTAATAGGAAGAGGTTTGTTGTCAGGGTACGTGCATATGGGGTCTCCCTGCCTCCAGCACTGGGAAAGTTAAGCTCACTGGATGTGTTTGTTTGGTACATACATGACTGGTTTCATTCAGTACATCCTGGGCTGAATCCATGTTATACTCTTTAGTCTCATATTACCTTTAAAGCCCTTTATGGCTTGGGGCCGGCCAGCCTTCCTGCGGGATTGCCTTCTCCCATATAATCCGCCCCGCACACTAAGGTCCTCTGGGAGGAATTTACTGCAGCTGGTCAGAGCTAGGTTGGCTGCGGTTACCCAGAGGACCTTCTCTTCTGTCACTCCCAAGTTATGGAATGGCCTGCCGGAGGAGACCCGGCATATTACCAGTCTTGATTGCTTTAAAAGAGCAGTCAAAACTGATCTCTTCCGACAGGCCTTCCCAGACTAGTACTTCCACCGCCTCCCACCAACTGTCTTGTTTTCTTTTAATAGTTGATTGTTGTTAATTGTTAATTGTTGTGTGTTTTTAGGGGGTTGGTTTTAGGTGGGCTGGTGGGTGGGGAGGATTGGGTATGTTTTTAATGTTTTTAATGTAATTAATGTATTGTTGTTGTTTGCCGCCTCGATCCATGGGGAGAGGTGAGATAGAAATAATTTATTATTATTATTATTATTATTATTATTATTATTATTATTATTATTATTAGTGAGTGGGGACAATGAAATGTGGTTTCAGGCAGGATTGGCCTTGTTAAAATATGAACAACCATATGTGGGGTTCTTCCAGGCTTCCTACATTGTGGGGTGATATTTTTTTTTCAGTTATATATATTTGACACTAAAGTATGGAGCATCCTCCGCAAATGGAAGATGTTCCTTGCAAAGTCATCATCAATCTGCTCCCAGGGACTGTGCTGGCAATCTGGTTGTTTCTACAGGCCCTGATTTCTTACATCATGTGTGAAAAGAAAAGAAAAGAAAAGAAAAGAAAAGAAAAGAAAAGAAAAGAAAAGAAAAGAAAAGAAAAGAAAAGATACGTCCACCCATATATACATGCCTAGCTGACCAACATTTGTTTTTGTGAGATATTATCAAAATTTTCTCCCTTGAAAAATATACCCTCACATTCTCCACACACATTCTCCATACAGCCTCCACTGTATAGGCCAGCTTACTCAACAACAGTTATGGGTCTACTGAGAAGATAGACTGATTTAACATTTTGAAAAGTGTATCCTTCACACCTGAAGCACTGTAGATAGCAGATGAAGGAGCTACATGACTGAGTAATGTTCCACATTTTTTTTTAAAAAAAAAATACCCTTGCCTGTGGAAAAGTAGCATATCAGGATGTATTCTAGTTACAGGAAGTTTTTAAGTGCATGTGAGAGGTCTCATTCAACAATGCATGTACTCATCTGTATTTTGTAATGCAGAAAAGCAATATGCTATAATATCTTTGTGAAAGGCAGACCGATAGAGATTGGTTCTTTAAGCTGGTTGTACTCTGTTTGGGGTGTGTGTTACCTATTTGTATGAAATGTTCCCAGTATGTTTAATGATAGCAGTGTACCCGTCCAGGAAACCTTTTAGCATTGAAGAAACGCCATGGCAATTTTATAATGATGTATCTGTTGGAAAGTTCTTTTAAGCTATGGTCAATGCTGAGCACCCATATGGTTCATGTCAATAAGACAATATTGAATTTGCCATCACCTACATGCATAAAATAAAGAAGGTATGATGACAAAATGGACATAAAGTGATCACCACATTCTGAGATCATATCTATATGAATGAAACTTAGGATGGTAACAATAACAACAAATCAATACAGCCGAAAGTGTTGGTGGGGAGACACTTAAAAAGCAGCAATACTGCCAACACAAATGTTTAGCTCTGTTCAAGAATGATTGCACAGCATCTCTTTAACTCATTTCCCTCCCACACCCCTGCAGGCTGCAATGACTTCTTGATAGTGCTCCCAGATACCTCTATCCTCATCTGTCACTTCTGGTCACCATTTTGAGAAGCAGTCCAATAAAAATAGAAATATTTGGGAGTCCTAGGGAGGTTTCTCTGTGGAGTGTAGGTGTTTTTTTCACGCTTTGGGGGCTCTCCACATGGTTTTCAGGGGGAAAAATGGCCAGAAATTATACCCAAAAGAATTTGATCAAAAATAGGGGTGGGACGTGGAATGATTTGGAGGATCACCAGGGCTTTGTGGGGCACACAAGTGAGGTCCAGGGGCTGCACGTAGCCTGTGGGCTGAATTTTGTACACCTTTTGTACACCATTTGGTACACCATTTCCAACCTACGGTGACCCTAAGACAGGATTTTCTGGAATCTGACTTGCTCAAGGTCACCTGCTGGGTTTCCATGGCCGAGTGAGGGATTGAACCCTAATCTCCAGGGCCGTAGTCCAATGCTCAAACATCTACCTTGTATTAAAAAGCTAAAATCCAACATGTTTGCTGATGCAGTGGCTGGGGGGGGGGGCAACATTCTAACATTCTAAACCAGGTAGATTTCATGCAGAATGTAGGTAGAAATGTTTCTAACCTGCATCAGCAAAAAACATTGTTATTGGGGGCATGTATAAGGAATACCCTTTGGTAAACTTGCCTTAGGCCATTTCCGCACTAGAGTTTTATAGCGCTATGATTCCACTTTCAACATCCTATGAAATCCTGAAGTTTGCAGTTTCGGGAGGGGCCAGCTGGGCCCCCTCTCGAAACTGCAAACCCCAGGATTACATAGGATGTTGACAGTGGAATCACAGTGCTATAAAACTCTAGTGCGGAAATGGCTTAGTCTGCAGTCTTTGAACTGGAAACAGACCAGATACACTTTTGAGTTCCAGAGCGTGCACATTGCTGGACCAATGAAGTGCACATATTTTTATGTGTATATAGAAAAACTGGTACATTTCAAATGTGCACAAAGACACAAAGCAAACATATTTCAAAGGAAGAACACATGTAAGCAGTGCAGATAATCTGAAGGATGCCCACAAAAATATACACATTAAAAATACACTGACATCAGAGAAGGGCTTTTGCTTGCCAAAAACAATCATCAGACAAAACTTGCATAGAATGAATATAAATGTAGGCAAAGGAGGATGTCTGGAGACACAAACTTGATGGATATGCACATTCCTAATCTTGATTTTGTGACATGTACCATATTGGGTTGAAAGTCTCTAATTCTGATTTTATTTTTGATATTTTTGGACTCTCTCTCTTCAGTGTATCAAGTGCCTCTAGGTATATTATTTTACTGCCAACTACTACTCTGTAAACAAGGATCTAGAACACTGATTTCCCTTCCTCAAATACCTGCCTGGAAATGCAGCTTCCAATAAATTAACAAATGCCAAGGAAACACATGCCTTAAGTACCTTATCAGAGAATATATTTGTCGTCTTTTCTTCACCCCTTTTCTCTCTCAGCTGCATATAACTTTAGCTCTAGAACTAATAGAGTATAAAACATATTTTACAAGAGTTTTACCTACAGGTGACTTGCTCTTTATTACTGGATGTGGGCAAAATCAATACACCCGTAACTAGAAGATCATTTATTTTGTTTTTTGAAGCATTTTTCAGCAGTGGGGCTGCTGCTAAGCCTGCAAAGCTATGATGAAGAATTATGGTGCTCTGGCTTAGTCTCCCTCCCTACTTCTGAGCTATTTATGGAATTAAATATGTGTGAATTTTCAGACCCAGTCTAGTGCACCACTTAGCTGCCTTGGTGTTATTATAGGGGCAGACAGTTCTTTCAACTCATAGCATTTTTTTCCAAAGGGGTAGGATAATCGCCGTGCCATAAATAGCTACGGCCAAGTGTAATGTATGGGTTGATTTCATTTCATGGAAAAACCCATGGGTACAACCACCTGGAAGCTTTCCTTCACAAAAATAGGGGATAAATCTTTAACTCTTTCATCCTTGCTTGCAACAAATAAGTCAGATAGTTTTCCCCTGCTGCAGGAGAAAATGAATATTCCTCCACAGTATTCCTCCCATATTCAACCATTCTGCATCGTCATGCAGGAATTGTTCTGCAGAGAAAAATGTGATTTTTGTGTAGAAAACAGGTTTCCTGAACAAACACAGAGGTTTTTTTATAGGAAAAAAAAAAGTGTTTTTTACCTGAAGAACACTTCACTTTGGGACATCAAATACCAGGAAAAAATTGTGCAAATTCTCACCAGTCTATTATTCTTCTCAATGGGGTTTCTCAGCTGTTGGGAAACTTATTTTTCAATCTAGGAATGAATAATTACAAATGTTCTTTCCATTCTTAGCACAAAATCCACTGAAAGCAATGGGAAATTACATGTTTGTGTGGAGATGCTTATGCTGAATCAATGGAAGAAAGCACACGTGTTTGCAGCCAGCCATAGAACTTCCTATCTGGGAATGGTCTCCATATATACAGAAAAGTAGGGATGTGTGAGGAGATTGTTTTGGCAGACTTTTTAATGAGGACTTCTTCTTGGCTGCATTGTCCAGACTGGGTATAGATTGGATGTACTTTGTAGTATGGAATCTTTGTATTATCACATGGCTGCAGACAGTTGTGATAAAATACGATTGCTTGAAATGTGAGTGTATAAAACCAAACTGTGTAGCCTAAACATGCTTTTGTCCGGGGGTGGTGGTGGTGGTGTCAAATGTATTTGTGTACATTTGGAGGGAAAGTTACAAAAGGAAAGGATTTTGTCCATCTGACAACAAAAATGGACCAAACAGGGATGGATTGTATATGATAATAAGAAAAGGAGGCTGTTTGTGGATGTGGACTGGAGAAGCACGTATTTAATGTACAGGATGAGCTTTTTCTCCTAAAAATGAATGAGGATCCCAACAACAATAGGATGGGACATACATCTCTGAATCAAGACACCTACGTGTGTGTGTGTGTGTGTGTGTGTGTGTGTGTGTGTGTGTGTTTGTGTGTGAGAAAATGAGGCTTCATGTAAGTGTCAGAAATGGGACATTTTCAATCAGAAAACTTGTTATGTGCCTCCAAGTTGTTTCGTATAGCAACCCTAAGGCAAACATATTATGGGGTTTCTTGGCAAGATTTGTCCAGAAGGTGTTTGGCTTTGCCTTCCTTTGACACTGAGAGACTGTACTTTACTCTGGGAATGGTGATCTAAGAAGAAATGAGGTAGCTTAATAGGGAGGCGAAATGTGGCAAAAGCAGTCAGGGGTATATTTACCCCAAAATCTCCCACAGCATCCTGAAGGCTGTGATTGGCTGGCTCTACTCTGGTTTTCCTAGCTTCTCTCTTTACATAAAACAGTACACTAAATCAATCATAGTGCGAAAAGCTATAAACTATACAGACAAATAAATGTTAGGCTACAGTGTACAAAGGATAGTTCATGTGCCCAACCCCTTAAAGTGTGTAGTATGCTGGTTTGATTGCTTATCTTTTTCTTTTCTTTTTTTCCCCCTTTTTTTTTTTTGGTTAGGTGCCATGTAGCCCTGCACTGAAGTCTTGTAGACCTAGCAGTGAAGAGAGTGGCTCTGTTTATTCAAAAAGAGGTCAGCCATATTTGTTGAAATGAAAAAGTCACAGTTGTTATTGATTAAAGCTGAAGAGGCCCAAGAAACCGGAAGAACTGCATATATATCAGAGACAGGATTGCCAGGAGGAAAAAAGCCAAAGGATTCCTGTACCTTTAATGATTGTGTACAATAGGGACTTCTAGCAGATGTTACTTGTTACCTCATTCTCTCTTTTATACAGCCATTAAAGGTACAGGAATCTTCTGACTTTTGTTTTTGCTCCTGGCAGCCCTGACTGCAATGGTGGACCAGTCCATCCCAGGGTCCTTCCCCTGTTTGCCTCTGATTGGTTGATCTTCTCTGAGCCCATGAAAACATGAAGGCTTATGGGAAGTTGAAAGCTGGTATGAGTCTCCCAAGTGATGGGGAAATTTATTTGCAGAATTGTAAATTGGAAAAATTCCTTTTTAGTTTATAATTCCCAGAATCCACCCACAGACATTGGTTATGCTGACTATGAAAATTCTGGGACTTGTAGTTCCAAAAAAAAAAAAAAAAGGAACTTAACACAAGTTCAGACTAAAAGGACCTGGATAGTTTTCATTTGGCTTGATTTCAACGTATGGTGTTTTATTTGTGCGTTCTCTTGTCTATGGACCTCACTGATACATACAGTTTTGGCTCTTGCCTTTGCCTCCTGCTCTTTAACAGCTCTTGCTTGCATCCTTTCTATACAAAATCTAAAATGCCACAAAGACTTATACAGGATAAAAGAGCTATTCTCTTTTGAAATCAAAATGAATCTGCTCTCTGGGATTTGACAAGTCTTTCAGCTATAGCTGGGGTAGATGCAAAGCTTAATCAATCAGAGATAATCTTTAAAGAGACAAAATACAAGTATTATGGAGTATTTTGGGGAAGAGAAATCAACAGACAAAAGCAAAGGTCAGCTGAAAATGCTTCAGCTATTTGGCTGTTTGCATTTAAAAAAAAAATCAACACCAAACTGTAGGTTCTATTATGCTGCATTTGCGGTGTAATCCTGTATAAGTTTGCTCAAAAGTAACTCTCCTTGAGATCAGTGGCATTTAGTCCCAGGTAAGAGAGTTTTTTCTAACTTGGTGCCCTTCTGGTATGCCAAAAGCAAGTTTATTAATCCCCAATGGTTGTGCCAGCTGAAAGCAATGGGGGTTAATAGCCCAACATGTATGAAGGAGTTAGGTTGGAATATAGGTTTACAGTCTTAATGTCAGTTCTTAGCTTGACCACCTATTGTCCCACACCCCAATTCAGTATTAGGAGTGGGAATCATGTACTCCTCTAGATGTTATTGGACTACAGTTTCCAGCTGCCCTTGTCAAGTTAGTCAATGGTGAGAAATGCTGGCGGTTAGAGCCCAAGAACACCTGGAAAGCCCCATAATTCTCCACCCCGGCCCAACTGAGTGCTTCTTTGGGCATCATCCATGATTTCATCTTTTTAATGAGCTTAGATACCTAGATATTAGACAGAAAATATATAGATACTAGGCAGGAATCATTAAAAAATGTTTCTGATAATTAAAAGTGGCTTAAATGAAACATTACTTCTAATACAACTAAGATCTCTTTCATACTACGCATCCATAGTATTTTGGTTCCACTTTAACTGCTATGGTAGCATCCTATATAACCTTGGGCTTTGCAGTTTGTTATTGTTGTTTGGTGCCTTCAAGCCATTTCTGACTTATGGCAAGGCAAACCTGCTGTGAGGCTTTCTTGGCAGAATTTATTCAGAGGGAGTTTGATCTTGACTTCCTCTAGGCTGAGAGAGGATAGTTTGCCCAAGGTCATCCAGTAGGTTTCCATAGCCAAGTGGGGATTTGAAGCTGGATCTCCCAGTGTCCTAGTTCAACTCTCAAACCACTATAACACACTGAGCAGTTTAGGGAGAGGTAATTAGAGTTCTCAGTCAAAGAACTCTAATGCCTCAGCAAACTACAAACCCCCATCTTTCTGCAGCAAGTAGTTAATGGCTAAAAGCCTGTCTAAATAAAAAGGTCTTTGCTTGCTGGTAGAAGCTGGTCATTCTAGCTTTTCATGGGAAGGAATTCTACAGTCCAGGAGCAGTCACCAAGAAGGCCCACTTATGTGTCTTTATCAAACAGGCCTCTGAAGGCAATGGTACCAAGAGAAATTGTTCCCCTGAAGTTCTCAAAAAGCAGGCAGGTTCATATAGGGAGATGGAGTCTTTGTGAATGTCTGAATCCATGCCAGAACTAGAAAGAGAAGATTGGTTGCAGACTTACTCTTAAAACAAATTAGATTGACAACTTTTGATTGATCTTAGTATCTCTAATTATAATGAACTCTGAATCCAATCCAGAGCTTAATATCTGAATATTTAGAGCATCATTAAATTTGCACATGTAAATGTAAGATCTATGCTCGATGTAGATTGAAAGGACATTTTAACAGAATGCAAGTAAGAGCTGTATTAGATGTAGATAGAAAGAACATTTTAAAAAATAGAATAATAGGCATATAGTATCAGCCCCCAGAAAAACCCCATGATAGGTTTACTTTAGGGTTGCCATAAGTCAGAAATGACTTGAAGGCATACAACAACAACAAAGTATAAATCCCAGTTTTTTCAAGATGTTGTCCTACTCTACTACCACTTCTGGTCAAACGGATGTGGAAGGATCAATACAATGCAAACTGTTGTAAAACCTATTTATAAGAGGTAAAAGGATGGGGTTTGTACCATGAGGAGTAATCCCCTTTTGAAATTGTCTCTCAAAAAAAAATGTCATCCATCTCCAGTTTGAGTACAAACACCAGAAACAAGGGTACAACTCATTTCTTTTTTAAAGTACTGATCTCAGATTTCTCATCCAGAATTGTCTAACATGGTGTTTACTCTGGTCTTCTCGGTGTTTTGGATTTCAGCATCCAGAATCCCTGATCATTAGCCAAGGCAGCTGGGATTTCTGGAAATTGAAGTGTAAAATGCCTGAAGACTAGAGTTTGGGAATCACTGCTCTAAAGAGTAACCATTGCTACAGCCAGGAACTGCTGCCAACATCACCTCTTTCAGATCCTCTTGGTTGTCTAAAGTCAACTATGCTACTAGTGATATGGAACCCTCTCTGTTTATGTCCCCACAACTTCCCCCCGCAAACAATTTTCTCCCAGTGGAGCTCATAAGAACATATAAACAGCCCGACTGGAACAGATCAAAAGCTGCTCTAGTCTAGCCTCCTGTTTCTCACAGCAGCCAACCAGTAGGTAGCCATCATAGCTGGTAGCTATTGGTAGAATTGTCCCCCACGGACTTGTCTAATCCCCTTTTAAATCCTTTTAAGTTGGTATCCATCACCACACCTTGTGGTAGTGACTTGCAACATTTAACTATGTCCTTTATGTGAAAAATGAAAAATGAATACCTCATTTTGTCTGCTCTAGATATTTCACTATACAGCTTTGCTGGCTGACCCGGTTTCTAGTGTATGAGGAGAAAACAATTTTCCATGTCATGTATGGTTTTATCCAGCTCTATATCATGTCCCTGCTTGCAGATATTTTTCTGCAACAGAAACTGCTTAGGCAGTTTATTACATTAAAAACAAAGCCTGGAAAAGTAAGTCTTTTAGAATACAATTTCCCAGTTCCCCCAGAAGACATTGCCACTGGCCACACTGGTTAGAAGATTCTGGAAGCTATAAGTGAAAAAGTTTCCAGGCTCTGATTAACTGATATATAAGTATCATGTCCTAAGGCTGGCATCCAGTATTCCAGTTATGGATTCATAAACTAGAGTTATGGATCTATAAAACTATCTAAATGTTACCTTAACAGCCAATGACTGAATCAGGTGAAGGAGGCCCATTCAGCAAGGAGGATGAAGTTTCTGTCCCCTTCCCACCACCACCACCACCACCACCACCACCACCACCACCACCACCACCTTCAGTAGGACTGAAACAATCAGAAGCAGGACTCCTGTTGCAAGTATTACTATGGCCTTGCTCTCTGTTGGGAGGTGGGTAGAAGCACCACCCTCCTTGCACTCTGATCTTTTGACTTTCACCTGATCCAGCTGTTGGCTCTTAAGGCTGGCTAGGAAGACCTGGGTCAGGATTAGTTATGCAGATGTAGCTAAGTAACCAATGATTAATATTGGTGTAACTAAATAATTAGGCCCAAACATTGTAACCTTTCCTCATAGAGGAGTTACTCCAGATCAGTACTGATGTGAGTCCTCCTTGAGGGTTGGAGGACTGAACCTGAATCTAGGAGATATGAATTCATGAACCACCTTGGACTCATTGTGTAGTAGCCTCATACTGTCTTAGGCCATTTCTGCATGGCTTTGCAGTCCAGTTTAGGGATGCGATGGCGGTGGTTTGTGGGTTGTGCTTTTGCACGATGTCATCGTGGTTCTGCTTCCATCCCATCTCTACCTATCGTGATTGTGGGATATTCACTTAATGGAATAAATCTGTTAAGTGCCTGTGCCTGCAATCGCATGATGCTCCATCCTTCTCAGCCATGTGGAAGGGCTGGAGGTGCTTCCTTTCCCAGTGCAGGAATGGAAAGAGCCCAACTGTGCTGAGGAAGGCAGGTGTGTGTCACTCGTGCTCCCTTCTGCAGGGAGCTGGCTGGGTGTGGAGGGAAGTGTTCCCATCATGCTCCCTTGCCAGCAAAGGCATTGCGGGAGGACAACATGATCAAGTAAGGTGTGGAAATGGCCTCAGCCTTTGCTTTATAGCTGTACACATGTGTGTCTGTGCATACACACACACACACATTCACATATATGGTACCATCAGTGAATATGGCATCTTAAGCAACAAAAATGGATCCTCTTCTCATAGAGTTTACAACCTTAAACAGATAGTGGGGATACAAGAAACAGAGGGAAGGAAGATAAAAATAGGGAAAAAGCAATGTACGCAAATGTTATGTTGACATTCGTAGGCAAATGACATTACATAGCTGGGAGTGAGGGTTAAGAGAATGCCAAAGACCATCTAGAAAACATACTTTGGGGGAGGATGCAAAAGGAAGGAATCAGGATAACATCACTTTCATATCAGGAAGGCCGTTCCACAGATAGAAGATAGAACAATTCAAGTATCAGCATTTGACACTTTTCTCAAGAGATGCTTTTATTTAAGCTTTCATGAGAGGAAAGAGAAATTCCATCATCTGATCCTGTCTTACCTTGAGAGACCTGTGAAGATGTAAAGCCCACAGGAAACAAAAGGGGGAGGGTTGTTCTGTGAGTGTGATTTAGAGAATGGGAAAATAATTAAACCACTCTTTGAGTGTAGAAATTGTCAACAACCTCATCACCATTTCAACCCTGCTCCCAACATTTTTCCTTGTGGGGTATGGCCACTGGGGTTCTATGATATGCATTTCCATGTAATGTGTGGTTGAGACCTGATAAATGCATGGAAAACAGGAAACTCTTGGAATGAAAAAAATTGAGTTACAGTAATGCCTTAAAGAATCATAAAGAGGCTTGGATTGTAGACAAAGGAGAACGCTAAACATAGTTTCCTAAGTACTTTGACCTGATCAAAAAAGAAATATCCAGTAGCAAAATCTATGCCATGCAGCTCTTAACATTTTCTGTGGAGCCAGAAGTACATAAATGCTGGGTGAGTTGCCACATCAATCCTTTCCTTAAAAACAAGAAAGAACAGTTTTATTTTACCAGAATGTGGCTTGGAGTCTTCTGCCTTTGTCCTCTATTTCATGGCTCTCTGGTCCCCTTCTCTGGGCAAAAATGATTACTCTTTTATATATAGTGTACATAAAAACAGCAGAGAGATACATTTGCCCTTGTCCTTTTGTTCCACAGGCTTGCTACTGTTAGGGGAATCCAGTACAGTGGAAGACTATATAGCCATTTTATAACATAGTCATGTTTGTGAATTCTAGCATTTTAACTCCTGAATCAAACCTAATAGGGAACTGTTAGCTTTCTTCTCTGGTGTGTTTCTTATTCCTGATTTCCACTGTAACATCCATGCAATGATACACTACAAAGCCATGGTTAGGGACATCATACTCATACAGAATCTGGCATGTCTAAGTTTAATATCTTCATGTTTTCATTTCAAGTGTACCTGCAGGTCCACATGCAGATGCATGTATCTTGCAACACAAAAAACAAAAACAAACCCAAAGCATAGAAAATTCTTTTTTTAAAAAAACTGTAACTCCCAAAAACCCAGAGCTGCTGTGACTGGAGGCCATGTTGTCTTGGGATTTACGCGGTTGTAGCCCTGAACAGGAACATTTCAAATGGATGTAGGAGGCTTTCTTTTCAGCATGAAATTATTGATCCACTAACATCTGCATCTGCTACACACCAGTATTATGGTGAGATTTATCTCATGTCAAAGTTGATTTAATTCAGATCGGAAAATAAACCTATCCTGAACTGAAAAAGTTCTTAAATGGACTTATTTTAACAACATTAATTTTATTAAAATAAAAACAGTAATCTGTTATGGCAAACTACATAAAAAAGTAACATTTGTATGTTAAAGTAACATTTGTATGTCAAGACTGATGCTACCACTATATAAATTGAAACATCTGCCTTGGGCAGCAGATTTAGGTGTCATGAAAGAGCAGCAAATTCTTAGTAATTTGTTTTGTTATGATTGCGTTTTTAATTTTTTTTTTAAATTACTGCAAGGAAAAGGAGTGGGAGTTTCTGCCTGATGTGCTAAAACAAATGATCTGGCTCTACGTATAAGTATGTAGCTCAATCTGAGTGAACAGGAGGCACCATTTGTTGCTATGCCTCTGGTAGCAAAATGTCTTGGACTGAGCCTATGCGTGATTTCTTTATTGTATGCCACCAGTATTCTGTTCTGGTGTTCAAAGTACAGTACAGGGAGTTCTCGGGTGATCTTCCAGATATATTTAACTTTACAACGTGCTTTCAGAAATCCCCTGAAATCTTTTTGCAAGATTGTAGGTCTCTGCAAACTTCAGCTGAGATCTGACATTGCCCAGCACAGTATTAGTTAGGTGGACCACCACTATGGGTCCCCCCTCCCCACTCCTAGGACTCATAGTTTTGCCTCAATAGTGCCTGAACGTCCATTCTATAGCTGGCAGAGAGTGGATGTGGGGAATCAGTGTCCCATAGTCAGACACAAACTAATAACGGCCATTTCTTCACTGGACTATTATAGCGCTATGATTCCACTTTCAACATCCTATGGAATCTTGGGGTTTGCAGTTTCGGGATGGGCTGGCTGGTTGGCCCCTCCCAAAACTGCAAACCCTAGGATTCCATAGGATGTTGAAAGTGGAACCATAGCGCTGTAACAGTCTAGTATGGAAATGGCCAACATCTTCCAACAAGATCTGCTCAGGTCTCAGCAGATGATGTCATCAGTCTGTATCTGGCTATTGTACCTAGGCACTTGATTCCCTGTGCTCTCTACTAGCCATGGAATGGCTGTTCAATGAGGCTATTGCAGCAAAACTGTGAGTCTGGTTGGGAGCAGGAGCAGTTGTTGCAGATAGAGGAGAAGAATGCTGAAATCTGCAACTGCCAAAATGGGACAAACACAGGTGTAAGGTGGACTTCTACTTGTGTATATCACTAACAGGCTGCTGGCCATTATTGCAAACTTTCTGCAACAGCTGACCCTCACCTGAGCGACTGCATTATGTGAATGTTTGTGAACAACTCCTGGAATCCTATTTTTGCACCACAACATTCTTCAGTTCCAGTCTCACCACACTGCAATGTTTTCTCAAAAAAATTTCCCAGAGGTTAGAAATTTCCTTTTCAAAAGTAATTAGTCATATAATTCATGATAGAGCCTTGAAAGATAACCAGTTTCTGTTAATTTAATATTTTAAAAGTAACTTAATTTACTCATTACTGGGGAGAATTACTCAAAAAAGTAAATAAATGCTCTATTAAAAAAAAACTCTTAAAATACTCCAAAAATCCTTTTTACCCCCTAAGAAACCTGTACCAAATAGGCACTATGCATCAATTAGGGGAAAAATGCAAATAGATTGCCACACACAATGTATCTGGGCACAGCTAGAGCAGTTTTTTACAGGTCATGCTCATATGATCCTATTACGTTTCAGAAACAACAGTGCAACAAAGAGGCAAATTCTTGTACTGTCCTTCCTTATATAGGCCTGGAATAAGATTGGATCCAATGCTCATAGAATGTAAAGCTCCACCTGTTTACATTTAAGAGTCTGGGAGGGTTACAGCTGCAAATTAGAGATACGTCCTTGCATCCACTATGGCTCATCAGTGGGCATTTGGGTTAGGAATGAAGCTACCATCCAGCTCCCACAGTACAATTTGAAGAAAAAGGAAAATAAACATTGCACAGGGAGGTACCAAGTATCTCTTCACACTAAATCCAACCCCTAGTTACTCCAGAAGAATCATCTCCCCTTGGAGGTACATGGAGAATGAGAGACACATTCTTCTCTTAGTCTTCTTTGTTGTAAGCCTGAAATTATAGGTAGGAAAACAAGGTTCTTTTCCACTCAACCTGTCAGAGTCAAACTCCCTGCGTGTGCCTCGCTACCAGTGAGGGGGAGGAGGCGAGAATACTTGCTGTCAGGAGGAAGAGGCAGTGGAGGAATGTCCAATACAAACAACTACTAGAGGAACCGCAGAGCCGAGCCAGGTCAAGGTCCAATCTAAAGGTCCAGAAAGCAGAGGTCTGTCAAGGGAGCCAGAACACAAAGGTCGAGAGGGCTTGCAAAGTAATTTGCTACACGCAAATGGGAAATCACGCTGACAGACTTAAATAGCCACTGAGAACAGGTGTTACTTGTCATTGTTTCCTTAATCTAGCCCATGCAGCTTCCTCTGAACTGTCTGTTTCAGCCTCCTCCATGATTGGAGGCTAAGGGGCACAGGGTGACTGTAATTCCTCCAAATTACTGCTGGTTCCCACTCCCTCTGGACCTGGCGGGGGCAACTCTGCCTCTGCTTGTCTTTCAACTGATGGGGATGTTTGCAGGTTGGTTTGGTCAATCACTGGCTCTGTTCCTGGCACAATCAGTTGTTCCTCAACCTCAGAGCCATCATCACAGGTACATTTCAGTTTTTATATGCAGCAATTTTAGTGCATAACAAAGACAATGAAGTGCCATCCATTTTGTTGACTGATTTATTTTTCTATTATTTATTACTATTTCAATATTCAATGTCATTCACAACATATCCAGGTGGTATATAGCACTAAAAATTACCAAATGGAAATAACTAAGACCAAATAGACTGTGAACATAATCAGTGGTCACAAACTAAAGAAAATCAGACGACAAGCTTCATTCATAACTAAATGATGAGAGTAAATATTTTTTTCAATGTGCACCTATACTACAGGTGGGCAAAGAGTGAATCTAGAGCTAAATACAGCCCTATGGCTGGTTTTGTGGCCTTCAGCCTCTCCATATTCCCTCGACCATCCTTTTACAGACCCTCAAGAGGTGAATTTTCACTGTCAGAATTCTGACCTCCAGGAACCAGTTCCTGCCCCCGCATCACTTAACACACAAAATGACTCCATTTGGTTGTCCCAGATAGACATCTGGAGGGTTCTGCCCAATTTCACTCCCCCCTCATTTCAAAATCAGAAGTATATTTTTGGCCATTTCTGGTTTTATTTTGTTTCTTGTTATTTGCAGTTTATGTCCAGTCCTCCAGAAAGAATCCTGGAGATGGAAATATGGTCTGTTGTACGCGCCCTCCATGTCCACAAATAATCTGATTAAAATAACTGGCTGCAAATGCCCACCCTCCAACTTTTCTGATTTAGCAGAGACAGTCCCAACTAATCCCCTGTCATCCCATTTTTTTCAGCTGCTTTTAACATGTTCCAATTTTGCTCTTTTTCTCTTTCCCCCTTACTCCCCAGCCTACTTTCTGCAAACAAAGTTCAAACTACAAAAGCAATTTCTACTCAATGAGCTGAACAAGTGAAATGAAAAGCGGAGAGGGCAGAAACTTGCCTTTCCTAGCATTAATAACTTTTGCCACCCATACTCTCATGTTGCTTGACTGGATATATCTCAGTTTTCACTTTTGAAATATATGTATGGGAGTGCTATGTATTATAAACTGTAGCAAATATGGCACAAGCTTTCTTTTTCTTTTTTAAATGGAGGGAAAGCATTCCAGACAATGGGTATCTTCCCACCAGAAAAGACTACTATTTGCTGGCTACCACTAGATGGATCTCTGCAGGGCCTTTGATGACAATCACAGCAGCCAGGTAGATGTATATAGGAAAAAATATTCTCTCAGATACCTTGGACTCACACTATTCAGGATCTTGTAGGTAAAGATGTGAGTGTGTATGGGCCTTCAAGTTGCCTCTTGACTTATGGTGATTCTATGAATTTCATAGGGTTTTTCTTAAGTAACAAATACTCAGAGGCGGTTTTGCCATTGCCTTCCTCTGAAATATAGCCTACAGCAGCTGGTATTCATTTGCAGTCTCCATTCAATTGATAACCAGACTGACCCTGATAACCTTATAAGATCAGGCAGGATTAGACCATAACCTTGAAAGAGACCCAACAGCAAATTGGTAGCCAACAGAGTCCTTGTAAAAACAGTTGCCTAGGGCAGCAGCTAGGTGCATCACACAAGCTTGCTGCTTTCTTTTGTACCAACTGCGTAAAGGCAACACCCCATACTCCCTGGATAAGAGTAATAAGGATGTCAGGTTCCTGGTGTGTGGGTCATTGTGACTAAGCCATCCTTATCTAACATCAGCAATAGGTGGTGCACCAGCTTGAGCTGGTAAAGAGTGATCCATATTATGTCATCCATGGGCCCCCAGTGGTACCAATGATCCCATGAGCACCCTCAGGCTATGGGTTTGTTCCTTCAGAGAGTTGCCAGCTCTCAGGACTCTGGCTGAAGTCTCAGGAAATTGTTATGCTTCCTTGGTTCTCCAGTTGGAAGAAAAATCTCAGGGTGAGTGTAAATGGAAGAATAAAAAAACTTTGATTTTTCTGTGTGTAGTGGGAATAGAAAGAATCATCACGGTTTTTCATATCTTTATTGAAAAATGGGTTTGTCAACACTTAAAGGGAGCCCTGGTGGTGCAGTGAATAAATGCTGGTACTGCAGCCACAATGTTGTGAGTTCAATCCTGCAGGGCTCCAGGTTGACTCAGCCTTTCATTCTTCTATAGATCAATAAAATTAGTACCCAGAGTTGGGGGCAATTAGCTAAAAAGACATTGTAAACTGCTTAGGGAGTGCTTCACACTGATAAGCAGTACAGAAATGTAACTGCTATTGCTATTGGGAAGCTTGGTCATGAATAATAACCCAATGGCAAGAATTTATCATAGTTTCCACTTGGCATTCACACATTTGAAATGCTTCAGGAAATTATTCTGCACAGAACTACACATTTTTATGTGAGAGAAAATTTTGGGACCACCACTGTCTCCATATCGATACACATCTTTTTGTTTAGAAAACATTTCTGTTTCCTAAACATACACACACACTGCAATCTTGCAGAACAAAAATCTTACACACACACAAAAAAATCTTGCCGAGAGACGACAATCTTACACTAAAAGTAGGCACATAGTTTTGTTGTACAAGATTGTTGCTTTTTGCACAATTTTGTTGTTGTTGTATGGTTTTGTTTTGGTACAACCGCATAGGGATGTGAGACTACCAGCCAAGAACTGCACAGAAATGATCTTTTTCTCTACAATGAGGAGAAAAATGTGGAAATTCACTTGTGAGGATGAAATAGTAATACCTCTAGTGCAAGTTGGTTTAAAATCCTGTGCCATCATCTCTATCCATTCCCAGCCTGTGCCAGGCCTCACTGGCTGAGCCTGAAGGTATTTGCATATGCATTGTGCTAGCACATTCAGGCACCAGAAGCCAAGTGAAAAGGCAGGGGATTCAGGGAGACAGCTATTCACGGCAGGTGCTTGGTCTCATCATGCCATGTAGAGTAAGGCAGTAATTGGTGTACTGTTTAGTTTATAAGACATGGCATTGGCAGCAGTACAGGCCTTGGAAATGCTCCCCACATGTCATGTAAGTAAGGCCATTCAGGATGCAAAGAACAGGATGTAGCAGCAATTGCTGAATCTATTTTCAAGCAGCTAGATTTATTTTGTCAGTTGCATGGCTGTCAAGAATTTTGATAAGTTTCCCCCTTCCCATTGCTCTATATTTCTAAATGACTGGGTTTCAGTTGGATTGTTCCCGTGCCCTTTTCTACAATCACCTGACCCATGAAGCTGTTCGGCCCTTCTCCACTCTTATTCTGCCCACTCCACCTCTGTGAATTCGCAAGGATGGATAGGACGGAATGTCACAAGGGCCCACCACAAGTTTCCTGCCCCATATTACCATGATTGGGACAAAAGAAAAATACTCCAAAACAAAAAGTCAGTAGAATTTCTTGGGACATATTATATTCCCCATGTTTCCATTTACAAAAAAGAAAACCATAAACAGTAAGCACTTAGATTTTGGTGATATTGTTTACTACTATGTAGGTGATAATGCCCAAGAACAAAGATGGATAGAGTATAGGCTTGCACAATCTATTACCAGTTCTGCACTACACTGTTATAGTGCTATTATTCCACTTTCAACATCCTGTGGAATCCTGGGGTTCACAGTTTAGGGAGGGGCCTTTGGAATTCTCAGCCAGGGAGCACTTTGGTAAACTACAAACCCCAGAATTCCACAGGACATTGAAAGTGGAATAATAGCACTATAACAGCGTAGTGCGGCAATGGCGTACTTTGCATTTTACTGAAATGAGGAGGCCCACCAGCCAGAGCCTGGTGCAAAAAACCTATAATTATATTTGAGAAATTCTTAATCCGGAAATTTGTTGTGAGCACCAGAACTGAACAGAGCTCAGTTTTACCAGAAAACCCATGCCTAATCACCCCTAACATCCTTAATTTCATGAGTGTAACTTAAGGGAGACAGTTATTGAATTGCTTTCATTGTTAAAGAACTAGGAGTCAGAAATCCTTGAACATTTCCGCACGACACTCTTATAGGACGATGATTCCACTTTCAACCTCCTATGGAATCCTGGGGTTTGCAGTTCCAGGAGGAGCCGGTTGGCCCCTCCCGAAATTGGAGATTGAAAGTGGAATCATCGCTCTATAAGAGTGTTGTGCGGAAATGGCCCTTGCCAAGCTACCACATACTTCCCAAAGATCCACCAGTAAATCTACTTTCTGTCTGTCTTTGTTCTAGAAGGGCTATGCTACAGCTCTACTTCAGTACAAATTCTACAAATTAAAAATCTGCTTAGGACAGGACTTTTCACTACCCTATTGATAAAACTTTAGCACCAGAGGGTGCTCCAGTAGCTTTCTGCTCTGCTCTGCCCCCTTATTCCAGCGGCTCAAAAATTTCCAGTGGCAAAATCTGATAACTGCTGATACAAGTAGATCAGAGATTCACACAGATAACTGAAACCATAACCATAACCATAAACAGCTGTTATCAGAGCTTGCTTTGAGTTTTATAGTTTTCTTTCTTTCTTTTTTTTCATATCTTGCACAAAACGTTTACTTCTTTGAAGAAAGAACATGGCTGAAGGCCACTGTCCTGCACTGGCTTATTGAAACTACAGTCTTCTTCTGCCTTGCCATCCAGCATTCCTTTAAAAAAAAAAAAAAAAAAAAACCTATATTCACACCATGTCTGGTGAAGTTTGTGTCAGTGGATTTAAACTTTGGCTTTGTGAGACCAAGGAAGCCCAGTTCTTTTGCCTCTGTACTCCGTCTCCCTGCTTCTCCCCCCACACCGCCATCCTTCCCTCCCTGGGCTGCTAAAAATGAACAAGGAAACTCTTTGTATGCTCCTAATCCTGAAGCAACACAGCTTTAGCAACATCCAGGGATAAAAGCACCATCAAACCACAACTTTATGGGGGTAAATCTCTTTTAATCCTTCGCTTTAGCTAAACAAAGCTTCTCGCCCTAATCCGCTATCGCTTCAAGAAAAAAAAAGCGAGCTCAGATTTTGTTTTTAGTAAGAAGATGATCCAAAGGACTAATTTTGAGAGAGACTAACCAAGTCTGACAGCCTTTAAAATAGGCAACGGGAAAATAGATGCAAACTTCCCACTCAATTCAAGGTTTTCTATGCAATAATAAGAAATATATCTAGGGTTTAACTGCTTTCCCCTTAAGCTCACTCTTATTGTATTAAATTCTCTGACCAACTGAGATTCAAATCACCCAGGCCTAAATGTCATTTGATCTTTAAAAGGGGAGGAAAATGCGTGCATATTATTCCCAGGAAGGCAGGACAAGTAAAATCAATTATCATAAACAAGGATTGTATTAGACACAGAACTGTGGAACATGAAGAAACACACTCACACTGCAAAATGACAAGGGCAGAATATTGAAGTTTCTCAGATTTGCAGAAGTATTTGATTGCATTATAAAAAATTCTTTATTAATAGACTCATTCCCTGGGGGGAATCTTTGAATGTGCAACGTTGAACTGAGTTCATTATCAGTCCCAAATCTCTTGTAGTCGAATCAAACTTTGGCTTCTTAAGCGGGTGCTCAAAATAAAATAAAACAAAAATCCTGCTGTATTTTTGTTTAGACATCAAAGTTGCAGTCCTATGCATATTTACCTGGGAGTAGGTCATTGGGATTGCTTCTGAGTAGCTACTTAAAATACTGCAGATTGGTGAGCCACCTTGAGTGTTAACTTGTTTTGTTGTGATTCTGACTGCAGAAATATTGTGGGGAGGGGCATAAAGGGATAGCCAATTCTTGGGTTTACAATTCCAATCTTATATATTTGTTTGTGTTCATGCATTTTTCGTTCATTCATTCATTCATTTATTTTAGTACTAACCTTAAACAGTTCAGGAACTAGATACATGAGAACCACCTTACCCAGTACAGACCTAGCCCAGATTTAAGACAAGCTGTGGAGGCGCTATTTGTGGTGTTCCACAGTAGTGATAGGGACCCATACATTGCAGCACCTTCTCAGTGGTGGCCCTTCAAGTTATAGAGTTCCCTTTTATTGGAGAGCTGGTTGCCCCCCACAGTTGGGTCTGAGGCACCAGCTAAAAATGTATCTTATTTGTATGGGCCTTGGGGCTTTGATTTCTCTTCTATCGTTTCTTTCTTGGATTGCTTTAATTACATTTCAGTACACATTTGTATTACTAACTTTATTTATTACTAATGCCAGGTATTCTATATTGCATTTAGGGATTTATGACCTAAGCCATTTCCGCACTAGACTGTTATAGCGCTATGATTCCACTTTCAACATCCTATGGAATCCTGGGGATTGCAGTTTCGGGAGGGCCGAAACTATAAACCCCAGGATTCCATAGGATGTTGAAAGTGGAATCATAGTGCTATAACAGTCTAATGCGGAAATGGCTTTGGTCATGGAAACCCACTGGGTGATCTTGGACATATCACACACTCTCAGCCCCAGAAAACTCCATGATAGGTTTACCTTAGGGTTGCCATAAATTGAAAACAATTTGAATGCAACAACACCAACAACCACCGCCTATGTATTTCAGAAGAAAACATCTTTGAAGCAAGCTGTGAGCATCTTATTTATTTTATATCCCAGCTTTCTTGTAATTTGGAATCCACGGTGGTTCGCAGCACTGACAAAAATAAAATGTAGCTTTAAAAATCTTTATAATAAAATAGTTTTAAAAACAAATAAACTATCCTATTGGAAACTACATTAATTGAAAACAATCTGAAATTGTTTAAAACATAACATTGAGAATAAAGTGATAAAGCGGACCCCCTCCTCAAAAATAAACCTTCTGCAACAATCAGTCACTGACCAAAATTTTGTCTAAATAAAAAGGTCTTTGTACACTAGAAGAAAGACAGTCAGGGACGGCAACCGAGCTTTCTGTGGTAGGGAGTGCCATAGCCTGGGAACAGCCAGGGAGAAAGCTCCTTTCTGTGTCCTCTCATGCTCATGAGACTGATTTCCGCACTACACTATTATAGTGTGTTTATTCCACTTTCAACCTCCTTTGGAATTCTGGGGTTTGCAGTTTAGGAAGGGGCATTTAGAATCCTCAGCCAGAGAGCTCTTTGGCTTCAGTAAACTACAACCCCCCGGAATTCCACAGGAGGTTGAAAGTGGAATAAGAGCATTACAACAGTGTAGTGTGGAAATGAGAAAGCTCTCCTCCAAGAATATTAAGACTTGGATGGCTCATATAAGGAGACTGCTATTTCTGATTGCCCAGATCTAAGCCATATAGGGCTTGTGCCTGGAAACAGACCAACAGCCACTGGAACTGTTGTAAGAAGAGAGTTGTCACATATTTGTCCAAGGGACTGCCTTCCCTGCACTCTTTGTAGTTTGAATCCATTCTGAGAGCTTTCCAATTAAAACTGTGCACCTTAACCACTTCTTTACGTCAGAATTCAAAGAACCATGAGTTCAGTCTAGATTTATCACACACTTTGAGCTCAAGTTTTTGCTGACTTCAGTGAATTAGTTCCAAGTATGACTAGATCTGGATTCAGCTCCCTGTATTTTCCTCTAGATCACATTGCAACTAACTGTCTTTGAAACAAGTTAGTGTTTCCAAAAACCCAGTGTGGCATGACCTGGGAGCAAATGGGCAAACAAAGAAGAAGTCAAACATGACATCAGGTTAATGCAGGTTATTTTTACAAGTCTCTTGGAATTCCAGGATTAATTCTGTAGTTAATTTTTCTGTATCTTTGTTCTCTGCAGGCCTTGCAATCCCTATGTATTATACTTTTTGTGCAATATATGGGCTTAAGCCTCATGAAAGGACTGGAGCTGTTTTTGATATTTGATCTCTCCTATACTTTGGATGCTCAAGTAGCATCCACAACACAAGGCAGTGTTCCACAGTTACTAGGCTGATACACGTGACAGTTCCTTAAAGAGGACTACCCACCATTATCCATGCTCTGATTATGACCAAGTTAGGTTACTGTAACATTTTGAACATCAGGGTGCCTTCAAAGACTATTTAGAAGTATGAATTGATTCAGAAGATAGTAGCTTGGTTCACCAGCAGCATGTGGTCCAAGGAGGCAGAAGTAGATATTTTTGGATATTGCTCCTTTAAAAATGAAAACTGGAGCTCTGTGGAAAGGCACTGAAGGTATGTTGACTGACCACTTTGCCTAGTTTCATTAGATCTGAATGATGACTGGCTAAGGTGTTTGCAGCCTTTAACAGGAATTAAAATTAGTTTGGATCTGGAGGCAAGAGGAGGAGAAACTAACTGCTAATAAACAAGACTCTCTGTTGCATTAATCTGTGAGGATCCTTGATTTTTGAAATCTATTTCAGAAGGTCTTTAGAGACTGAGAATGTGGTGACTAGAGTCAGCATCTTCCTAGTATTGACGTCCTGCCTTTGGATTTGCTTTCCCAGTCTGCCTTTATCTTTGCTAGTCAGGCCCTAATGCAAAATTTTGAACAGATCTTGACTAAGGCCATTTCTGCACTAGAGTGTTATAGCGCTTTTATTCCACTTTCAACATCCTATGGAATCTTGAGGTTTCCAGTTTAGGAAAGGGCCTTTAGAATTCTCAGCCAGAGAGCCCTTCGGTCTCAGTAAACTACACACCCCAGAATTCCACAGGATGTTGAAAGTAGAATAAGAGCACTATAACAGTGTAGGATAGAAAGGCCCTCAGTTGCTTCTGATTTGGCTTCCGCAATCAGCAACTGTGAGCTTAGGGAGAACTTTGTCCTCAAACATCTGGGGCATCTGTCTTTGGGAAAGGGTGAGGAAGCCTTCATTTCTGTCTCATCTTCTGCAGGAACTGATCAACATTAATGTTTCTGGTTCTTTAGTCCATGCTCAACACAACACATGGCATCTCTGACAAAATGGTTACTATTTATGGTTTCTAGTTACTACTTCAGCACAATATAAGGGAAGACGCTCAAGCAACGATGTGATCTCCTGCAGCCAGCTGGCTAACCCACCTATTTATTTATTTAATTATTTTTTAAAAAAATCCATTATGTATTACTCCTTTCTTCAGCTAAAATGCTGTCTGCCATCACGCATAGTTGATCACAGTGAACCAATTAACTGGCATGGTTGATGACAGGTTCTCCCCCTTTAATCTGCTCCTGTTTTATTGTCAAAGCAGACGATGGTGATTCCCCTAGACGCTGATCCCAGAAACACCTCAACTGCGGTTGTTAATCTGGTTAAAATATTTACAAATCTCTTTCTTCTCTTCCCATTCCAGTCGAATAGGCAGGGGTGGACTGAAGCCACACAGGCCCCATCACTGTGTTAGAGGTGCATGGGATTATTCTCATGTTGTATAGACACAATAGATGACAGATAAAAAGGAGCTTCCCAGACATCCAGGCTTGCCAAGTAGCTGTATTAGGTTGCTTTTGAAAAAAATCAGCATAATAGGTTCCCATCTCTATGCACAAGCATACAGCACGACAAGAAGAAGCTCAAAGCATGAACAGGTAATTTTAGCAAAACTTTCTGACCTGTAAATATGTTATCTGTTATAGCAGCAGATAGACTTTTTCACTGTATATTGAGGGTGAGCACTGCTACCTTGGGTTACTTCTAGTGGCTTAGTATTCTCTTTATTCATATACACGAAGCCATTATGCCATGCAAATTACTATTCTTATCATTTCCTAAATGGGATCAGAGACTAACAGCCTGCTTATGTGACTAGGAATGGGTGAGAATTTTGTTTGGCTCCTTGTTTAATAAGAATTTTCCAAGGTCTGCAGATTTCTTCATAAATTCAATGGAAATCATCTGAATTTTTAAAAGTAACACATAATTTATTAAAATTTTAACATAATGTTACAACATAATTGATCTGAAAGAAACATCAGATTACATCTTCCTCTAAATTTCTAATAACAAACACATAACAAAAACATATATAACACTACTTCATATTAAAAAATCTAAGAAACATTAAAGACATTTAAAAAGATGGTTTCCAGCTTTCTTGACACAGACTCTATATCATCTATGTAAAAAGAAACTTTTCTAATTACAAATATCAGTCTAATACTTCCACTGCTAATTTTCCCAAAATAGTAATTGCTGAATCCTACAATAAACATGTTATATTCTTTTTCTTGGGAAAAAACATTTTGATGGATCCCAATCCACAAAGATTTTTTTCCTCTTATCAATATTGTTAATTTGTCCATTTCAGCTAAGTCCAGTAACTTATCCATCCAAAACTCTTTTGATGGCATCTCAGTTCTCTTCCATTTCTGAGCATCTTTCTACCGCTGTCATATATCAGAGTATCTTGCCATATTTCTTCTCCAGTTGGTCTTCTGCTAGTCCCAGCAGTTCTGGTTCCATTTAAATGTTAAATTTCATTTTTTTTTTGTAACATAAAATTTATTTGATTCCAGAATTTTTTGGCCTTATCACAAGTCCACCACTTGTGGTAAAAAATTCCCACTCGCTGGTACATGTCCACCCTCAGTCTGGACAGTCAGCTAAAAGGCAGCTGATAAGGATTAGAGGCACATGGCAAGCAGTTCTTGCAACACAGTGATTCCTTATTTTACTGTAGTAAGGAAACAGTCTTACACAAATATGAAGCAAACTACAGTCCCGGCAATATCTATAAATCAAAGACAGTCAATGTAATCCCAAGTCAGAGGCATGGCAGGAGAAATGCTCAGTTAATCACCAACAAGTTATGGAGGGGAATGGCTCAGTTTTTATAAGTTCAGAGATCAGTACAGCTGGCGCTTGATCTACTGCCATTTGTTATAAATTCACTGAGATCTGCGGAGGTGTTCCCTTTGGTGCCTGTGCTGGGTGAAGGTGGGTATCAGTAAGTTATCTTCCATGTCAGAAGGTACAGGGCTCTCTGCTGGGGCTGGCACTGCCCCCTGTTCTGTCTCTGGGGTGGCTGGTGTTGTCTCCTCCTGTTCAGCTGAGTCAGAGTCTATGTCTAGGTCCTGGAAGCAGGGCACGATAGTACGTTTCCAACACCTATTAGATACATCTTTGTTTATTTTGGACAACTTTCTGGTGTCAAATACCAACAATAAATCATCTTGTTAAAGCTCAAATTTAGATCATAACACAGTGTAAATTTGAGTCCTTCTGACTATGGCCATTTCTGCACTAGACTGTTATAGTGCTATTATTCCACTTTCAAGATCCTATGGAATCCTGGGGTTTGCAGGTTAGGGAGTGGTCTCTGAGGTCCCTCTCTAAACTGCAAATCCCAGGATTCCATAGGATCTTGAAAGTGGAATAATAGCACTATAACAGTCTAGTGCAGAATGGCCTACATTCTCTGCCATTGTTCCAACACTATATTATGTCCAAAATGTTGTGCCCGTTTCACCATACAATCTTTCACGATCTCTTCTTCTATTCTAGTTTTAAGAAAAGTTTAGACATCTTCCCAATCAAATGTTCATCATCTGAACACAACTCTCTCTCATTTGTAATCAGTTCAAAATCATATATTTTTATCTGCCTTGTATTTTTTTACTCTTTGCCTATAAGAGAACCATTAAAAACTAAACTCTTCAGATGTTAATTTTTAATTGTTTTAATTCTATATCACTCATGCTCAGTTTCTAAAGATCTCTACAAGTCACCCATTTTTCTTTTGCTGTCATCTCCTTACTATACAGGTTTCTTGTAAAGACACCCATAAAGATGTTTGAGCACATAACCTTGGCTTATCATTGTTCCATATTCTCAACAAAGCTTTTCTCACAGTGTTTATTAAAGTCCAGAATCACTAAGTTTTATCATACCACAAGTATCCATGCCACCCAAATTTCAATTCACATCCCTCAAGGTCCAATATTCTCTAATTAGTTCACATCATCCAGTCTTTCAACTAGATCAAATAGCATGCAGAAAAATACAGTTTCAAATCTGGCAGTCCCAATCTTCCTCTTGTATAATTTTATATTTAACTCTAGCCTTCTTCCCTTGTCACATATATTTTGGAAACTTAATGTGCCTTTGTTTAAAATAAAGTATCATTGGTCAAAATTAGTATAGTCTGGAACAAAAAGCAGCATCTTAGGTAATATATTTATTTTAATCACAGAAATTTTATCCAGCAATGACAGTTTAAGTTTCATGCATCTTTGCAAATCTTTTAAAAATCTAATTCCATGTTTTTGATGTAATTGTTCTTCAGTGACATAACATTTGTATTTGTCATTACAATACCTAATATCTTCACTTTTTTTCTCTATTTTGAACCCCAACTTTTCTATCAAATGCCCTTGGGCTTCCATTCTCATATTCTTTGTCAACATCATTGTTTTTTGTTTATTTATCTTGAATCCTGCCATATCCCAAATTACTCTTTCTAACAATGGATCTATACATTCAGTAGGATCTTCTAGGAAAATTACCATGTCATCAGCAAATACTCTTTATTTATACACTATTTAAAAATTATTTTTATTCCTTTTATCATTTCATCATGTCTTATCCCTCTATTCAAGACTTCCAAGACCAGAATAAACAAGAGAGATGAAAGCGGGCAATCTTTTCTCATTTTGTCATGATTTTTAAAAAATTGAATGTGTAAGAAAGAGAAACTATCCAGTTCACCTATCTGGGTAGTTCCCAGAATGCTTACCTCTTAAAATCTTTGTGTATTTAACCATATTCGTGATCCTAAATTTGAGTTGCCTCTTAATCTCCTCCTCTTCTTTTTTTTTTAAAGATAAGCTGCATTTTAGGCAGAGTCCACTTGAAGTTCCCTCTCCGGACTTGGAATAGTTATAGCTTACTGAATTTGAATTTGCAGAAGAAACTGGAGCCATATTCCAAGATACTCAAAAGATAAGCACTGGACTCTTTTATCACTTTTTACTTAACTTTATGTATTCTTAGCTAAATAGTGAGGTGCTAAGAGACCCTGCTTGTGAATTAGGAAGATGCGTATTGGAACAACAGCAAACATGCCCAATTCACATTGGTGCCTGATGCAAAATGGAACCGATATGCATCAGTGTTGATGTGTATCAGTCCCATTTGTTATCAGTTTCATTGTGCATTCAACCCATTGTGCAATAGTCACTTTGCTGGCTCTGCTAAATACTAACATAACAGCAGCCTTCTATTGGACACTGCAAAACTTCCCACTGCCAATTCCACATAGGTAAGCCCATTTATGAAGACTTGCTTTGTATATAGCATTCCAGCCAGCTGATGTCTTTCAGCCTCTGTAAAACCTTGTTCAGAGGCTGCAAATATGTACATGCCCATTTTACAAACCATAGATAATGCAGTGACATCATTATGATTTTCTGTATTATGATATCAAATATTTATGTGTTGCGCTTTTAATGATTTCTTACAGGTCCTGAAGAAAGCTTTAAGACTACACACAGGCCAAAATGCATCAGGCTTTCTTTTTATTATTCTTAACAAAACAATCATCTCTTGGTATCTTGTCCAGTTTCTTCTGTGGATTCTATCGGATGCTCTCCAGTTTCTGGTTCTTTTGAATTTAAATTTGGCCAGTACAGACAGTTGAAAATGTTGTTTGACTTATTTTTTTTTTACCTACATTGTCAACTATTTTTGTAATTTAACATAAAGAATTTAAGATTTTGAAAAATCTGAATGCTAGAGAAAGCTAAATTGATATTCACCTATCCCTACCTGAGATATTTGACTTAAGGTAACAACTCCACAACTCAATTCAATCTCTGATTTGTTTCAGTATTCAAAAGGGAAAGCAGATTGAAGTGAACATGGAAGAATCAACAATCCTTGGCAAGAAGAGGGCATATTTACCTCTCTCCCATTCTGATATGAATAGTGATGGTGGTGATAGTGGTTTTAATTTATATAGCACCTTTTTACTATTAATAGTGCTTAAAATTGCTATCATAAATAAGATACAAAGTAAAAGACAAAATTATAGTCCAAACATCAAAGTAAAATGATTTTTTAAAGAATGGTAATGTTAGAAAATAAGTAAGGGATGCCAAGTAAAAGGCATTCCAGTTAATGTGTTAGCTCAAAGGCCAAATCCTCTCTATATAAGTACTTCTTTGCTTGATGGCAAAATATCAATAATGGAGAGAGTTCCAGAGTCTGGGAGAAAAACGTACATACATGTTCCCACGAGTGAAGATAGAGACAAAAGCCTCTCCCCAAGTTCTTGAAAACTGTTCCTTAGCAATATGTGAAAAAATATGATCTTTCAAAGCCATGCAAACTAGTGGAAAATTATAGTGATGTATTTAAGTCTTTTATTCCAAGTCTCAAGTCAAGTCTCAAGTCCTTGCAAGATACTTTCAAGTCAAACCTCACATCCAGTCTCAAGTCTGGGAGCCAACCTTATACTCCAATGTGTATTCTAGAATTTCTGGACAGAGTTGAATAAAGTCAGTTTTTTTTTTAAATATTCTTTATTCCATTTTCCATTATACTTTAAAAAATCACAACTTGTACATAAAGTCAGTTTTAATAATTTAAGTACAGTTGACCTTCCACTTTTGTGATTTTGCCATCTGCAAAATCTTCAGAAGTGGGAATAGGATCATTCTTATTCCCCATTACTGAACCTTCAAGAGCTTTAGAAGGAAGGACTCTTCCTTCTCAAGCCCCTTGCCTAATGCATTTTCTGTTTCCCTCTGAGATACGCATCCTGCATTTTGGGCAGGAATCTTGTCTTCTGCTCTTTGGAAAAGTTTTAGAAAGCCCCCCCCCCACATGAAGTGGGGACAGGCTGCTGAGCAGACCTCAACCCCACCTCAACCCCATTGCCTAAGCCATTTTCTGTTGCCTCTAAGAAATGTGTCCACACTTTGGGCTTGAGACAGATCGTCATGTGACCAGTAAGTTGTAAGGTTTCTGGATGAATGTGTTATGTTACTGAAACAAGGGCAGCAAGTCAGTCATTATTCGTCTCCCCCACGTGATCATGCATGGTGGTCGGGGGATGCCTTTGCTGGCCTCTCATGAGAGGAGACCAGGCAATCACCACACAACAAGGGTCACGCGGTGGGAAGGGGAGGGGGCAGGGTCTTCAGACCCCTTTTAGGGCCGTGCCACCCCTTTCTCAGCCTCATTCTCAGCCCTTGGCCTGGTGTTAGCATTGCTTGGTCTGCAATGATTCAAAGAAAAGTGTGGGCTGGGGGAGGGAATCCTTAACCATTGGAGTTTGCTCATAGGTGAGTGAACAGGGAAATTTGCAATGCTTTGAGACAGGTCACTATATTCCTCAGTGTGACATTGTCTTTGATAAACTTGAGCTGTATAGGCCTGATAGGGTACACTGGTCATCCAAGGGCAATGAAATGTTCCTGTGGGGTTTGCAACAGGGACTTAAAGCTATCCTAGGTGGGGGTTGGGGGGGATAACGATTAAGCAAACTCTTACCCTTATCCATGGCTGGTGGGGGGGGGGTCTGAGGTTTTTGGTGAGTACCTATGGCACCCTTTGGTGTAGGATAAATGCTGTCCTTGGGACAGGCCCAGGACTTGCCCCTATCATGGCATTGTGAAACCTAGGGGGTGCGGTTTGGGGGCTCGCCTTCCAGAAAAGGGCTGGCTGAGGTTTTAACCCAGCCTTATAGATTGGCTTCAGAGCCCAGTACCTCGCCCAAGGGGGACTGGGGAAGAGGTCTGGAGGTGACCCTTGCCTTAGCCTACCCATTCTCTTGACCCCTCCTTCGCAGGTCACAAGTTCAAAATCAAGTTCAATGTCAAGTTAAAATTTAAGCCCGAGTTCAAGGTCAAGTTCACTACTAGCTTTATGTTAGTAGTATATATTAGGTATATATTAATATTAATTAATATTAGGCATACCATAATTGCTCTAGTTCAACCCAAGCCCTGTGTGTGGTCTCTTCATTTCATGGGTTGGGCAGGAAAACATATGCAAGTCTCAAGAGGAGTTGAGTCAGTGTGTAATTTTTGATGAGTCAAGTCCGAGTCGAGTCACTGAAGTGACTAAAGTCTGACTTGAGTCCAAGTCAATCGACTTAAGTCTACATCACTGGAAAATTGTCATCTTGAACTCATAGAATTCACTTTTCCAGAGACAGAAAGCAAATTGTGAATAGCTTAGCAAAAGAATGTAGCTGAAGTGCCTTAGAATACTTTCCTTGTGTGGACGTTGGTTGCCTTCTCAGGAAGAATGACATTTTCTCAGTAGTGACAGTACACCATTGTGCTGCAAAATCTGATGGCCTTACATGAAATATGATGACTCCCAGACATCTTGAGGGGAGGCAACTGCTTGTTCCCCAACATATGAATAGCATGTGCACATTTAGTGTACACAAATGCAGTGGCAGCTGGCAGCTTTCATGTCAGTGGAATCCACTCTGGATTTTGGTTTTAAATGATCTATCCAAAGTACTGAACCCTTTTTGAAGTAAGGTTCAGCAGCTTGGATAAACCCTTAAACGTGGAAGATACCAGCCACCACTTCATGAAAGGCTATAAAGAAAGCCACAGTCTTGTCCTCTCTAGAACTGATACAGTGATGGGAGAAAGGGGACTCGTTTTCATTAAATGTTAGCATCATTCATTGACACACCCTTTCCATGAGTTCATTGCATGTAAAGAACACCACATGATCAAGAACAGTGGCATTCCCATCACTATTCTTGCCCTTAAAATTTCACACTTTTTCAATGTGGAGAGTCTCATGGATCTAGGAGGTAGAAACCTTAACATGATTATACTAATAATTTCTAGTTTGCATATCTCTCTAAGAGTCTGCACATAGTATATATTCATATCATTTCTTGTTTGTCATTTTTAGCTACATCCTTTCTCTTCCTGAATAAGTTAGTCTGTAATTAGCTTGAGTTTGTTCCATTTCGTGGTCTGCAGTTCTGTGCCTCTCCTCTCTGTTTGAAGAGCACAGGTTACAGAGTCTCTCACCATGAGAAGTTATGAAATGTTTGATATTTTTAAATAAATCCACTTTGTTATGTTTCACAACAAAGATTGCTAAACCTTGTATTTGTGATAGCGTAGGACTCGTAATTGCTCACTTTCTGCTTGTGCATACTAACTACGTGACACACATTTGTGTCTAATATTCTCAGACAGTGATTTGATGTGATCATACTGATGGGTGCAGCTTCTCGGTGACAATGAGCATGAACAGAACTGCCTGTTTTTAAAGTCGTCATCCTCCCACAACAGGTCCTCTATCTATGTAATCACTGAGGTTGAACTCCCTCTATAGACCTGTGCCTCTGGAACCACTCTGAGTACAGGACTTGACAGCTTCAGAACCAAGACTTTACTGGTGATATTTTGGTACAAAACAGTGCCATTCTTTTCTCTGGAATATTAGAGGTTAACGGGGGGCAATATTAATAATGGGCAAATATAACCACAATGCATTTTGAATGGGATGAGAAAGCAGCATTTGTAAAGAATTTTCTGTGCAAGTTACATGAAGATAGTACCCGTTTATCCCAAAGTCTGGATGCTAAATTTGCATATATCTGTGCTCATGTGAAATAGTGACTGAGGATGTGGTCTTTCTTCTTCCTGTACTTTTTGGATACTATCTGTTATTACAATTTTTTCAGTCCTCTGAAAGCCAGTTGGCTGTTTGTTCAGAAACAGGAGGCTGCAATGAGGAATGCAGCTATGGAATAAAGGGCAAAATGAGACCATCACTGCTGCCTCCATAAATTTTTCCATCAATACCCAAATTTCTCACCCGTGGAAACTCACGGGATGACCTTGGACAAATCACACTCTCTCAGCTTCATAGGAAAGCAAAGGCAAACCCCTTCTGAAAAAATCTTGCCAAGAAAACCCTGTGATATGTTCACTGTAGAGCAGTGGTTCTCAACCTGTGGGTCCCCAGATGTTCATGGACTTCAGCTCCCAGAAGCCCCAGCCACTATGGTCAATGCTCAGGGCTTCTGGGAGCTGAAGTCCACAAACATCTGGGGACCCACAGGTTGAGAACCACTGCTTTAGAGTCACCGTAAATTGGCAATGACTTGAAGGCACACAGCAACCCAGATTTCTAACATTGCAATAATGTAAAGCTTCAGTTGAGCATTCCAAAATACAGTTTAGAGTTCCAAAGAGAAGGGGCAGGCAAAGTCACCGAGAGAATGAGAACACCACAAACACAACAAATTCTGGGTGTGAACAATTTTCAGTGTCTCAGTCTGCAATGCTAGAAATTTGGGGACTCAAAGAGAATTTCACTAGGGATGCAATTTTTGTAGGAGAGGCACTCATATCCCCCCCACACACTACACCTCTGCCTGAAAAATGGATGCCAAATTCTGACAGTCTTTGGGTCAACATTTACCCCATACTTTCTGAATTCTAGTTCCTGCTGTAGGAATCCCTGGAGTCAGTAGCTCTATTCTCATCATCCTAATGGGCAGGCAAGATTATTGACACTCTCTGCTGGTGTGGCTTCTTTTGCAGGGATGTTCTCTAACCAGTGTAAACAAGATTTCAAGGACTCACCATCCCTGGCACAAAAAACAAAGTGATAAATTGTCCCCTTTGATCAATGGCTCTACCAATGAGGGGCGGTGGAGAAAAAAAGGAAGGCGAGGAAAAGCAGGACAAGCAATCCGCATCTAGCCTAGGAAGATTACTGCCATAAAAGCAATGCTGGAAGGGGCTAGTTATCAAGTAGAAAACAAGGAAGTACAGCCAGCTCCCCTGATGCCAGATTTAGAGGAGTCTGGTTGGAAGGTTTGCACTCCTGTGGGCCATTAGGACTGAAGCAGAAATGGATGCAGTAATCCAGAACATATTGAGTCTCTAGGTTACCATGAAATATAATGCAGAGAAAAATGAATTATTTTCAAAGGAAAGTTGCAGCAAGCACATACACTTTTTTTCCTCTGCTCACTTTTTATTGGAACTATGATATCAACAGCCTCTCTTAACAGTTGAAAACAGCTGCTTATGTTTTTCATAGAGTTTTAAAGGGCCCCTTTGGATGGGTCTTCAGGAGTTATGGAGGGGTTGAAATGAAGGAAGCGGAAGCAGGAAAAAGATGGAGAATGTGAATTCCAGAAGAAAAATTGTCAGGTTTGCTTCCCTTCTTTACCCTACAGTTGTTGACTGGAACTAGCACCTGTTCTCCATCTATTTAGAAATTGCATATAAATTTGCCCAGATGTAGCAACTTGCCTTGCAATGTTGATCTGTCCACTAGGTGCCACACTAGATGTGGTGTGTCATCCAGCTTGCTCTTGTTTCGTTGATTTATCTTTAACAAAAGCTCAAACTGGTGATGGGGGAGAGACTCCATGTTGGATAGAGATGGTGTGGGAGTACATGATTTTTATCTTTTGGGTCCCCCAATTCCATGCCTTCTCAGAGCTCAGAAAGTTTTAAAAAGCAATTCATCCCCATTTCTCCTTGCAATGTTCCAAATATTTGCCATTATTTGTTACACAGCTACATTGCATTACTTGTTGATTTGTTTTCATTTTCTGTTACTTTCCATTTTTTTTTTAATGGAAAGACCTCCAAGATTTATAAGAGGATGGCATACATTTTCTTGTGTCAAACTGAAAAATCCTTTTTAAAATACCCTTGAAAATCACTTTTGAAAGTAACCAGAAAAGTTGAATGACAGACTAATAATGTAACTTCATTTTACTTCATTGCATTACTATGTAACACAACTTTATTACACCCTCATTGTGCAAAAAGTAACTAGTTATAAGTATCTAAGTTACTTGTAATCTTTTTGTAAATAGGAGATGTGGATATGGTAGGGGAGTCTTGCCAGGATGGCAGCATGTCAAAGGCTTCCATATGTAACACTAAAGTCTGAACTGAGCACCATGCTCCCCTGATACTACTTTTTTTAAAAAAATAGTCCCACAAGGGTAAGCTACATTGCAAATATTACATCTAGCTTATACACTAATACATTTGATTTGTAGATTTATTTGTAGAATTATAGTCTGCTGCACATGAATTGCAGTGCAATTATATGAATGTCTATTCAAATATGTAGAGCCAGCGTGGTGTAGCGGTTTGATCATTGGACTATAATTCTAGAGACCAGGGTTCAGTTCCCTGTTCGGCCATGGAAACACACTGGGTTGATCTTGGGCAAGTCACATACTCTCAGCTCCAGAAAAAAACCTTGATAGGTTTATCTTAGGATTGCCATAAATTGGAAACAAATTGAAGGCACGCAACAACAACACAAACATGTCAGTGTAAGTGTGTAAGACTCCAACTTTATTAACACATTCAAATATCTGAATATGTGAAAAGCAGAATAAAGAGCATGCACATTAATGGTTTTTAAAAGGGCACAGATGTTCCTGGATGCTTACTCAAGGCATGTTTAGTCCTTCTGCCCACATGGCCCTATCTTCCATTCCTCACATGGACAGACACAGACATGCACACTAAACAGACAATTCTCCTTTGCCTCCATTCATCAGTCTCCATTGAAAATGGTTCTGACTATAGAACGAGCATAGCTAGGGCAGACCATAACAGCATTTCAGCTACAAGACTCCCCAGGAAATAGTAGTCTGTTTCTGAAAGCACTTTCCTTATTTACTGCCTATTTTTGCAGACTGATGCATAGCATAAGCACTGAAACAAAAGCATGGCATAACTAACAGTGAATACTTGAAAAATTACTTCCCACAATTTCTCTGAGTTAAATATTATGCATGGGATAATGGGAACCTGCTTAACACTGTGAGGATCCTCTTACTGGCAATTTGCAAGTGTCTCTGCACTCTAACAGCTCTGCATTAATAGTTTCTTAAAACAAACTGTTTTAAACAAGTTGAATTAACCTCTCTGAAGTCATAAAGGAAAGGCAATGGGAACATCTTTCCATTGCTGCCTGTTGAAGTTGGTAAAGATTATGGGGGTACACGGGGAGGGGGAAGGTGTGTGCATAGAGAATGTAAAATCAGCTGTCTACTCAGGCCTTTATATCAGCTTAACAAGTTCAGTGGTCATAATGAAAACCAGAGAAGCAGGACAGGGCATTTGTCACTGAAGAAAAAGGGTGTGCAGTGCCTTGTCCATATGGCCTGTCCTTGGGAAAATTGTAGCCGGAGGGTAACAAAATGTTCAGGCCTTCATCTGGCAAAGAATGGGTTGTGGGTTGCCTTCTCTAGTCACTGCAAATAAATCTCTGTTACCAATACAAAAGGCTCTTGGGAGAGCATTGATATACCTCAGTGTGAAACCCAAACATGCCTTCTACCTCCCTGTGAGGAGGGAGCAAGTTTAGAATGGGTTAATTAGGAGGATAATGAGCTAACAAGGTTTCATTTCTGTTCAGTGGCTCAATAAGGAATTCATTAGGAGGGCTTAATCTAACAAAACAATTCCAAGGCTTAGAAAGATTGCCCATTGATTGGCAACTGGAGGGTCTATTTACAGGTTTTAGCTTGAGAAGAGAGTGTCCAAAATGTGTGTTTGTGTATTTCAGTAAGGGGAACTGCAAAGACCAGTATGACAAGCGATTGGTCTTAAAATAACACTGAAAAGCAGCATATAGGTTCTCAGTGGGAGATATACGGTACTCAGTTGTGTCTAACTCATATTTAATTCAGTTGATCTTGTGAACTTAGTTGATCATGCGAGAAAAAAAACCCACAATAATTGTGAGAGAACAATAGATACAAAGGGCTTGATCTACCAAAGCCTATTAGAATAAAAATTTAAGAAAGCCAACTGCCACAGAAGAGAAAAACAAACCAATAAATGAAGTCTGAATATCCTACTATAGGGACCTAAAAAGTGTGCAGAAGTTTACCAGTTGTTTCTTCCTCCATCCTCCAGATGACTATTTGTCATGGTATTTGTTCCTGAGAACATTAATTTATTTTTGAATCCCTTTAAAATGTTAAAGTTATGATCACAAATGTAAAAAGGGGTTTTAACCATATTGCACCATTAATACAACTGCCATCATCAGCTCACTAGGAGATTGGAGCCAAGAAAATTCAGTATTTGATTTCTAGATGTATCAAGTTAGTTCATGCCACATCATTTAATTTTCTAATCTTAGGCAGTCATGTGTCACACTTCTTCTTCTTCTTCTTCTTCTTGTTCTTGTTCTTCTTGTTCTTGTTCTTCTTCCTCTTCTTCTTCTTCTTTTAAATTAGCTTAGCAAATTTCTTCTTAAAGAGGGTCTTCTCCTTAGACCTGTGCGGTGTAATTTCATTGACTTGGCCATCCTTTCAGCAAATGATTGATTTTGATTTATTAGAAATGTAATTGTTTTCAAAGAGTAATTGGCAACTGATAGGGCACTCTCTAGAATTTTGAGCCTAAGATTTATATTGATAAATAGAAGTTGAATCATAACTGTAGTCTCCTATAGCAGTTATTTCCATGTGAGACATCATAGTGATGGAACTTAAAATGGCAATATTAGATTCATGAGGCTAACTAAATACATAAAATAATAGCTCTTTGTTGATGCATGAAGTGCTTGCTACAGTTTATTAACTGACAAAACCCAGATTGTTCTTTAATATTCCTAAAGCTGGTGTTAAGCACATTACGAGCAATTTTCACTTTCAATAGGAAACTGACCCTTCTCTTGGCCTTTGACCTACCCTGCTCTCTTTCAGCAGCCTTGGGGGACATTGTAAAAACAGCAGCTCATGCAATCACTGGGATCTCTTAACATAAGCATTGCAGACATTTTCTTTAGGATTTTCTCCTACTGATTATTCCATCCTCTTAAGCTTCTTTTGAACCCGGATGTATCTCTTCATTTATCTCTATAGTCTCCTCTCTGTTTTTCATGTGGGTTCTTTTGAGGAGCAGATGGGCATCTTGGTAAAGCAAAGCCTTTCACTGAGCATTAGGAAAGGCCATGCTGTGCCTTTATTATTTGCATGGAAAGGTAGACCAGAGTAGTAGTTAAAACAAAAACAACAAACAAAAATAGATGATCTCTGGCTGTTCAGGATTTATTCTCATGAATGCTTCTCTCCTTATAAACATATTGTTAAGACCATGAGGACATAAGAAATGTGTTGGATCACACCAATGACCTATCTGGTCCAACATACTGTTCACACAGCAGTTAATCAGTTGCTTAAGGGAAGCCTGCCAGAAGGACATGAGTACAGCCTCCATCTTGTGTTCCCCAGCAACTATTATACAGTGAGGTACTGACAGCCAGCATAGTGTTGTGGTTTGAGCATTGGACTATGACCCTGTAGATCAAGGGTTCAATTCCCTACTTGGCCAAGGAAACCCACTGGATGACCTTGGGTGCATCACCTACTCTTATCCCCTCCAAGATCCCTGTGATAAGTTTGTCTTAGGGTCACCATAAGTTGGAAACAATTTGAAAGCACACAACAACAACAGCAACAACAACTGTTTCTTAATACTGGAGTAGATATATAGCCATCCCAACTACTAGCCACTGGTGGCCCTAACCTCCATGAATTTATCCAATCCTCTTTTGAAGCTATACAAGTTGGCAACAACACCTACATCTTCTGGCAGTTTAACTATATACTATTTACATCCTTTCCTGTGTCCAGAATCTCTCAATATTAAGCCACAGTGGATGGCCAGTACTGGGGGGAGGGGGATATATTCCTATCTTGTTTCTCCACACCACAATTGTACATATCTCTATTATATTTGGAGAAAGGACATCCAGCTCAATAAGAAAGAAATGGAACAATGGGTACAGGAAATTAAAATTATCAAAAATAAAAAGGTTAGAGAATAACAGATGAAAGTCATAGCAAGATGGTACAGAACACCACAACAGTTACCATATATTATCAAAAATGCCTGCTGGCATGGGTGTGGGAGTAAAGGGACATATATTCATGTGTGGTGGGAGTGCGCCAAAGTGCAAAGTTTTTGGAAGGAAATAGAACAAGAAATACATACAATAATTGGGGGGGGGGGATTCAATTAAATAAAGAAATATGTATAACTTGTAATGTTAGAAATCTAGGATTAAAGAAGGAACAGAAATATTTAATTAAACAATTAATTATAGCAGCACAAGCAGCAATTGCATATGGATGGAAAGAAAAAGAAAGATGGAATTGTAATGGATGGGTGCAGTACATATTGGAATATATGATGTTTGATTATACAATGGAAAAAGGAAGGGTATGCTTTGGTCAAAGGAAAGAGGAGGTCTGGTTTAGTAATTGGAGATTAATGACTGAGTTTGTTCAGGGAAGGGAGATGTATGAGAAAGTAAAGGAAACAGTTAAAATGATTTTCCACATGAGAAAAAAAGGAAACTAATAAGCTACACCATTCCCTGGGAGGGGGAGCGGGCAAAAAAGAAGGAAATATTGTATGTATATGAGTGGTTAGTTAAGTGTTGGATATACTGTTACAATATGATGTGTATAACTTTTTGTTTTGTAAGATATTATATATTAATAAACTTACATATGTGCATATATATATGTGTGTGTGTGTGTGTGTACACACACACACACACACACACGCATATATAAAAATCTCTATTATATCTTCCTCTACTTGTCTTTTCCCACAAGCCCCAAAGGCTTAAATATTGTAACCTTTCACTACAGGGCAGTCACTCCACTTCCTTTATTTGCCTTTTTCTCCATCTTTTTCAGCCTATCTTCCTTTTTTTTTTTAAGATGCAATGGCCACTATGAAACATCACATCAGATGTTGTCACATCATGGATTTGTGTAAGAGTAATATGACACTTGCAGATTTTATATTCCTTTTCTAAATATGTCCAAAAATACATTTGCCTTTTTTTTTTTTACAGCAGTTGTACACCATGCCAACAGCTTCATTGAGTTATGAATCACAACAGAGGGCCGCTTGACTCTCTTGATGGGGATCTCAAACCCCATCAGTGTATACATTTGATGTCCTTTTTGTTTTGTTCCAGTATACATCACTTTACACTCAACTACATTATCTCATTTATCATTTTACTGCCCTTTCTCCCTCTTTAAGAGAAATCTTTCTGGAGCTTTTCACAATTTTTTTTTTAAATTCTTACTTCCCAGGCAAAATTGTCTACCTCACCACTATTGCCAGCTCCACTTTTTAATGAGCAAATTCAAAAACTTGAGGCCCAATATAGATCCCCAAGGGACCCCAGTGTTCACAACCCTCCATTGCAAGAACTGACCGTTTATTCTTATTCTCTTCTTCCTGTTCTTTAATCAGTTTTCAGCCCATAAGAGGGTGTCTCCTCTTATGATGTCTCCTCTTATGTCTCCTCTTAAGATGTCTCCTCTTATGATGATGATTTTATCTTTAAGAATACTTTCTATTCATCTACCTGGAACAGATATTAATGGTAATGGCTTGAAGTTTCCTGCATCTCCTGTGGACTTTTCTTTTCTTTTTAAAAATGTTGTTAACATTGTCCATTCTCTAGTCCTCTGGTACAGATGCTGTTCTGAGGGACATGTTGAGTATTTTAGTAAGAAGATGCAACTGGTCTTTTTTATTGCGCTGCTACTATCTGGAGTTAGTGATTTTTTTGGTGAAGTCATGTCTTGCCTCAGCTTCTCACTCTTCTCTCCTGGAAACCTTTATCGCTGTGTCTATGCTCACTCTCTCTATACTTTCCCATCAACTCAAGGACCTCAGCTTCCCAATTTTGACTCAAAGGCTCCTGGCATGAACATAGAAACACCTGTTTACTCTCAGCTCTCTTCAGTTATCACTGGCCTAAGCACAGATAATAGTTAGCAATAACAAATACTTCCTTCAACCTGTGGTTTGCAAACCTGCTTCAGACCTTGGTTTCAAATTATAGTTTGATGGCAAATTCATGCTTTGTGGGTAGGTTTACCAAAGTTGGCACCATGATGAAATGTGGTTGAAACAAATGATAGATATGAGAGGGAAATCCATGTGTAACTGAGAAACTGGGAAGTAGAGGGAGGAGAAGGAGTTTGTGATCTTGATCTTCCAGACATAATTCAGAGATTATGTTTTTCATGAGAACATGAAATTTCTTGTAAACCTGAAAATTCTTGTATTAATCTGACTTCAAGGAGTTGTAGTTTACTCCTTGGTTTTCTGGTCAAAGAGGTCTGGGATGGCAAATACTCCTGGATGGTATTGCTTTTATTTTATACTCATATACATTTTTTAAAAGAAGTGTAGTGTGGTGGTTGGCAAAGCACATAGGAGTCATTTGGAAAATTGTTTATTATTTAATTTGGTGATTTTAAAAATGTTTCATTTCCTTGCTCTGTCTATTAATTAAGAATATACCATATGGGAAATTTCAGGCCATAAATACTGACTGGTTTTCATTTGCTGATTTGTTTTATGTTGTATCAGGGAAAAAAACACACCTTTTTTCTACAGCCCAGTTCTAAATGCTAGAAATACCCCATACAGATATAAATGGAACCTTCCTTTTTATTTTGCTTAGAACATTGACACTGGATAAAAAGAGACTCTTTCCATCATGAAACCAACTCTGCCTTCACCTTCTGTTTAGACATATTCCTAGACTGCCAATTTATAGTGCCAGATTTATGTTTTCAGAGACCCAGATGGGCTTCCCTTCTTCTTCTCCTCACTCTTTTCTATAAGTGAATGGAGTCTTGCTGAGACCAACTGAGCATGTAAAAAATCTGGGAAAACTTCACAGCAGTGGTCTTATAACCCAGAAGTTTCATGGGAGGTGGCCTGGCCCTCATGATGGAGTATCAAAGGACTGTAGAGAGTTACTGTGGTTTTTAAAGAGATCTTCTACCATAAAGAGCAATAAAAGTAGCCTTCAGCCAGAAGAAAGCCAACGGGACTAAACCACCTTTAATCTACATACTAATATTTAACCCTATGTGAGGAAACCGATTCCCTTGGTTCCATCTTTGTAAATACATCAAGCAATATCTCCTTCCAAGTCAATGGAACTCCCTGATGCTCTATCCCAGGGTGCTTTAATCTGGTTCTGCTGCCAGCCGTTTCCTTAAACCTTCCTGGTAGGCTGGTAAGTTTAGACATAAGATGAAACACGATCATCACCCCAAACAATCGAACTATTGGCAATATTTGTTTATTAAAGCAATAATATCTATCTAGAGGCCATACTGTTAGTTAATTTGGAATTTTTCTAGCATTGCCATGTAACAGTTTTTTGAGACTTCAAGAGAAGCAGCTGCTGCTATCACAAGACTCTTAGGGGGCTTTTTTTTAACCTCCATGAAATGCTCTAAATACATCCTGCTGAATTCCAAATTAACTCTCAGCTAACAGAAAACTGTAATTTGGCTTTCCGTTTTGTTTTTTCTATGTCACTGCTTCACACACCTACAACAAATTCACCACCCTTCAAACCCATGTAGCTGCATTCCAGTGAACTCACTGAGTGCATCCACTATATACAGTTATAGCACTTTGATACCATTCTAACTGCTATGCTTCCAGCCTGTAGAATCCTGGGATTGATTACAGAGATCAAATGCTGTAGTTCGTAAGAATGCATTACAGCTTTCTAGCAAGAGTCAAATCAGAAAGACAGTTTTAAAAAATGAGTACAAACTTCACACAATCACATTGCAAAACTTCTCAGATCAACCAGAATAAAGTGGTCCCATCTACAAATATTGAGGTGATAGTCTTTCTCTTTGTCACTAAGCAGTTATCAACACACAAGATTTCAACTTAATAAAACTCACAGCATAAATAGACAGTTCTACATGTCACATTTCTCCACACCTTGTGAAAGATTATCACTTGGTGCTGTGTAGAAGAGACTGTATTTTGCTAGAACCTCTTGTATTGGGAAAAATTGGATAGTCTCAGTGAAATCAACCAGCAGTTCTTAAGACCAGCTCATGTTTTGAATTAGATCCAAACAAAGCCCAGTGATGGCAAGTCACTGCACCTTGAAAGATGCCACTTGGGAAGTCTGCAGATGGAAAGTCATCCAAGCCAGGAAATTTGCAGTCAAATCATACCCACCAGTTCCAAATCCTTCACAGCCATGCCCTAAATCTCTGTAAGAGAGAAAGCCATGATTCCTAGCTGAAGCCTAGAGAAATACATATTTCTTATGTCTCACAGCAGAAAGTTTTTACTGGAAGGTGGAATCCAAGTATAAGGAAGTCACCTCTGAATCATATTACACCACCATCTGAGCCAAGGCAAGTGGTGACTACAGGGTGGTGATGTCCTGCTGTTCACATTATTCTACCTCCTACAAAATAACAATTTCAAAAACATTTTATTTTCCTAGATTTTGAAAGCTTCAGCTGTTTTTGGCATCAGCTTTTACTATTTTGTTTTGGGTTGTTTTGTTTATTTCTGTATATGTGTGTCTATTTTTGCATTTATATAAATCACCCTGGAAACATGGTTCAAGGGCAGCGTGCACATTTTTGAAAAATAAATAGGTAAAATAATCTGGATCAGACCATCACTTTTGAAGAATGAGGCAGAAGGGCCAGCTTACAAAAACTTTGGTTTGCTGCCCAGTCTATGGAAGATACAACAGATTTCTCTCACCAGCTTCTAGTCTTGGGCTTCAACTCTGATGCTTTTGACTAGACAGCTCCCCTGTTGCTTGGTTTAATGATGTACAAATCAACCATAATTTGCCTCACATGTATTTCAGCAAGTCACACAAATGAAATGTTTTAGCCCACTGTACAGTATGCAGCACTCTTTCTGAATTTTTTTTGTTTGATACCTGAGGAATCTGGCTCTAAAACTGCATGCTAAAATAATGTCCAATTTTCTGCCAGGCATGTTATTACAAAGCCACTTACACACATTTGCACAAGCAGACATGTGCTTCTTCACACTTCTCTTTAATTTGATTTCCTTTCTTTATCATCCATTGCTTTCAAAAATTACACACCACTTTACACAGGCATGTAGATAAATACAATCAAACCTCAGTTAACAAAGCCTCTGACAGAGAAGTTCCTTTTTACAAAGTCTCTTTTAGGCCTGCCCAGCTCCCCTTTCTCTTTGCTCCTCATCCTCTGTCTAGCTGGAAGGGTTTTTTTTAAAAAAAACATCAACAGTAGGAGGATGGTGAAAGAGGGCTGGAGGGACACAGACTTTCGGTGTCAAGTTGCAGCATTGTGTCTGCACTGAGCAATGAAATAAAATCTTACCTGGAAAAGAAAGGGATTGTCCTCCTATCAATCTTACTATAGCTGTTTATGATTGCCTAAAACAGGCAAAATAAAAGCAGCTGCCTCCAGAATCTCTTATTGAGCATGTATAAACAGCTCAACAGAGAGAAAAAGGAAAGGCAGATAGCCTGCCTCGCCAACTAATCCCAGCAGACACACACACACACGCGTGTATATATATATATATATACACATGTGTGTGTGTGTGTGTGTATGTGTGTGTGTGTATATATATATAAAAACAGATTGATAGTAATAGCAGTTACATTTCTATACTGTTTATCAATGCAAAGCACTCCCTAAGCAGTTTACAATGTTTTTTGCTAACTGCCCCCAACAAGCTGGGTATTCATTTTACTGACCTACGGAAGGATGGAAAGCTGAGTCAACCTGGAGCCCTATAGGATCAAACTCACAATGTTGTGGCTGCAGTACCAGCATTTAACCATTGCTCCACCAAGACTAAAATGGAAATCATAAGAAAAGTGAAGGCTAGTGAACGAGAAAAAAAATCTCTCGATCCATTTATGAAGAGCCTTTCAAGTAATCTCGGAAGTTTCAAAATGTTTTTGTTTACTTATGTAAGTCTTCACTGACCTGGTTGTTTCATTCCATACATATAGATTGTTAGTTTTGGATAAAAAATCTTCTGAAACACGTTAAACTGCTCTTCTTTTTTGTGATGTAGGAACCTATCCGTATTCTTTCTACATTATTTGGTACCAAATTTTCTGTTAAAGAAGGAACACATCTGCTGTGTTAACTGAAGTATACCTGTATTTCAATAAAGTGAGAGTGAAGGGAGTCCTTTCTGCCTGGTCAAAAATCTCATTGAAGCATATGTTGTTAGGATGTTTCTCCTCAGAAGGGGAAAAATCTGGTGTCAGTGGATTCTGTGGAAGATTTTACCAGTATCTGTAACTTCAACAGCTCTTCCCTGAATGGACAGCTCCATGGCTTTGCTCCCAAATCCTCACAGTTCAGAGCTGGTGGGGACAAACAGAAGGGATCACTTCACAACTGAAACTGTTACCCTGATTTCTGGGGTCCCATGGGGAACGCCTCAATGTGCTCCATGTGATGGGGAATGGAAACTAGCCAGACCATGAGCAATAGCAATGCGAGAGGCAGGGCAACCTAGTGGGATCTTTTACCCAGTTTTTACAGGGGCACGCCAAGCCAAAAACCAAACAAAGATGTCCAATAAAATGATTTTATTGAGTGAAAGTCTCACGCACCAACACAATCACTCACACACTCACTCAAGACTTATTAAGTAGCAAAAGAGAGGAAACTGGATAGGGGAATATTGAAGGGGTTGTAGCTGGGGTAATATCACACCTTTTCCTGAAGTCCGTGGTCTGGGAAAAACAGAGAAGTGGAGCTCAGCATGGAGAGGGCTGAGGGGATTACTCAATGGACGGAGAAATGGTCTACTGGGATGACTGGGAGTGATCCAAAGAAACTCTCAAAAACTGGGACTATTTGTAGGGGGAAAGGTAACTGGAGGGCTAATCCTTTCCCAGGGAGAACAATTGGTGTTGCAACAGAAAAGAAGCTCCATGATGGCAACCTCCTTTGCGTGATGAGATTACAAGGTGTTGCCAAAGTCTCAGGATCTTCGGCTGCATTGAGTTGTGGTGTGACTTCATGTAAATGGTCCTCGCCTGATACGATTTTGCTCAACTTTGGGCAAACGTGCTAATCCCCTCAAGTCAGCTTCTTGGGGCTGAGGACCCTTTGTCTTCTGTGGGTTTGCACAGCTTGAGGTCTCCTGGGGCTACGTGACTAGGGATTTTACTGGCCTGACCAGGTTTCCGATAGTTCGACTGTTGCTGCCTACGTGCTCATCTGGGTGACCTCTCAGGCACATTGAATCATATTTTAATATCAAAATTGTAGACTCCGGGACAGGGTTTACCAGTGAAGTAACAAAACCAACTGCAGAGCAATTTAAATTGCCTAACAGATCCCCTTAATCACTTCATCCAGCATTAATTATAAGTAGATAAAGACTCAAACATCAGGGAAAATGCAGTAAAATCATGCAGAACAGAACATGAAAAGTGACATTTGCTGTAGCCTGCTAAAAGTGATCACATGTTGGTGGCTGATATTCACAACTGTCTGGGAAATAGTACATGATGAATCTTTGGACATTTTCCATTTGGATACAAACTTAATTCTGAATTCTGGAAAATTACAAATTGCAAGGACAGACTTTATGCATAGAAGAGGCTGTCTCCTTCAGAAAATGGTTGTTCACATGAGGGTAGAGATAGAAGCAGTGATGGAGAAGGAGGGGGCTATAAAGCTTCTCCTGCTCCAATATTAAGGCTACCCACTTAACCAAATGCCTGGGCAGGACATCTGGCTCACAAAAATCATTCAACTGGATCCAGATTTATGCACATGTCTCAACATGCAGTCCACTTCCTGTCAGAAAGCATCTCAAAGGGGCCACAAACATTGCAAAATTTTCCCCAGATGCCCCAGACAGCTTCCACTTTTTTTTAAATGTGCCTGGGGACTGGAGGCTACAGAAACAGTCTGGGGAGAGGGAGCTGCATGCAGACGGCAGTCTGCACTTGCACTTTAAACAGTTGGGGCTAGAATACTGAATTAGCGTACTTCCCATACTTCCCTGTGAAAAGCCTAAGGTAATAATCTGAGGGCCTCATCTAATTGCCCTCTCCATATTATATGAGGCAAGTATTTATTTATCTGTTTATTTATTTATTACTTTTATATCCTGCCTTTCTCCCAGGATTGGATCCAAGGTGGCTTACAATAACTAAAAAAGATCGAGCCAAACATCAATTTACAAGAGTGTTTTTTTAAAAGCAATTAAACACTATTATTTTAAAAGATAATTAAAACAGTTAAAAACAGAAAGAAAGCAGGGAGGGGAACAATCAGACCACTCATGGAAGAGAGTTTCACAGCCTGGGAGCAGCCACGGAGAAGGCACTCTTTCAAGTCCTCACCAATTGTGACCGCAAAGATGGTGGGACTGAGAGAAAGCCCTCCCTGGCAGATCTGAAAGGTCATATTGATTTATATAAGGAGATATGGTATTTCAGATAGTCTGGACCCATTCTGTGCAGAGCCTTAAAGGTTAAAACCAGCACTTTGAATTCTGCCTGGAAACAGACTAGTATCCAATGGAGCAGCTTCAATAGGGGAGTCACATGATCCCTGTAACCAGCCCCAATCAAAAGCCTGGCTGCTGGATCTTGGACCTGCTGAAGTTTTTGACAATTTCCCAAAGGCAGACCCACACAGAACACATTACAGTGCTCCAGGTAGGATTAATCAAGGCATGTGTCACCATGGCCAAATCTGACTTCTCAAGGAAGAGAGCTAAAAGAGAAAAAGGGGCTTTTCAACAATATCCTTGCAAAACCCTCCCCAGAGAGGCTAACCTGTCACCTATATTGAGGTATAATGTGAATTTTTGGAACTATTTTTAGTGCTTTTAAATCACAGAATAATGGAAATACAGAGCTGAAAGAGACTGCAAAGGCCATCTAGTCTAAGAATGCACATCTAAAGCACTCCTGAGAGATGGTGATCCAACCTCTGTTCAAAGACCTCTAAACAAGAGAATTTACTACGTCTCAAGGCAGTCTATTCCACTGTTGAACAGCTCTCACAGGAAGGAAGTTGTCTCCTTGGAATGTCTCTCTCTCAATCTCTCTCTGTAATTTGAATGCATTCATTCATATTCTAGTCTCTGGATCAAGAGAACATAGCCTTGCTCCTACACGCTTGCTTCTACATGACCTCCCTCTGGATACTTAAAGATGGCTATCATGTCCCCTCTCAGTCGTCTATTTTCTAAGCTGAATGTAACTAGCTCCCTAAGTTATGTGCACGCAAATATGCTTGCATCTAAAGTGAACAATATCTAATTTTGTAGAATGACAGTAGAGATGATATACGTTAATCATATTTGCCAGTTTATCTTGCCAGTGTTTAAAGTGCCCAAGGAAAATGATTGTTCCTAAAACAGATTTGTTTTTGCCATTCAGACAGTTTCTCTAATGGTATTAATCCTAAACCTCTCTCATTGGGGCCATTTCCACACTAGACTGTTATAATGCTATTAGTCCACTTTCAACATCCTATGGAATCCTGGGGTTTGCAGTTTAGGGAGGGGCCGGCTGGTATAATAGCGCTATAGCAGTCAAGTGCGGAAATGGTCTCTGTTTTAAGTCAAATCATTTTTCTTGCCTATCACTGATGACAGTTGAGGACGAACGCTCAGCTTTCTGTTGACATTAAATGTCTGCAGACTGCCATTTATTATGAGCCCAGTTAACCTCATTCACCAATGAAATAATGACAGCTTCACTGAACAATCTTGAGAGTACGTGTCAATTGTGATACCCTTTACCTTTAAAGTTTTGCTAAGATGTTTGATTATCCATAGTTCTGACAAATATTCAGCGTAAATTTTGTACTCAGTAAACTTACGATATCTGTGGAATGGTCCAAATTTTTGGATTCAAACTATCTCTTCAGTGCTGGGGGTTTGAGGAAGAACTCTTATGAGGACAACTAATCAAGCTTGTGATCGCAGACTGTACATTAGCAAATCTAGCTCATACTTTGTAGCCTGAACTCTCCTTCAAATATTACTCTGGTTTTTGGGAGCTGTTATCTCTGAAAATCTGGTCCAGAGCTGTTGGAAAATGTGTCACCTACCCTGAAGGTATCCTTTTCACTCAACAGATGTGTTTCCTGGGGGCTAAGAATAACCTTCCTCTCTGTCTCTTCTTACCAAAGCTCTTGATCCAGAATCCTCCTGCCCCTCCATCCACACTGCTCTCCCCCTCCCTCTGCTTTGTCAAAGGCTTTCTCTGAGTTGATGAATCCATGCACAGTGGTAGGTTATATTCATTTGTCTTCCTCCTCACTTCATTTATCACAATGAGGGCTCTGTTCTAGAGAATCCTGATGGAAAGCCTGCTTATGCTGCTGGCTCCTTGGAATGCAGCATTTCAATCAGCTGATTGCTTATTACTGCTACCTTGCAGGAAAAGCTGGCAGAACACAAAAGGGCATGGGAGGCTTCCTTTGACACTCTTCTCATGTGGAACAGAGAAAACTGCACGTTCATATCTATCCCACTAGAGACGCTATGAAGCCATGCCACCAATCCTGTAAGAATAATCCATACTCGTAGTCACTCCACTCCTGCTTCCAGTCTTCTGCAAGGTTTGTATCAGGTACAATTGCTCACACTCAGGGAAAAGTTAAGCATCCAGCAAAACATTAGTTTTTACACAGCCACATTTTGTCCCTAAGCTAAGACAGGTTATCTACTCTGTTTCATGCAGAACCTGCTACTGCTGACCTTGTCTCTGCCACAGTTACCAATTCAAAACATACAAACAAAAGCCCTAGGACAGTGGTTCTCAACCTGTGGGTCCCCAGATGTTTTTGGATTTCAGCTCCCAGAAGCCCTGAGCATTGACCATAATGGCTGGGGCTTCTGGGCGCTGAAGTCCACAAACATCTGGGGACCCACAGGTTGAGAACCACTGCCCTAGGAAGTAACTTCAGAATGGGCTTCCGATTCTCATACAGAGCCATTTTGGTCAAATATGGGATCGATTAACCAACGTTCTTTTCTTCCAGGTCTTTTGTACCAGGTCACTTCCACACATGCTGACCCATTAGCCCATTTCCCCCCACTCTCGCATTATTCTGCAATTTAAAATACATTATTTGAAAGCCCACATTTAAATAAATATGCATTTATAAATGCATTTTCACTCAAAATATTAATTTTGAAAGATGTAGCAAGACTTTTAGAAAGTGCAAAGCTAGTGGAAAACTAAATTTTTGATCTGTGCCATGGTTCAAGAGGCAGATCCAATCCATTCACAGCAGGATTTGTAAAGCCTTAATTCCTCAAGCATTGCTGGATGGAACATAAAGAGACAATTTGTGTGTATCATTTATAATGTGCAACAATAATATTGTGTTAAAACTAAAAATGACAAAAAGCATTGTTTACTTTTTAACATGCTGCAACAGCATATTAAAAACTTTTAAAAAAGAAATGTGATTGCCTTGTATAATAAAGGCCTCCTATAAGATTGATCTTATTTTGCATATTTTTAAATATCTAAATTTGCCATTGCTTTTGTTGACTTTAGTAACCTATGCGTGCCTATACTGACTGCTACCTTACCTATTAGATGACTTCCTGTTTGTCTCCTGGTCCCACACCGGCTTTACTATAACCTGCAATAATTTTACCAAATATTTGGCTATGAAGATAAAATTAGTAAGTAAAGGAATTTTTATATGTTTAACATAGAAGACTATCCTTGCTTATTTTCTCTTCTAGAACTTGGGTGTGAGTGGGCATGGAACTGGTTGCCCTTCAGCTCCTGCACTGCCAATTTAATTATTCTGCCTGAGAGATCCAGTACTACCTTCCTGACAATTTTATTTTCAAAGGTGATTATGGGAAGGTGTTGTCTTGCTCATGTGCATGTAATCAATCTAATATAATCACTCTCATCTGCACTGACTTGAACTTTCTAATTCTTTAGTGTAGTGACTATCTTGAGGACAAAACTGAAACCAGGGTTTGTCTATGTATCAAGAATATGCTATCAAAGAAGAAGTGAAGTTTTTGTTTCAGCTCAGGTGCAGAATATCCACCTTTTTCCTGCCAGAATTCTTGTACCTTCAACAGCAGCGCAAAACGTATAATTCAGTAAATAAAAGCTTCTCTATCATTTCATTTTCATTCAGGAAAGTTGTAGCTGCTGTACTGACAAGTGTTTATTAAAAGTACAGGAGCCTTGTCAGAAAAAAGTGGCAATCATGCCAGAGAGCCAGTGTAACGTAGGAGATTGGGTGAGGAACATAGAGGAGGGGATTAAGATGTGAATGTCGGGAGGGGAGTGACTACTGTGTTCTGCAGAAAATGCCCAGCTATGTTTTCCCTTTGTATGGATTTGCTTTCATATATGGAAGGTGGGGGAACAGTTAATATAAATAGGGCCCATATTAGCATTCCAAAGGAAGGAGGATTGGAAATTCTGTGTTTTCTCCCTAATGCTCAATTAGTTGTATCTATTCTCTGTGTTATGTGCTGAATGCATTCACTCTTAATTGCAAAACAAAACTGGAATTTTTCTGAAGTGGGATAGCCCTCTACGAGTCATGGTGACAATTCCTATGATTCATTGGATACCTATAGACATGGCATTCTAAACACATCCAGAGGTGCAGTATACAAATAGCTTACCAAGTGCCTTAAAAGTAATATTGGATAACAGATCTCTTTGTCACTTCAGCTGGGATCAAGAGAATTTATTGAAGGCACCATGCTGCTTGAGAGTTTTCCTTAGCATATAAAACAAATAGGTTCCACCCAGCAATGGACACTGGAGGTTTATCATCTTTATGACAGGTAATTTTCTCCATTGAAAATATATCCCGGACTCATGAGGGCCCATTTTCTGTGGGTGAAATGAAGTTCTTTCACCAGTGGCTGCAAGCAATAGTCTTTGGGGATTTGTTCCAAAAAGGCTGAGACCACTGAAAGAAACCATTGCTCACAACATTATTGATATATATTGGATCTTCTTTCCTGGATATAAACAAGAATTTAAAAGCCTACACTAAGTATAAATTCTAAGAGACTTATCAATTTACAGACCTCTACTACAAGCTGATGCTTATTTTGGATAAAATTGTTTGGAAAGAATATGATATCACTATTTAGGATTTCTAACTTGTTTCCTTCCAGGAAGGTACAAAAATGAGAATATGCCCTCAGAAAATAGAACATGTTATTTGGTTTCTAAATAAAAGTTCATTTTAAAAAGGTTTTTAGACTTTTGCTCTCAATAGATGGTGTGGGATGCATCAAATATTGAAGTACTTTGGTAGGGAATGTTATGCTTTTTAGCTCAAGTTCTGGGTGCTTCTTTCTAACTGCCTCCCCCAATGCATTTACTATTTGTTTTCCACTCCCCCTTTTCCTCTTCTGGAACAGGGATCCCAGCCTGTTGTAGGTTAATTAGTGAAAGGCATTGCTCAAATGAAAGGTGGTAGGGAAGAGATGAAGCAGGAAGTGGGATGATTTTCTTTCAAAACAAGCTGGGTGCAGTTTAGGTGGTCTGTTTACCATCTTTATAACAATATAAAGCTGAGCTACTTGTGACCCTCATGTTGTTGGGCTGTAGCTCTCATCGTCACTCACCATTGGCTGTGCTGGCAAGGGCAGATAAGAGTTGTAGTCCAACAGTCCATATTCTAGATTCGCTCAGGTCAGAACTGCATGTGAAGCAGGTAGATGAAAGAGATGGGAAATGCCAAGGCAACTGGGGTTTGAAGGACTAGCTTACCTTTCTCCTGCTGGCCCTGGGAGTTCAGTTGCTGGAGAAAGATGAAGCTATCTGTGCAAGTGTCTGACTTTCCCAGCAACACAAAGTACCTCCTAAGGTAGCCTGTGTCTTCCTTTATAGGAGTTAGTTATGTGCTTTCAAATCTAATCTGATCTATTGTGACCCTCTCAGAGGGTTTTCTCAGCAAGATTTATTCAGTGGAAGTTTGCCCTGGCCTTCCCCTAAGGCAGAGAGTGTGACTTGCCTAAGGTCACCCAGTGGGTTTCCTTGGCTGAGTGGGGATTTGAACTCTGGTCTTTCAGATTCTGGGAAACTAAGCAGGGTCAGCCTTGCTTAGTACTTGGGTGGGAGACTGCCAGTTGCTGTAGGCTATTATTTCAGAGGAAGTAACTGGCAAAGCCACTTTTGTGTATTCCTTGATTAAGAAAATCCAGTGAAATTCATGGGGTCGCCATAAGTCGACAGATGACTTGAAGGTGCATGCACACACGCACACTCCCAGAGTCCTAATACAGCACTCAGACTGCAACATCTCCTTTGCTGTCCTTTACAGAAAACAAGCCCTCTCTTTCAAGGGCTGCTACAGGACAGTCTTCTGTTTGAAGGCGTTCCTCAACTGATGAGCCATTCTGTCTGACTGACAGAGAAAAACACGAGAGGGGAGGAGTAGTGGCCCCGAAGCTGGCCATCAGCACTTATCACTGAGATAGCTGACTGAGTAGGCATGCTTGCCACCTGGCCACAGTCCTTCTCACTATGGTGAGATACACTGCATTTCTTTTTAAATGATAGTAATTGTTTTACATAATTTTTTTTTTGCATGTACATCAGCACACACAAACTTTATGTAAACCTATATCCTCTTTTGTCCTTTCTTTTTTACTATTCTTCTGTGGCCACCCCTTTTCCTTAATCCAGAAGCCAGACATATCTCCACTTCTGGTCTTAATCCAGATAATCAGTAGCTATGTGCCTGTTATACTTCTATTAATTTCTCCCCAGGTATCGCCTCCTCTAAGCCTCCTCTTAGCTATCCAGCAAGTGGAAATGAGACTACATGAGCACTGCTCTGTTTTTAGAAGCGTTGATTAAGACTTTACTTATGGTGGCCATCATAACTCATTAAGCTAATTTATGGTTTTAAAGACGACATATTCATAAAATGTGTTTATCGTCCTATGAAATGTATGTGCAGTCCAGTTGATGTGAATAAAATCTGAATTTGTTTCTAGAATATTTCTGTAGGCATTAGCAGCCAAGACTGGGGACCTTCTGGCACTGTTCCTTTAAAATAAAACTCAACACCATCCCAGTACAAGAATGTGAATTTTGATTATATTTCATAATGAGTTTTGAGAAAGATCTGAAGCCAAATTATAGGTAACAAAAAGCTGGAGAGATAAATGACCCAAATGTGAAATTAAATTGGCTTTTGTGCAATTGGTTGCATAGTGAAGCCTCGTTAATACATTTTGCAGAACGAAGGGCCATTTGTCATCTGGATCTTATTCTTAGGGAAAAAATCATTTCCCCTTCTTACTTTGTTCAAAATTCAGTTTCCCTGAGCCAGCTCCTCAGTTTCTACAAGCTGCTTTACAACATTGTATTTTCATTTTAATTATGTGTTACACCTCAAGTGATAGTGGGGTTGCAATTTACGTTGTTATTTTAAGTTCTCTTAACTGCTTACATAATTGTGCTAATATTATTCTCCTTATTATCACTGCTTATCCTTTAATTTTCATTTTTCACAGGAGACTGAGGCCCAGTCCCTTCCACCGTGGGGGAAAAGGTCTTTGTTTTATTTTTTTTCAATTGCACATTTCCATAATTTGCCTTCTCCTTCTTACTCTGACATAAATTGCCCATAAGCTATTTCCATTCTTTCTCTTGAGTGTATTTCTCTCTCCTGCCCCTTTCACTCCTACCTTCATTCTGTCTGAATCAATAGTGGCAAATTTGCTTTATGACAACTTAGACAAACCTATGATGGATCAGAGAGGGCTTCAAAGTAGGCCGAAGCTTGCTAAAGTCAAGAGCACCTGACACGTTTGTTAAAAACCTCATTGACCTCTGACCTTAAGGTTGCTTTAGTATTGATCTTTAGGGTCTTGGGCTCAATTGCAATGGAGCAGTATATTCGGCAGGGAGAAAAGAACCTTATAATGGGAATGGATTGATGGGGAGTGATTTAGAGCAAAGGAACTTTAGGGCTTGCTGTTAAAGTTAAGTAATAATCAGGTTTGTGGACAGAGAGCTCTTTCAGATGGTCATGCTGTCTGGTCTTAATAGGGATTTTTTTTGGGAGTGGTGAGGCTTATCCAATGCATACCATGCGCTTGCAAAAAGCTTAAAAGAAAGCCCATGAGGACAACAATAAAAGTAAATAATATTTGGTTCCTTCCCCCATGGATTTCACATCCAAATGTTGCTGACATGTTTCCTTATGTTGACATTTTTTTAAAACAAAAAATGTTTCACGTCTTTATTTGGAACCAAGTGTCACGGCCAATGGTTGAGTTCAATCCGAAACTCAACAGAGTCTAATTAGCGGAATAAAATGTTTCCATTATAAACAGGGATTGACATTTGCCTTTATGTTTGTTTATATATATATATATTGTTTATTTCTTGAATGTATACCTCACCTTTTTCTGAGATAGGATTCAAAACAGTTTACAGAAATATAAAACAATATTTTTAAAAAGCCCCTCTATTTTACAAAAGTTAAAAAAATAATAAAATGCAATTGTTATTAAACCATGATTAAAACAGTTAAAATATATTTAAGACATAAACTGCTAATGAAAAAGTAAAGTAAAATACAGCACACCACTTCATACATACTATAGCTAGCACAATGCATATCTCAAAGCTGGCCCCTCCCTAAAGTGCAAACCCCTGGATTCCGTAGGATGTTGAAAGCGGAATAATAGCGCTGTAACAGCCTAGTGCAGCAATGGCCCAGAGCTCCTGTGGAAGGGAGTTCCACAGCTTGGGAGCAGCCATGAAGAAGACCCTGTCCTGTGTCCTCACTAAGTGGGCCAGTGAAGGTGGTGGAATTGAGAGAAAGCCCTTCCTGCAGATCTTAAAAGTGGCTTGTATAAGGTGAGAGAGGGTCTTTCAGATAGTCTGAATCCAAGCCATTAGGGCTTTACAGTTCAAAACCAGCACTTTGAATTGTGCTCAGAAACAGACTGGCAAGCACGGAAATGGTTTCAAAGTGGAGAGGGTCACCAGCCCCAGTCAACAGCCTAGCTGCAGCACTTTGGACCCACTGAAGTTTCGAAAGGCAGTCCCACATAGAGTGTATTACATTAATTCCAATGTTGTAATCAAGATATGTTTAAAAGCCTCCCTCCCTTCCTTCTGTCTTTAGACCCTGCCCTTCAGCCAAAAAAGACTTCCAGAGCAGTTTATTGATCTTTAATTTGACAATTCCCTGCCCTCAAGTATACCATTTAAAAAGACACAAGATAGTGGGGGAGAGGATTAAGTCCAGTAAATGCTGTTTGCTCTTCTCTCCTTCTTAGGCTACAACACTGGCAGTTGGTATATGAAGGGAGGGCCTTTTCTGAGCCATTGAAATCAAGGCACAATGGTGCTGTCCTGCCTGTTCTTCGCTTCTTCCAAGAGCAGAGCAATGGCAGTTGGTATGGAGAAAGGGCCTGTCATCAGTCACTGGAATCAAGGTATGTTGGTGATGGCTCTGGCTGCTGTTCTTTCCTTCAAAGGATTATAAGCACTGAGCATTTTTGCTTCTGTGTTTATACCATGAATACATGGTATAAATGCACAATATAGGACTGTGAGAATGCTGAAATAGGGGGAAATTCTGCCATTTCAGTTTGATTTCTTTTTCTGTCCACTAACTCAATATATACATTTGCAGATGCGCAGGCATGTAGAGTTACTAATGAATGATGTATTTATTCCTCGCTGCCCTGTAGCGCAGGAGTGCAGTGAAAAACAGATAGCCATACTGTGATGTTATGGACTTCTAGAGAAGTTAAGGTACTATACAGGCATGTATGCACTGTCACCCCCTCCTGACAGATCCCTACCTTATTAGGTATTAGTAATCAGCCCAAGACCTTTTGCTGCCTGAGACAGAGGAGGAAATGCTTCCCACCCTGTATTACCTGAACAGAATCTGACTAGAATGTCAACCACATCTTATCTTAAGCTAACAATAAAACAACACCCTCCACTATATTCCGGCAGCTGGCCCTGACCATATGTCACCTGAATCAGGTGCTTCACTGTGACTAATGACAGGGCTGGCCCTGCCTAGTTTTCCTCATTGATCCTGTAACAGTTTATTTTTCATGTCTCTCAACCCTTCCTAAGTCTGCAGCTTTGCCATATGAATTCATAGGTACAGATTTGATTGATATGTGCCATATGTGACTTTTCACCAGCCAGAAGAATATCACTTGCCTCTGTTAAAGAATTAGCCCATTTTTGAAAGTCTGATTTTCAGCAAGAGTCCATAAGAAAGGCTAGGCTATGATCATACAAAGCATAAACTTTGTAAGCACATTCCCTCAAGAGGAGGCACAAGGAGGGCTTTCAGCTGACAGCTTGGGACTTGGATTAAAGTGGTGAAGGAGCTCTCCATGACTGGACCTATTGACTATGAGGGGACTTAAAGGCCTTGAACAGACTAGATATATGGCAATGGAATAAATGGGTGCAAATTAGGAATGACAGAGTCTGCTGTTTTAGCATTTTCCTGCACAAGAATTTTTAAAACCTAAGTTTTCATTCCAACAAATTTACCATTCGTGATTAATTCTTACTGAAAATGAACTGAAACAAAATTCTTGCCGTTCTGCACTGGCCAAATTCAAACCATACAGCCATTCTCAGCATGGGGAAACAGTGCTGCAGCTGTCTGCAATATAGATGTTAAAGACAGATGGTGTTGTTGTGTGCCTCAAAGTCTTTTCCAGCTCAAGGAGACCAGGTTTTCCGGGGCTTAGAGTGTGTGACATACCTACAATCATCTCATGGGTTTCCATGGCTGAGCAGGGAATTGAACCCTGGTGTCCAAAGTCTTAAGCCATTTCCACACTCGACTGTTATAGTGCGATGATTCCACTTTCAACGTCCTATGGAATCCTGGGGTTTTCAATTTAGGAAGGGGCCGTTATCATAGAAATATAATTATGTAAAAAGGCCTTCCTTGACACCAGCAATGAGAGAGTTTGAAAAGGAAGGCCTTTTTACTTGGAAGGTTGAATGTGCATCCCTCAAATGTGACTAAGGGTAGATATCTACAGACCCCTTTTCTGAATCGTGTATGTCATTGTGCTCAAGCTCCTGACGTTCTCCAACATATTGTATTGTTTTGCCCATTGTATATAATTCCAAGGAAAAAGTTGTTACGGAGGTTATTGGAAAGGAATATCTGTTTGGATAGGTTATCAGTGGAACACTTATTGGAAGATCAGAATCCTCATATTACTAGGCTAATGGCCAACTTTCTGGTGGAGGCAACAAACTTATGGCTTAAATTTTCTAAAAATGATTGTTGAAGTTTTATTGTAAATGTATATGTTGTAGTATGCCTAATAAAGGTTAATCAGATCAACAATCTAGTGTGGAAATGGCCATAGTTCAGCACTCAAACCACTACACCATGCAGGATCTCTAAAAATAGATGCCTTCATTTAAAATGAAAGAGCCCTAGAACAGCATCAACATGGCAGAATACACAGGGACTCAAAGGTACACTTTTAAGAGTTAGCCACTAAAATCCCTGGACCTAAACAGATGGCCCACATATAAGATTTGTTACTTGCATACCTTTTTCATCCTGAATGTGAAGCATTTTAGGAATTTTGGTAAATCTTATTAAAAATGGCCTGAAGAGAGATGCTGACTAAGAACAGTGGGGATGTTTATAGGATCAAAACCATGATAGGAGGCCTATTTTATAGAATTGTCCTACACAACTTGTTACTTGGGTACACGAGTATTTTTGTTCTCCTGTGTCATCCAGTACATACTCTAAGATCTGTTTTAGAGGCTGCCTTTTGTTGCCCCATTGTTACCTATAGCAAACCCCAGGATTCCATAGGATTTTAAAAGTGGAGTAATAGTACTATAACTTGCTAGTGCGGAAATGGTCCAAGAGAGAGTTGCAGCACAGTGCTTATAGACTGATCTTTCCAAGGATGTATACCTAGCACTTATAATTTATGCCTTTTAGGTCCCAAATGAAGAACATTTTCTGACTTTTTTTTTTTTAAAAAAAGAATGATTTGATTATTTTTAATTCTATTCTTTACTGTTCTCAATTGCTGAACTGATTTTTTTTTATGGCCAGTTATAAGCTGCTCAAGAAACTTTTAAATGAAGGATGATAACATTTGCTTTAAAGAAAACAAAACACAAAACAAAAATACAATTTGTATAAAAATGTCAAAGGTTATGCCTTGAAGCTCAGATTCATAATTTTACCACCACCTTTATTTTGTTATTTTCAAACAACTGGTAGCTGGAAACTTTTCTAAATTAGAGTTCTACTAGAGCAGTGGTTCTCAACCTCTGGGTCCCCAGATGTTTTTGGACTTCAGCTCCCAGAAGCCTTGAGCATTGACCATAGTGGCTGGGGCTTCTGGGAGCTGAAGTCCACGAACATCTGGGGACCCACAGGTTGAGAACCACTGTACTAGAGTTTCATAGAATCATAGAAATGTAGAGTTGGAAGAGACCACACGGGCCATCCAGTCCAACCCCCTGCCATGCAGGAACACCCTCAAAGCACTCCCAACAGATGGCCATCCAGCCTCTGCTTAAAAACCTCCAAGGAAGGAGACTCCACTACACTCCAAGGCAGCATATTCCACTGCCGGACAGCCCTGACTGTCAGGAAGTTTTTCCTGCCCTAAAGTATTGCCTGGTGGCTAAACATTGCAGAGAAAGAATAAGCAACTGAGAAACTTCATGGTTCTTTGGAATAAAACAATTTATATCAGAATCGAAGCTGCATTTGTAGCCGACTGCAAATGCAATGGCCTCCAGTTCATACAGAGCCCATGACTGACAAAATAAGAGAAACCTAGTTTTCTTAAAACATGAATTTGTGTTAAAACTTCATTCTTAATGGGATCAAAATCTGAGGGTGGATGCTGAAATGTAGATAATTAGATAGCTAAGAAGTGCTTTGACTCTAGTTGACAGACTAATCCATATTTGTGATCCAGCTCCGTGTTACTATAACAACATGCAAAGGTGGAGAGAATACGAAAACATACCTTAAATCTGTCTTTAGGAGCCAATAGATACAAATGCATAAGATTACTCCATCCCTGTCTAATATTTATTAAGAAAAAACCCTAGGTGTTATGGCAAGTCAGTACAGCTGCTGCCATTAAACCTTAACTTAGAGGTGGGGAAAAGCCAGCCAGGTTTGTGTGTGCTTGTATGCGGATTATAAAGTGCAGGGATTAGTATAGAGTGATTACAGCATTTCAACTGTATATTAAGTGCTTGAAACAATATCCAGGCAGTCAGTATGCTCTGTGCATTATGGTTGAGTGTCATAGCCGACATTTCTAATATCCATTATTCAAAAATTGATTCCATGCCTGACTATCAAGCATCATCCAGCCACAATATAGGACAAGTAATACATGGTAGCACCCCTATCTTGGCTGAGAGCTTTGCAAACATTATCTACTTCATCCTACCTAAGTTTAATGTCTCTCTGTGAATCAGGTAAGTATTTCTTGATCGCACCATGCTTCAACCATGAAAGCAAACGTCAAGTACTGAATTCTTATGACATAACTTTATGAAAGTATTTATTCTAAAACTGAGACTCTCTGGCTTTATTCAGTTTTCTTTTTTGCCTTATCACAAGAGTGACACAATGGTCAGGAGGATTCCTAAGGGATATGGAGTCAGACTGAAGAGTTCTGCTTTCTTTTCCTGCCATACCCCCCTTCATGTCACTTTTATTCCTGCTTGTGTTTTCCTCTCAGAGTCTTTTCACACTTCACAATTACAGCACTATAGTTCTGCTTTAACTGCCATGGCTGCATCCATTAGAATCCTGGGGTTTGTTGTCTGGGGATACCCTATTGCTCTCTGATTGAGAATTTTAGATACCTCTCCCTTAAACTGGGAATCTCATAGGATGTTGCTGTCTCAGTTAAAATGGGATCATAGCACTGTAATTCTGTAGTGTAAAAGGGCTTTCTCTGCACTCCATTCTCCTCCTCTCCACTGTTTTGCTGAGTAGAATCTGTTTCTTACTTTGCACATTGCAGCAGACAAGTGCCCTGGACAAATGTGGCTGTATTCTCTGAAATGGAGAGCTGTTTCTTGGAGGTAGAATACACAACTGTCCTGTGCAGGCAAAAAGTCCTTTCCTTCTTCATCACCAGCAGCAGCAGCAGCAGCAGCAGGAATGCTGATGTTGATAAAAACTTAACCTTTTTTAAAAAAATAACTAATTCATAGGTGCTTATAAGTGAAAACAAATGATGTCATTATTCTACCATATTTAACTCCCTGTTTTGACAGCACAATTGAGGCATGTCTGCTTTCAAAGTCCTATTAGGTTCAGTGTGTCTTATAACTGTGCATAAGGACTGTACACTAAGAACGTCCCTCTAGTAAAGTAGGTACATGCATTTAAAAAAAAGGAAGTGGCAGCCGCCATATTTCATGAATTAGGAACTTCATGAGAATTGAGAAGACTATTACTATTCTATGGTTATTCTGAGATGCATATGATAGCAGTTGAAACAGTTGACAAGTTAAAACTGTCAAATCAGATAAAACTGTATAAAACAATTTAAAAGTACGTCATATGCACCAATCTGCATAAAATCAATTTTGTGGGAAGTAACATGGTGCCCACATGACTCTTGACAAACTTTATGCAGACTGTGACCACTTTGTAAACTGAGCTCACTTTGGTTCAGAACTCAGAAAAGTTACCTTTACTGTTCCAATCCCCAGAATCTCCCTACCAGCATCCTGGGAGTTGTAGTCCAAAAATACCAATTCCAAATTTTGCTATGGCTCTGACACCAGTACCTCCACTTTCAGCCCTGTCCATGCCCACTGCCAGAATGCAGGCCCCAACAGTTTTTAACTGAGATAATGTGAAGTGTGACAGCAAAAATACTACCCTCCTCTGCTTTTAAAAATATTCTTCTAGAAGAGATGGAATGATGATCGAAGGAAAAGCAGAGCGGTGGGAGAGGTGCACCAGGGTTATTTAAAACAAAACAAAACCCAAAGCTGAAAAAGAACATGATGACAATCAACTGTGGGGACTGACTTCCACTCCCTATAAGCTTAGAACAAACTCAGGAAGTTTAGTTACTTTTCACATCTGAGCCAAGAATAATAAGAATAGTAGCTAACTTTGTATGACTGTTCTGAGTATGACTGAGGCCCTGTCCGCACCGGGCTTTTTAAACGGTGCAAAGCGACCTCCAACGGAGGTCTTCTACATTGTAGAGTGGACTGGGGCGGACTACTTTTTGCAGTTCTGCATCTCAGTCTGCTCTGGAGCGACTGGAACTGGTTGCGCGGCGTGTTTTTTACAAACCTCTTTTTAGAGGTTTTTAAAAAGCACGGAGCTTGCAACTCCATGTCGCTCCGTCGCTGCGCTCCGGTGCAGATTTGCAGGCGCACACTAGTGCTTTCCTGCAGATCTGCCGGGGGCAGGCTTTAGACTGGTGAGTTTCTCCGGTTGGTGGAGAGCCTCCACCAACTGGAAGCCGCCATTTTGGACACTGGAGCAGTGTGGAGTGATGAGCTCGCGCTGCTCCTCGTCCCGATGGACTCAACCAGATGCCAAAGAAATCTGGTGAGTCCCGTTTTCACGCGGTTCCTTTCCCACATGCGGAAAGGGCCTGAGATACAGATGGTAGGGCCACAGCTATATGGCAAATGGACTGGTGAAAAAGTCCTATTGAACCAAGTATGATTAACTTTCAAGAAAGCATGTGTAAAATCAGATTGCAAACATTTTGCCCAGATAAAAGCAAAGGGTCTAAATTGTTATTAATAGCAATGTTGGGGCTAGTTCCTTTTGGTTGTATCTTCATTGCTTTGCTTCTAATGCCAGTTATCAGACAATATGATTTCTATGCAGAAACTCTCAACTGAATTTTGTGTAGACATCTGTAGACAAGCTGTGGAGCAATGAAAAATCTGTACTTGGCCCTACCTACAATTTTTTTTTTCCTGATGGTGGAGCAGAAAGTCAGTTTGACGAAGAGTAGATGATCAAATAGCTTACCTAGTGCTTCTCAGAAGACATCATTCAGTGCTGGAGCTTGGAGTTTGAAGGAGGGTGGGTGGGAGGGGTCAGGGCTATGATGCGGGGGCGTGGCTACTGGGCATGGGGGCATGGCTTAGGTGCTTGGGGACCATGGTGCATGGGGGCGTGGCCACAGTGTGCAGGGTGTGGCTATGGCACATGGGGTGGGGCTACAAGCTGGGATGCCCCTAAACAATTGCTGCCGGGGGCGAACTGCTTCCATCGCCCCCTGTTCCTAGCAACTGACATTACTGGTGCCGCCTACTACTTTTTCTTTAAAATTGCCAGTTAAAGGGGACCTGTGCTAGAGCATGTGAAATGCCAGTTTTACTGACATGAATTAAATATGAAATTTTTTAAAAAAGGTATGAATGTGCCTTATATTTCCAAACTCCCCCCCTTTCCAAACCTTATTAAGTGGGCCTCTGAGACCTGCAGAAATTTACAAGTGATCTCACCAAAACAAACAAACAAACAAACGTTTGAATGCTGCTTTTATGTAAACTGATATTATTTAGTGCTATCCTACAGACCTGCATATCATATATGAAGTAGCCCTATGATTCCCATATCTCAGGGTGTAGACACTCTTCTCCAGTCCTCAGTATGAGAAGGAGGAATCTCAGGGAAAGAGTGCTGACTTGAAAAGTAAGTGTGTGCGTATGTATTCTTCATTTATTGGACTTGGTATATTTTATTTATCTAGCATACTCTGTGCAACTGTGGTTGATGCTTAATATATCATGCTGAATGACATCAGCAGGTCTTGTCCCTTGTAATATCAGTAGAAGCCATCCCTCTGTGACATCACAAGGGATCATTGCTACGTCTCAGGTTTTGTCCCAGCAATCTTTGGTCCTGAGGTAGTCTTGGTCTTGCAATCCTGAGTAGCCCTATTTATTCAGCTACATCAAACATCTGGGCAGGCTTTTAAATAGCAAGGTTTCAAATAGCAGGCATTTAATTCAGCTGTGGGCCCTATGATAGGCTGCATCCACTAGACTGACTGAAAAAGGAATAATTTTTATTCTGCAATCTGACTGACACGCATTTGCTGTGAAGCTAGACCAATGGAAGTAATTTGGACCGACTTCATCTTGGTAAACATATTTACACTCTGGCTGGAACTCTACTTAGTTTTGATGTCCTTTGCAGTTTGTCTGAAAATTTATCTGACACACATACACTCAGTCAGTCTCAGCCTGACTTGGATCTACAATACAACTGAATAATGTCCTTGGCACTGAGATTTCATTTCAGTTTTAAAATAATGTTAAGGTCGTCTAGGAAAAAAAAAAGATAAACTTGAAAGCAACCTGCCCCTTTAAGAAAGGATTGGTCTTAATCTATTTCCAGCGTACAAGAGATCAGCTCAGGATTGCTGGGACACTTCCACTGACACAAATCTACATAATCGTTTTAAAATTCTCACCATTTCTTCCGATTATTCTCTTTCTGTCACTTTAGGAAGCTCTAAAACTGATTTTCTCTCCATAATCTTCCAGTATTGCTTAGCACCCAAATCTCTAATATTTTAAGAAGATTATTTCATTTATAATTGATTGAGTGTATTTGCCAGATTGCTACTTCAAAGATGTTGTGCTTTTTTTGAAAAAAAAGAGGGGGCTCAGGTAGACATAGCCTTTCAGAGTTGTGCCACACCACTATGTCTCCCCCACCCCATGTAAGTTTTGCATCTCTTTCTACCACACTTTCTATGCGCTTATTTACATTGTCAGTATGCTGAGTGGCTGAAAAGCTTTCTGGGGATGAAAAGCAAGCTGGGCTGCCTCAAAAATAGTAAATCAGGCTAAGAGACTGAGATATTTTAATTGTCATTTGCCACTTTCTTTGCTGGTGTGCTCTTTTTTTGGTGACACTATGCCTCTCATTCGGTGTGAAGGCTCTTCTTCTTAACAATGATGGGAATTACTGACTGTACCAGTAATACATTTGACAGTTTCAGAACTTAATAAAACTTGTGTGACCTTGAATAAAGCACATCCCATGTTGGTGTAGGCAGGAGTCAAGACCTATATTAAAATGTTGCAGTGTGGACTGCTATTGTTCATTGTTCCAACCAGGCCTCCTTTCACAATAGTCTGTTCCATCCTCCCATTGCTCCTGTAGGTTTCCATTTTTTCCATCCCAAATGTTCACTGAGAATGCTCAGTCCCCAATAGACTAGTTTGGGTGTCCCTTCTCTGGTGGAGTATTTTTCAAAATATTTTTTGTTATGGCAGTTTTGCAAACATTGATGTTTCCATGAATGTGGAAATATCTCCCTTATTCTCCCATGGATAGTACTATTTTGGCTATGCAATTCTTCACACTGAGAATGGATGTGGCAGAAACTAAAAACCCTTTATGAAAACCTTCTCTCTCTTTTCTTCATGCTATTTACATATTAGTGGTTTAATTATTCATTTAATTGATTTGTTCTTTAAAAGTATTTACTTAATTTCTACTGCGTATGTTTTGAATTGTTTCATGCTACTTTTTAAAACTGTGTGATACATTTTTAGACTTTTTGTTATGTGCATCTTATGAAACCATTTTCAAGATCTGACAGATATACAAAGGGAGAGAAGGACAGGTGTATAAATACCATAAGTGGAATTCTACATGGGGCATTATTATTGTAGTCCTCAAAGTAATAATGCCCCCTGGGGAACACTCAGAATCCCCTTGTCAGCATTGCCACAGGCTTAAAAAAATTCAAAGATACTAACAAACAAAAAGAGAGATTATTTAATGCAAACAATTCTATGATGACACACACCACTTTAACTGTCACATTGTCTGTGGAGTTGTTACCGTATATTTTGTTTCCAAAACAACATCTGAGATTGTGTTAGTTTATAGAAACGAAAGAATAACATGTTGTTAAGGCATTGTCATGTTTGGCTATGCTTTTTCTTGACATGTTCCTCTTATAACCTAACTAAATTATTTTTAATTATTTCCATGCAATTGATAGGTAAAGGAGAAATTGCTAGGTACATCTAGAAAATAAATTTAAAGTAGGGACAGAGAAGGTGTGGTTCACATGTCCCATTTGTGTGGCTCTGGAGCACCTCAAAGCTCTCAGACCACCCATTTCTCCATTGGTTTTTCCCCCCTTCAAGTCCCCAGTGGCTTAAAAAGGCTGCAAATACAATGGTTTGAACTGCACAGCCCCTTCCTAAGATCTCTACATACCTGGAAAAGCAAAATTGGGTAAAGATCATCTGAAAAAAATGGAAGTCATTTCCAGTCATCTCAGTCCTGTTTGTGAGTACCCTCCAGGAGGGGTATGGGAGTGGAAAATGGTTCCTGCTCTCTCTGCAGTTGTCCACTCCAGCCTAATGCCTTCATGCCCACAATTCCATTTACAGGCATCTATGCATTTTCAAACTTAGTTTGCTCAGGTTCTTTTTGACATAGATTGGGTTCTGAAACTTGCTTCAGAGGACCAAGTGCATGTCCTCTTGGTCATCTGACAACTTGTGCACCTCCACGTATTGTTGGATTACAATTTCTATGATTGGCCATGCTGCCAGGGGCTCATGTGGGTCAGAACCTCACAATATCTAGAAAAACTCATGTTTCCCACTTCTGATGTAAAGGCTCATAAGATCCTTAAATGGTCACATCTGTAAAAAGCTGAAGTATATCACTGCATCACTCACATAATTCCCATGTATGATTATGTATATTGCAAATTAAAGTTTTGGAAAAGGACAATAGCCAATATCCTATGCAGCTTCAAAATACTTAAATAACCCAAAATCAATGGATTGCATACATCATTATGAATCATTAGTGCTAAATCTTAGTCTGTTGACTTCTAAATTTGACCACACATCTGAAAGTGGTCAATACTAAGTGATCCGTAGTTGCTTCTAGAAATTTATTTTACAATACTTTAGAAAAAATACTAGAGCAACCTTCCCCAACCTGATACTCACCAGATAAATTGGACTAGATCTTCTCATCATCTCTAAGCAGTGTGGCCATGGCTTGCAGTCACAACACATCTGGAAGGCTTATGGGCTGAAAATAAATCTGGCTTAAGCAATCAGAACTCCTGCAAGCTTGTCTCAGCTCTTATCTTTCTTTTTGTTGTGGATGTGTGCCTTCAACTTGTTTCTGACCTATGTTGACTCCGAGGTGACCCCTGTCATGGGTTTTCTGGGGCTGAGAATGTGTGAAGATCACCCAATGGCAGAGTGGGGAATCAAACCCTGGTTTCCAGGGTCATAGTCCAATGCTCAAATCACTACACCATGCTGGATCTAGTATATGTAATTTTCTGAGTCCCTCACATAGACCAGTTTACACTTGGCCAAATGGTGAACTGTTGTCACCATAGGACAGGGCAAATTTTGTTCAAAATCGTACCAAAGTATGAGGGAAGGAGTCAAGATAAATTCAGATCTAACAGTCTGGACAATTTTTGTTCCTTGGATCCTGAAAAAAATGAGTTAAACATTAAGCATGACAGAGATCACACCTCTTATTCCTTTGATGTACAAAAGTTTGACTGTTCCAAGAGGGAGACTGCATGGGCAACAGCCTTGAAAGCAGCAAGCATACTTCATTTGTGCTTGTTGGATGCCATGCCGAAAAGCAACTGCCCTTTTTTTTTTTTGAACCAGTACTTGTTCTTCTTCCAAGTAGCAATTAGGAAACTCAGTGGAGCTGCATATCCATACATCTGCATACAGTGCATGGGTGAGCAATGTGCCACCCTGGGCCTGTATGTGGCCCCCAAGGCTGTTTGGGCAACCTACAGTCTCCCCAACTACTGTCTTTTCTGACAGATGAGGAGTGAATAGTGTCTCCTAGAAACCTGCAAGAGCAGCAACTCACCTCAAAGGCCCCTCCCTAAACTGCTAACCCCAGGATTCTGTAAGATGTTGAAAGTGAAATAATAGCCCTATAACAGTCTAGTGTGGAAATGGCCACAGAATGGGAGCTGAAACTGTGTGTGCCTTTAACCTCCCTGGTCAGAAGCATCTCCAGCAGAAAATATTCCTTCCTTCAACTTCATCCCTTGGCTACTGCAATTCAGTTTTGATCAGAAATGTAAATCCCAAAGACATCCCTTATTTATTCTTTTTGTTCTCAGAAACAAATGCATTGGTATTAGCAGAAAGATTCCCTTTCATTTAAACCAGTTTTTAATGCCAACACCCGCTCATTAGTTAGCTTGGGATGTTCAAATCAGTTTGACAGAGTGACGTGCAAAAAATACCAGGCAAACATGCATTGGATCCGTCTTTACAGCATTTCACATCTAGAACATGGAAAAGAATACATACCATCTCTTTTCTTCCATGTCTAACTAACTAACTAAGATCTAATGTAGGTAGTATCCTTCACGTAATGGAACATCTTTATGGATTTTTTTTCCTGCTCTTGTTGTAGGGCATAGAGAATGAGAGAAATTTCCACCATGCTACAGCTACATGACCTGTTTTACAAAGCACAGTCCTCTGTTTGAATTCCTCCTGTATCTGAAGCACTGTCCAGTCTGTTTTTCAGATAAAGAATCCTCGGAAGGGAAAGAAAGACCCTTGGAGTTGCCCATCCATACCAAGTACATCGAGAGGAGGCTGAGCAGTTACACTGGTTACAGTCTTCCCCAACAGAGAGCTATATTCTGCTTCAATTTATATGATGGTGATTCTTTCTGAATTTGCATCTATACAAATGCATTCACACATTGCGATTTTATGCAAATCTTTATCCCTTTTTGCTTTTTTAAAATGATATATTCCCCATTTTTTTGGCAATGCTACCCTACCCTACCCAGCTGTGTCTGCATGAACAGGCTGATAAATTATTTCTGACTACATTCAGAAGCAGCTGGAGGCAGAGGCAGGCAGGAAGCCGGTTACATCAAGAAACAAAGCTTTTTTTTAAGGTCAAACGTTATATTACACAGTTTCTCTTTTTCTGGCGATGTGTTGAGATAATCTTTTCCCAACAAAGCAGATGTAATTATATACATTATCTAGGTTTCATGCTGGCCTTTTGTTGCCTACATTTGATGGTCAAATGCACAGAGACCCAAGTGAGAGTAAGACAGTTTGCTCAGTGTGTATGTGGCTGGTGAGGAAGGGGAATTAGATGTCATAAATAAGCCATTTTTCCCCTCAAATATTACCCATGTCTGCAGATCTTTTAGGACAGCAATAGAAACACAAATTTGAAAATTTGAAAATAGTTGAAGGATCTCAGAGTCAAGTAAGTGACTGATGTACAAATGGCAAAAACATAACCATAATAATTTCAGTCAGTCAGTCAAGCCTTTATTGTGGTCCACAAAAAATGAGGTGATAAAATAATCATATATATTCTCCACACAAGTAAATAATTATACATTCTGACTGCCTAACCATAGTGATTTAAGAATCAGGGTTGGTGAAGGCTGAGGATTAGCAACACTAAATGCTTCAATATTATCATCTTGAGGGTGGGGGTGAAATCACAAGAACATCTTCCAAAGGTTGGATATACCCGTAAAGCAGAGATGAGCACCTGCAGAGGACATGGGGGCATTTTCCTCCTGAGCTCCAATCATGGGATACATAGCTGCTCTCTGAAGGAGTGGAAGTGACGTGATATCACTTCCAGCTCCAGCACTAGGCCAAAATATGGTGAGTATTCACAATTTGGAGGGGAAGGAGAGAAGAGAGCAAGGACAGACAAACTAACAGTGCTTGTTATGGCTTGGGTGGTTTTTTTGTGAGGTTTTAGGCTGTTTTTACGGCAGGGTAGGATTCTGGGAGCTTTAAAGGTCTGCAGCCCATGAGCTGCATGTTTTCTACTCCAGCCATAAAGCATATTCTTTGAGACAGCAGCTGCCAGATCTACACTGTTAAGCTGAGCCAATCACAGGCTTCCCACAATGAAAGACTGATTAGCATGTAAAAATTCAGTGTCGTATTGATCCAATACAGCTGGTCCTATTAATAATAGGTAAGCAAAAAGATACTAACTGATACCTTCAAGCTCTTTAATGGTCCAGTGAGCATCAGTGGCTGAATTCTGTCATGTAAATGCATTTGAAATTTGTATCCATAGAAAAATATTGGCATGACCAGTCTAGTTCCTGTAAAGGCAGTAGTGATTTCTTTATAGACAATAAGGCAGATCACCTTTAAAAAGATGGATAATAATTTGTCAGCCACGCCTTCTGTTATAGTAAAATAAGCAATGCTGGAAAGAGACATGGAAACAGCCATCTTCAAATCCAATTCAGGGATTTGGAATCCCCACTAAACGCTTAATTAATTTTTGATTAGCCTGAGAGCCCATTAAACAGACTGATTCTTCTAGCTTTATAAGGGATGGCAGCATGCTGCTTTAATTAAATTAATACTAAAAGATGTTCATTTTCAAATCCTTATGTTGGTTATTTGAGAAAAATCATTTCATTTCATTTCCTCTAAGAGGTTTACCATGTTCTTTTCTCTGAATACACTTCAAATATATCTTTCTTTTCCTTTTCTTCTGTTTGGGATGCCTCTGCCACTCTCTCATACATGGAGTTATCTCAGTCACTTTATGGATTCACAGGAACTACAAGTCCAGATGTGTCCTCCGAGGTCATCAAGTGTGATCTCCACCAGCTCATTTAGCGTGTTTTCCACTGAATTCCTTTCTTTGATTTCAATACATTGCCTTGATGATCAGCGTCTTTAGGCATCATGCCTACCTTGGGGCATTTTATCTCAATCTATCACTGCTCTGAGTTAGATTTAATAGGTCAATATATCAATAAATAAGGGATACTCTGAAGTTTGAACGTGCCTCTTCATATCTCAGAAGAGGACTGGCTGTTTTGAAGCAAGACATATTCTTAGAACAGGGGTGGGGAATCCATGGCCTTCTAGATGTTGGATTCCAGTTACCTTCAGCTTCAAGCAGCTTGGCCAATGGAGATGGTAGTCCAAAGGCTTTGGGTGGGCCATAGGTTCACCCACTATAAAATACAGGAAGTAAGACAAAGTAAGTCATCTTTACTCCTGGGTGAATTGCCTTAGGAAACTTATTCTTTAGCTTGATGAGATCTCTGGGTTACAACTGGAGTAGGAGAACTTGGTTAACTTATTTCTTCCATGATGTTATTCAATGGCTCGATTTGCCCTGGTCTCTGAGGTGAGTGAGCAGGTTGACAAAGTGGGGGCATCTCCTTTCAGAAAGAAACACAGGCAGTAGGAAGCATATATATTTTAGGACAATGCTTCTTAGATGGGGTCTCTCTATCATGAATGGTCCATGAGCTCCTTTCTGGTGGTATGTGGCAAAGTTGTAGAATAGTGAAGAGTATTTACATTTTGCTCTGTGACTGATTAATTTTGTTTCTAACAATGGAGTTTGCAGTCATTTTGCTAAGGACATGTGTGAGATGGGATTTTCATCATCCACTTCTCTCCTATCCAGACAGAGAAGGAGGATGAATGTCAAAACGAGCTGTCTGTCCATCCATCTATTTATTTATAAGCTGCCTTTCTCCCAGGTTGGGACTCAAGGTAGCTTTAAAAAAAACCCAGAAAATACAATAAAACACATATAGTTAAAAAAATTAAAAAATAAGATTAAAATAGTATTAAGTAATAACAGAATTAAAACCAATTTTAACATTTTATTTCAAAATAGATTTAAAAGAGTATTAGCACCATAAAAGCCATTTTTGTTGCTTTTGTTAAAATCAGTTTCCAAAAACTGGCTGAAGAGGAAAGGTTTTAACCTGTCATTGAAAAGAAAATAAAGAAGGAGCCGTTCTAACTACCCTAAGAGTGTCCAGCCCGAGAAAAGGCCTTCTCCCACATTTCCACCAAGCATGCCTGTGAAGGAAGACAGACTTGAGATAAAACAATGCTGAGATGAAGCTTTCACAATATCCAACTTGACCAAACTTTGCTTACAAATCCAGGTGCATCCATCACATCACAAAGGCAAGACAATGATTATTCACATATGACTTGCACATTCTTTTATCTGTAGGACAAAATCCCTCTGACTGATTTGCCTGATGAGATATCAGGCAATGTTCAAGTGGTCTCTGAATGAGATCCTGAAGCAATCCTGTAAGAGAACCCATTCTAAAAGTATGGATCCTTATGTAATGCTTATAGCACTATTCCTTCTGCACAAGAGTGCCAGCAGTCTTGGGAAAACCCTCATAGTTGTCAAATTTTTTTAAAAAAATCTTTTAGTTTTTTTTTAGAAAGCCTCATGAAGAAGAAATGCAAGAATAGTCTAATGAAGTCTAAGTATACTGAACACACTGTTGAGGTGCACAGGAACAGAAATCTAGAGAGAAAGGGAAATAAGAACAGAGTATCCTGCATGAACCTTCCATGCAGCAACTCTTTTTTGTCACAGCTCCCATTTGTAATTAGTATTAGTCACCATGTTTTATTCCAATGGAGGCTGAAATATATCATATTCTTTCCTGTGAACTGAAATGATATTGCATGCAATTTTTAACATGGAGACTTTAAAATACAATTTTTTGAGAGAGCTTGGGTGTGTGGGAAGCAGAGCTTGGAAACTTTTTTTTTTTTTTGGATTCCCAATTCCCAGAATCCGCCAACCAGCCTGGCCACTAACTGGAGGAGTCTAGGATTTGGAGTCCAAAAAAAGGAATGTTTCCAAACTCAGGTGGGATGAAAGTTGAAGAATATGTGCAGTCTGTTCCATATTCCAAGTCAGCAGCAAGGGATCTAGTTGCTTGTAATTTGTCTCTGGAGGATTTTGTTTGCAAGCTCATTTGGCAAGTGTTATATAATTAAATGAATATGCTGCTGCTGTGAAAGCCTTTAGAAACAATAACGTTCTCTTACCCCATGCTGAACTCCCTTCCTCTGGTTTATGACTGCCCTCTCTTAGGAATCTTCAGAAGCAGCTATTCCTCTATTAAATTAGCAGATGTTTTGGCCATAGAGGATTGGCTTTACACTACTATTATTTATATGCCTTCTGGACCCTGATGCCACCCTTGTGCATCTGAGCTGGGCTAAAATGATCCTCTAAGGAGGTAAATTAATCCACACTCCCAAGACCTTATTAAATTTAATTTTTATTAAACAAGGAAGGGAAGGAGGGAGGGAAAGGCTCATCTTGCACATTATGCTGGGACTGAAATCATCTGAAGGCATTCAGGTTCAGGAATTGTGGCATGAGGTCAGCACAAAAGCAGAAGCATATAAATTATAGCTGTCATAATTTGGTTGGTTGGTTGGTTGATGATTTATGTTCCACCTTTCTCTCAAAATGGGACTCAACATGGGTAGTTCTGGTCCTCAAAAGGGTTCTGGTGACTTGGGCTCTGAAGGTTGAGTATGTGATCTAGATTCTGTCTGGGGATCTAGATTGCACATAGATACACAGTTAAAGGCCGAGATCAGACCTATATAAATGTAGAAGCCTCTAGCCATAGGCTCAGTTTAGAGGAAAGGCCAAGTACAGCTACAGGATACAGTTGAACATTGACAACAAGACTTGTGGAACCATCAGCTTTCCAGATGCTGATGAAGTATTACTCCCATCATACCTTGCCATTCACCAGGCTGGCAGGGCTGATGGGAACTATAATTTAACAACATTTGAACATCTTCCTTCTGTTCAGATCCCTAGAGCACTCAGTCATGGGCCTAAACCAAATTAAAGCAACGAAAGTTGCATAAATGTTGACTTACAAGTTTTCATTGATTCAATTGGTCTATGCTAACTGGGAGTAACAATAGGATTTAGGTCTTGGGATTCACTGAGTGACCTCAATCACATCTCAGCCTTAGAAGCCCCCCAGGATTATTGCGAAGAAAAAAAGATAGGTGAATGGGAGGAAGGGAGGAAGAACCATGGAAGAGCTCACTAGATAAGAGGCAAGATGAAAGGCCAGAATTTTTTTTCTCATTACTTCTTTCACATGTTTTATATCAAAATTCTATTGTAAGAATCAACATTTTATTATGATTAATTTTGAATAATCAAACAATGCAGTTTCAAACATTCATTGTTACTGTTACTTGCCATCAAGTTACCTTCAACTTATGGCAGCCTTATGAATGAGAAACCTGAAGGTAACATATTATTGAGAGCCTGGCTAAGATCTTGTAAACATAGGACCATGTCTTCCTTGATTGAATCTATCCACTTGTAATGTGGTCTTCTCTTTTCCTAGTGCCCCCATCCTACAAAGCATTACTGTATTTTTAATGAGTGATATTTCATGATATGTTCAAAATATGATAGACACAGTTTAGGCATTTTGGCAGGCTTGATTTGCTCTCAGCCTAATTTATTTGTCTTTTCAGTAGTTCCATAGTGTCCACAGAACTCTTCTCTAGCACTACCTTTCAAATGAATTTGTGTTCTTCCTTTCAGCTTTCTTCACTGGCCAGGTTTCACAACCGTGTATAGAAACTGGAAGCACTATGGCATGGATCATCCTAACTTAGGTTTTCAGTGATACATAAGTTCCTGTATTGTTCAGCTGCCAATCTTTTCAGTCTGTGATGTTCTTCAGAAATAACATCATAGATATTTTAAATGTCTACTCAGTGCCCTTATTATATCATTCCTCATACATATCATACAGAGGTTAAATCTCTCTTTATGGTGTTTATCCCATTATGATGTCTATGTCAGAATTTGACACCTGCATCCTAAATACTTTGCCAGCTGTCTCTAGGAGCAAAGAAATAGCTCCACAGTTCAACAAAAGTGAACTGTTTATTTGTTCCAGTATGGCACTAGGATAAGGATTAGGTTTTGTATACTTCAGAAGAGAGTCCCTGGTGGAGGGGACTGCAAGTGGGCTGGATAAAAAATGGGTCTCATAAGGATTTTTTCCAAAATCCCATTTTCCCTGCATTTTTGGAGTTCTGAATTACCTGACTGTGTTTCTAGAGTAGAGCCTATACATTCCAGATTTCCCATGTTATAATGCAGAGAGAGAACAGTACTATGCATGTGCTGTTTGCTGCAGCTTTCAGTTCCTTTAATTTATTTATCTATTTCCCCCTTCTCTCTGTTACCAGTGTGCATGTGCACATTGATAAAAACGCTTTCAAAGAAGCAATCTTGATATGGTGGCATTTCTCTGCAACTATTATGTTTGGCAACAGCCCAAGAAGATATGGGAGACTGGACCCACATGATTGATTCATTAAGGAATAACTACCTTTGACTCTTCCTCAGATGTTATTTGTCAGCCGTCATTTCACTTGGTTGCAGCACAGAGAAATGTGAATGGGCTTTATTCTCTTAGTTTTGCTGAGTACTGCATTCTACTTGGCTCCTCCTCTCCCTGAAATACTTCCATTCAAGCAAGTCACAAAGGCTCCTTTAGTTTAGTTTAGGAACTGATATCTGAGTTTGTTCCCCTTCTTTCTTCTGCATCCGTATTTCTTTTTGTGTTGACGTGCTATCATTTGGCTCATAAGTTTAACAACAAGGAGTGTCTTGTTTATTACTGATCTTAAGTAGGTGGCTGTGTGAGATGTTTAGGCAGAAGATGTCCCAGAACTTGGCCAACTACTGCCTGAAACTCTGAAGAGCTGCAGCCAATCAGTATTGAAAATACTGGGATAGGTGCACCAATGGTCTGACTTGGTATAAGGCAGCTTCTTATGTTCTCAAACAGTCAGTCAGTCACTTTATTCTAACCCAGCTTTTCCCTGCAAGAGAGGGACTCAATGCAGCCATGCTGCTAAGAAGATGGCAAAAATATCAAACAGGTAACTAGATTTCAAACAGGTAACTAGATAAGCATACATGAATATCTGAACATTCTTTTTATGTTGAGTTTTACTTCATGTCCACTGAGACACACTGAAAAAAGCAAGCTTGGTAAGGTTGTATATACTATGGTATCAAAATTCTTGTGTGGTGTCTTTCCTCGCTACTTTTTTCAGTGTTTTACCAATGCATGCTGTGCATGGCTAACGTAGATTAAAAAAATGAAATGGAAGTGAAAATTGCAACAAATGATGTATGTTGTAATTCTAGAATAGAATTTTAGAGAATCCCTTAGTTAAACCAGAATCTACAAGTTGTGGCAGTCAGGAGCAGAGGGAATGAGAGGATCAATAAAGGAGTAGATTGAGAGAAATCCAGCAAAGTTCAGTGAAACAAGTTAGTCATGAGTAACTTAAGTTGCATGCATTTTATCATGGAATACATGTTTGGAATTGATTTTTGAGCTAAGAAATATAGCACAGAATCCAGAGAATGTATGTGTTTGCACATCTGGTCATTCATTTTAATATAGTTTGTTAAAGTTGCCAAGTTATTATTGTAAAGTGCACATGCTTGATAAATTCTGTGAAGGTAACTAATCTGATAGAAGTTTTCACTCTTAGACATCAGTTGGTCATGTACTGCCTCCTGTAAGATAAATTATTCCCCAGTCCTTGCTTAAACAATCCATTTCTCAGTCTCTTGATAGAGTAGGAAACAAAATATACCATGTAGCCTTTACAGTGTCAACTTATTATTTTTTTTCCTCCAAAGAATTTCCCTAGGCTCAGGATATACATCTAGAAGAGATGCAAGCATCTGGGAGGTTAGCACATTGTGAAGTAATGTTAGGCCATTTCCGCACTACACTGTTTTAGTGCTATTATTCCACTTTCAACATCCTGTGGATGTTGAAAGTGGAATAATAGCACTATAACAGTGTTGTGCAGAAATGACTTTAGTTTCCCCTTCATAGCACACTGGCTCTATATTCTTAGAAAACAAATAGCAATGCCTGAGAAATTTGATTTTTATGAATTCTAGTACAAACAGATTTGATCTGCACTTCCTAGTCTGGGGGTGGTGATGGATCTGAATAAAGTTATCATATGGTAACATGGTTATCTTTGAGCTTTTTTTTTTTTTAATTCTATGATGCAGTTCTTGGAAGACCTACTTAAGTCAATGATACAACTATTTTATTTTGCATAACTGCAGCTGGATTTCACCCTTAGGAAAAATGCATACTTAGTTTCTGTGTTACTTTAAATGATTTTTGGTGTGTAAATTTATTAATATGGAAATGTGACAGAATGGATTTAGGAATGAACTGATGCAAAAATGGCATGGACTAGAAATTGCTTTTACTTCCCTAGAAATTAAGCAGGCATTCAGTTGTACAACATATACAGTATTACAGCTAATGATTAAGAAACAGTAGAAATCATGTTCACATATCTGGCTCTGTGTACTGTGTAAGTGTGAGAATATAAGGGTTGTATGTTTCAGAGTTGAGTGAGGAATGGGCCTCATAATATGATGTGACATCCCTCACTCTCTTCCACATTGGTTAATCCAGCCACTCTTCTGGGCAAGAGGCACCTGTTTTTTGCTTTGTTTTTAAGGGAAAGTGTTGAATTTCATCAAGTTTCTTCTTTATCATGGCTGAGAGCATCTCTGGCCTACTTCAAAAGTGTCACTTTCTTTTCACAGAAGCACATGAGCAGCATATATGGGAAATTAAAAATAACGTTTGCTTTCTGAGAGCTACTGAAAGAACGCTGAGAAAAAGGACTTGCCTATGCTAGGCTTAGAGAGTTTTCAAGAAAGGAAGTCCCCCACCTTTTCCTTGGTATCTTCCCCTAACAAAAACCTGAGAATAAATTAACTGTGGAATTTTTCATGCTACTTTAATAATGTTAATATTTATTCTGTCTTGGGAATGTTCTGATACTGTAAGAAGTGTGTTCTGGACTGACACATGCACATGTAAAACAGATAAATGGGAAAAAACTTTGGTGTTTAAAGGGCTTTACTTTTTCAGAGCTCTGAAAATCTTGGTCATTCTTGTTAACTGTATTTATCAGAAGGGAGTGATAAGATAGTGGAATTAGTGCCCACAATGCTTGGGATGCTGGGGCAAGACTATTTTAGTCTGCAAATGATGAGAAGCAACCCAGTTCTTGCTACAGAAATGTTATTTAAAAAAGCATAACATTACGCACTTCTAAGTTTTTAAAACAACTTGTGATATCTATGAAAAATATTCAATAAAGCAGGAAGGACACACATATGCTCACAATGCATATGTTTATTGCTGAGCTGTTTCATTAGATGAGTAGTATTTCCAGTAAGTGGGCATTATTTATTTATTGCAAGAGTAGGCAAATCTAAGAGGATGGAGGAAGCATATTTGCCCACCAGGAGACCTTGGAGGCCTGTGCCACTGCATGCCCTGATAAAAGAAAAGAAAAGAAAAGAAAAGAAAAGAAAAGAAAAGAATAAAAAGAATAAAAAGAAAAATCTGTATTTGTTTGCCCTCACATGCCCTAAAGAGTATGAGGGCATTTTGGCTACATTTGAGGATCCCCTGAGCCCTGTGTATTTCCGATTTTAAAAAAATCCCTGCCAGGTCTTAAATGGTGTGTGCGTGTGTGTATGAGGGGGTCAGAATGTGGTAAAACTGTCACCTATACTCTCTAGAAGGGACATTTGGGGGACAAAAATGTTTTTTCAATGTTTTTTACTCTGGCAGGGCTGTGGAGCCACCAAAATGTTCCTGAGGTCTGCCTGTGTTCCATAGCCTGCATTTTGCTCACCCCTGGTTTGTTGCTTTGTTAGGATTCTGTATTTTGCAGGAGTGACTAGTGGCTTTCATGGTAGTATGACAGCAAGTTTGCTTTAGGTTTTAGTCATGATTTTAAAGGACCTGTCCAAGGTCCTTCAGATCCTTTCTCCACAATAATTCCTGCACTTTCAATAGCTCCTTTTATCGTTGGGACTGTGGTCCAGAGTGGATTCACCACCTGTACTGATGTTGAAGCCACCAGCTGTCATTGGCATGCCTTGATATTGATATTCCTTCATTATTATAAGAAAAATGTCGGAATTTCTAGAGTTGGGGAATCATGCTCCAATGAACTGGAGGGTCAAATTCCCCACCCACAAATATCCAGTATTGATTTAATAAATCACAAATTCTGAGATTTAGTGACAAGACAGATTAATTTTGAAACTAATCCATGCCTGTTCAGTTTCAAAGTATTGTATTGTATTGTACTGTACTGTACTGTACTGTACTGTATTGTATGTGTTTGTTTATACCTCACTTTTACCTCAAGTTGGAACTCCAAGCTGCTTATGAAATGAAATGAAATTCAAGTAAAAAGAAATATAGACAAAAACACACAAAAAGTTATTTTCAAAGTGCAATTAAATTATCTACAGAATTAAAAATCACTGAGAACATATTCATCAAAAAGCAAAAGGTAAAAGTGGTGCAGCACTAATTTTCTCCCAAGATAATGTGATTGCCCCACCTCCCTGTATCTCTGCTATATATAACCAAGATATTTGCTCCCTGAGACCCATCGTCTCTCCTTCTGATGTTCAAAATAATGTTCCAAGAGGCAGATGTTAAAATGGAAGAAGCTCTCCTGCCTTCTCCCAAACAGAGGAACTTTCCCTTGTGCTTTTCCAAAGATTAACCCCTTTGGCATCAGTCACACTCACACAGGAACTCTGTTTTTATTACCTGAATCCTAGGCCATTTCCGCACTAGAGTGTTATAGCGCTATTATTCCACTTTCAACATCCTATGGACCTGGGGTTTGCAGTTTCGGGAGGGGCTGGCCGACCTCTCCCAAAACTACAAACCCCAGGATTCCATAGGATGTTGAAAGTAGAATAATAGCGCTATAACACTCTAGCATGGAATGGCTCTAGAGTTGCTGCAACTGGCAGAACTGGCTGAAGAGGTTGACTCATTGAGTCATTGTTAACAGCCCTGGGTCTGCAAGGAGAGCAGTGCTGCTGCAAAGAAGTCTTACAGGTAGAACAAGAGAGGCAATTGCAACAGCAGCTGAATGGAGCACTAGCCTTCTGTTGCCTTTCCTGTGGAAGTACCTGGGGAGCTCCCCCTTTGCGGAGTGTACTGGGATCAAGGCATATTTCCTCATCTTGCCTTCCAACATCTCTTCCCTGAATACATTTGCTTGTCGTGCCACTCCACATACATGGCTCTTGAGAAGCCTCCTGTAGCTCCCAGCTCCTCACCATTTGAACCCTACACCCTGTACTATTGCTTCCCTCTTAAATCTTCTAATAAAGTCTCCTTCTCTACAGGCCAGCTCTCATTCTCTGTCTTTCCTCATTGGCTTTAATTATGACTAAACTACAAGCATTAAACTTCACTTGATTGTACTTTTTTTTTTTTTGGATAGGCATCCTGCATTTCCTCCAGCATACTTTCTGCAGCATTGTGTCCTAACAATGACCCTGTGGGGTGAGTTAGGCTGGCCCTTTGGGCTTCATGGATTAGTGAGGAATTGACACAGAGTACCTGTGAGCCCTAGCTGATGGGCTATACTTGAATGTCTATACCATATAGGCTCTGGAATGCATTTACTTCACTGTGCAACGCTCACTGTAGTTCTTGACCACTGTGCTGCTAATTTAGAGTAAATAGTGACACAAGTTGGAGATGCAGAATCAGCCATTGTTAAGTCTGTCTCTTTCCTCCTAGTGCATAGCATTTGCAGGGGAGGAAGCAGCAGTCTTATGTAGATCAATAGGTCTTCTGATAGTGTCACATACACTGAAGTCTGTTCTACTAAGGTCATATCAGGTGAAATCCAGTGGTGTCTGGTAGCTTTCATTTCAGTTGGGCTGTGAAATTGCCCTGGGTTTTAGTAGGCATTTTAATGGAGATATCAAAAGATGCTAAATCCAAAGTTCAGCACCTTGGGTTGCTCCTGTAAAATTCAGACTAAAACATGAAACACATTGACTGCTTGCTCCACTAACATGGAATCCATCAGCCACCACTGGAAGTCTTAGTAAGCAGAGTTGCATTGGGTCAAGTATAGAGAAAGCCACTTAATTGGGCCAGATACATCCAGTTTTGAGCTCATCTTGGCCCTTTTTGCACCTTACCTGTTCCCAGCAGTGCCCTGTGAGGATCCTGGCAGTGGCTGTGCTAGGAGGGGAGAGTGACAGAAGCGCTTCCCTCCACACCCACTGCTTCCAGGATACAGGAAGAGCAATGACCCCACCTCTTCCTGCCTAACTGCCCCTCCAGGTACTGCCCCAGCCTGTGCAGGGGCAGAAAGCACAGCCATTGTACTTCCAGACCCTCCGCATACCAGGTAAGTGCGAGATGGCAGTGCAATCATGGGTCATTGATTTAACCCTGATCACACTGCCTGGGAATGGGAGAAGGACAGGACTGTGATGACATCACACGTAACCATTGTTGCAGTCCCATTCTTTCCCCATATCTATGGCAGGATGACAATGTCCTGTGAAAAGGGCCCTAATTAGGACCACAGAAGCTTCCCAGTGGATTCTTCATGGTTGAGCTCTCCTTCTTTTGTAGTTGATAGGGGTGAGCAGGAATTGTCTCAGCAAGAGCTGAAGCCATCTAAACACAAGACATGTTCTGCAATTGACTTTGCCCTGGAGAAGCAGGCTGAGCTCTTTAAAGGGCCCTTTTATGTTCCTGTAACCACAGGCTCTGGGAAAGAGATGAAGTATACCATTGGAGACTTGTTTTGGAAGTCAAAGAAAGGCAGAAAGGCTGTGATTTCAAGCTGGGAAAAGGTGTTAAGGATAGCCTATGAATGAGGTGACCTGCATATCTTATGCAACTAAGTTTTTTTTTTCTTTTTTTCTTTCTTTGAAAGGCCATTGGAGGGTGTGTTCAAGTGCATCTCTTGCTATCATTGTGATGGTACAATTTTTGTTCTGTGTGATGTGGTGATCATTGCAGTGGCACCATTGATCATTCCAGATGACCTGATCAGATTCCCTGAACTTAACATATTAACAGCCTTATTCTAAGGGTATGTACAGATTGAATAACTTCAATTGAACTAGCCGATCAGTTTCTCTGAGCAGTAATAACTCACTGATATTAAGGCAGGGATGGCCATATAGGAAACGCACTGAGCTTGGAAATGGGGAGTTTTGAATCAGCCAGACTGAATTTACTAAACAATGAGATCATTCAGTGAGATCATTTCAGCTCTGCAGCTAACCAATTTAAATCAGTATTTCTTGAAATGTGTGGCAGCTGTAATTACATTGTTCCCAGTGTTTTCACTCCATACAAATTTGCCTAATATTAAGTCAGGCATAATGTCTGCACTGTCTTGTAGATGCTGTCCTTTGTTTTTGACTGGACTTTTTTATAACTCTATTGGGAGATGCCAGGAATTGAATCTGCAACCTGCTGCATGAAAAGCGGGAGCTCTGTTATGCACAGCACTTCTCCAGTGTGTGAAGTGAGGAATGAAAACAGACAAGATAATATTTAAGTTTTTCTGCCATATTATAATTTCTTTTCTACCTCTCTCCCCTTCTCATCTGCTACTTCAGTTTGTCAGTTGCCTTTTTTGTTTGCATTTTTTTGCAATTATTGTTGTATTGCTTTTCAGCAGATGATGAGTTAGTACTTCTACATAATAGAGTAGACAAAAAAAATTCCAAGCTCAGTGCGTTTCCTATATGGCCATCCCTGCCTTAATATCAGTGAGTTATTACTGCTCAGAGAAACTGATCGGCTAGTTCAATTGAAGTTATTCAGTCTTAGCAATTAATTTATTTATTAATCCAGCTGTAATACTCATAGGTTCTTGGATTACAGGAAATTTCAGAGGGAGGGGGGACTATGTTATTTTTGTGTTCTCTGCAGCTACAACTCCTCCCCCCCAGCCTTGAGGAAATTTAATTTAGAATCATAGAGCTGGAAAAGACCACAAGGGCCATCCAGTTTAACCACCTGCCATGCAGGAATACACAATCAAAGCACTCCTAATAAATGGCCATCTAGCCTCTGTTTAAAAACCTCCAAAGAGGGAGACTCTACCACACTTTGAGGCAGCATATTCCACTGTCAAATAGCTCTTACCATCAGAAATTTCTTCTTAAGATTTAGGTGGAATCTCTTTTCATGTAGTTTGAAGCCATTGCTTGGTGTCTTAGGGACTAAAATTTAGTGGCTGACATTTTGGATGCAGAACTGTGCTAATATCGCTTTTTAAAAAATTTTTAGAGACCAAGAGCGGGAAGAGTATGTACAGTCATTAATTGTTCTGCATGTAATGATCATAGGAACGTAAGTTTCTGTGAGTGAATGCATAGAGGGAAGCATTTCTGGTCAACACAAATAGAAAACTGTAATGTAAGGCACCAGACATTATGAGTTCAGCTGCACTGAGATTTGTATAGTTCTAAGTAAAATTTGCTTGTTCCAGTTATTGGTTTTTGGTAACATCATTTTACAAAGACTGTAACAGCAAATATCATGGTGTTTGTCATGTGGATGGCATTAGTGTTTTTGTCATGATCATATTCTTTTTCTTTTTTTAAGTACTGTTATCTTTTATTACTTTAAACAATTTTGGATTTGTGTGAATGGCAAGTAGATTCAGGCATTATACCACGTGAAAAGCATAAAGAGCATGGCTAGTGTTCTAAAGGATTGGATACTTGACCAATAAAACATGGTTCTCACCATTCTGTCTGTCCAGAGTTGAATATGTTATTGCTAGACAGCCAAAGTGGTCAAATGAGGAAGCAGTCTCTTTGAGATTTTCAGCTATTGATAGACATGCAAGTTAATACCTTAATGCCTTCTCATACAATTTCTACACATGGTTGTCAGATGCAGAGGAAGCATACATGTTTTCCTAAATGCCAAATTATGCTACAGCATTTTATAATCCAAGTAAAAGACAATATATTGTTCAATGTTACACTGGATATAGATTGGATGGATACAATATGAAATTAATACCAGCTGGTAGAGAAAATAACTTATTCCAGAAAGTCATATCAATAAAGTAGGCATACTTTTTTTTTATCCAGCCCTTCCAGATCCACAGTAAAATGTATGCAGATTTATACAGCACAGTTCATGAAAAATACTCCTGCATAAGGAAACAAAATAGACATTAATCAGATATTAAAGGACTAATATGTCAGAAAGAAATGTACATGTGAATACTGACAGGGATGTTAAAAATATAAAACTTTTATGCATTGCCTTTTTGAGTGTAGAAAACATAATGCATTGCAACATTTCAGGAAATTAGCAAATGGATGCAAACGAACAAAGATAAAATTTAATATGCATTGCTTATAAACAAGCAGGAGGGTGTTAAAAAGAAATCTGACAGTCTGAACAGTTGAATTTGTATTTGAGAATTTGTTTAGATAAGATCCCAATACTTCAGTGCATAACTAGTAGCCAGCAAATTGGATTTGGATCTGTTCAGTTAGGTTCAATCATTGCCCTAATGCATGTAAAATGCAACTAAATGATGAGCATAGTTAAGGGATCGCAAGTGGTAGGTGCAAATGTGTTCCCATTTATTGGGAATTTTGGACTGTTTACAGTAATTTTTCATTGTGTTTCTTGTAATTTCCAGATATCAGAAATAAGCTGATATGATTAGTCAAGAACAGAGCTGGCTTAATGCTTCTCAGGCTTAAAAAGGTGTTAAAGACTTGCCGAATTAGAAATACTGAGTTAATAGCAAGACTAATAAATAAGAGAGGGTGCTTAATTCCTTTACATCTCCAGCTCTCCAGGGCATTAGAGTGATTGATGGATGGATACAACTCTGGACAGGGAGAAAGGAGTACAAAAAATGTTTGTGCATTTCAGAATGGTTTCTCAAAGCTTGTGCAAAATAACTTTGGCTCTGTGATTAGAACTGGATTGTTGTTGTCCATGATGTTTCAGAATTAGAAGCAGGAAGGTGGGGAAGAGGAAAGAGCGAATGTGTTTTGTCTTCTCAGCATTGCAATTCCTCCCTCCCAATCAAATCTCCTTAAGCTGTCTTGCATTAATTAGTCTTAACCACACTGTTGCATGTTTGGAAAAGAGATCGTTGAATTCAAATAAGGCTTGACCCTAGAGGGACTGGCTCTCCTGCTTTTCTTCTCTCATCTCCTTAAATCTAAAAATTGCTAAGTGATCTCTGTGGCTCAGGCTTTCCTCGCAGATTAGTGTAAGAAAAGCCCCAACATCTGCAAAAGTGACTGCTTTTGACAACCGTACCGATATCTTAAAGAGCAGGAATTTCCCTAATAAAACTCCTTAAAAATAAGTCTTCTTAAGATTTCTTAATGCCACAGTGATCAGTTTGCATGTTTCAGAAATTCAAGAATTTTTTATCTGCTTTGGAAAGTTATGAAAACGAAGCAGGTTTATTTAAAGGAAAGGAATGGGGGGGATTGAAATGCAGGAGCACAGGCTAGTGGAGCTTAGAAGCTCTTGATAAAACCATAAATTGTATAGTTCCATGAATATACAGGCTGAGTAAAAATGACGATTGGCACTTGGTTTAAACTTAGCTATGTTGGTAATAGTAGTAACAGCAGCAATAGTAGTAGTAGTAAAGGTAGAAGATGGTTATGATGATGATTCTCTATGGGTGTCCATGGGCAGTGGTTCCTGGCTGTTCCTTAGATATTTAACACAGAATTGTTGGGTTTGCCCATCAGTGTTAACTTACAGTGTATAATTGTTGAATTTGCCTATCAATGTTAATTTACAGTGTGCAATGCACACAGTTAATGCTTATTATGATCAGCTGCTTAAAGCACACAGTAGTCAAGGTTCTGCTAGCATGTGTGCAAGGCAGTTTCATGTACAGGTTGCCACAAGCCATGGGCCAAATTAGATAGGGCATTTGTCATATTGTTTACCATGGTATCTCTCATTTTAACAAATAAAAGCTAGTTAGGAGCAGAGGGACCTCAACTGGGGACAATGGTTTGAGGGGTGGACTGAGGAGTAGGGATGTAATCCATTTTATACCCAAAACTGTAAATACAAGAGTTCAAGGATGACAGTGTGGTGATGGAGTTCAAAAGGGCTCCAAAATACTGAGAGAAGCCATAGACTCCATAACTAAGATAGCAGATTGAAGTATCTCAGGCCATTTCCACATGGGGATATAGCCCGCGCTGGGACGACCTCACCAGGAGGTCATCTACACCACGGGGTGCACTAGGGCAGTTTGAAAAGGTGAGATTCTACACCTCAAAGTGCCCTCGCGTGGCCACGGGGGTGGCGCCGCGTGTTTTATAAAGACCATTTTTCAAGTAGTCTTTTTGAAACAAGAGCGTGCTAGCCCGTCGCAGCGCCCCGTGAAGAACTGCAGGGGCGTGCAAGCACGTCCCTGCAGAGCTGCCCGGGCGTGGGATTCTGGCTGGCGCGCTGCCCTGATTGGGGCACCGGCGGCGTGTAGAGTAGCGAATGCGTGCTGCTCCCCGTGGGGACGGAGCCACCCAGATTAAGGTAAGCTCCGTCCCCGCGTGCATCGCCCCGTTCCACCGTGTTTCGGCCTCCCCCGTGTGGAAAGGGTCTCAGATAAGAGTGGATGGATACAACTCTTAAAAGAAAAGGTGGAGGGACCTTGAGAGAGCATAAAGCAGGCAATTAATCTAGGCTTGGAACCACAGAAAGGAACTAAGACAAGACTCTTTCATTGCCCTGAAAATCTCCAGGAACAGCTGGGATTCCTGAAAACAGAAACTGGAGAGCAAACCTGTGAATTAGGCCCTTTTCACACAATGATGGTGTCCCAGCATGGGGACACTAAAGGAGCAGGACTGTGATGACACTTCTGCAAGACATTGTCATGCTCCTATCCTTCTTGCATTGCCAGCCAGTGTGATCATGGGGTAAATCATTGATGGATTTTCTCTGTCAATGACCCCCAATCCTGTGATACTCCCGCGCTTACCTGCTATGTGGAAGGGCCAGAAGCACGATGGAGGTGCTTCCTACCCCAGCGCAGCATGGGAAAGAGCCTGGCTGCACTGAAGAAGGAAGAGTCATGTCCCTCACGCTCCCTTCTGATGGGAGCCAGTCTGGTGCAGAGGGGAGCATTCCCGTCGTGCTTCCTTCCCGCCAAAGGTGCTTCCGGGAATGCAACCTCAGGGTGACAGGATAAAGTAAGGCGTGGAAAAAACCATAAGAGGCTTAAACACGTGTGCTAAAGACACAGCTGTCATTGTTTCTGGGTGGTGGCAAGGATGGCACCTTCAGCATCCTGCAGAAAAGAACAGAAAATATTGATTACACTATGGTTGGCAGCCATAAAGGAAAAACTTCACAGGCTAGCCAAGGTTTCAAAACTCCTTCACAATGTGGAAGACCACCATGTGACACACATTCTTTCATGTCATGCGCAAACCAGGTTAGTATGGGGCTACACAAGATACACCACAGATACTCAGTGGCTTTTAGAAAGCTGGGCTAATTATTGTATTACTAAAGCTTTATAACTGGAGTAAAATTGATTGTATACAGTTGATCCTACCACCACACTTTTTTTTTTTAAATGATCTTGGTTATTTGTTATGACCTTAAAAGAAATAGTATAGCTCCAGTGAGTTCAAGTGACCTTCAAGATTCACTGCTATGCTCATCACAGGTTAGATTTCATCTGAAGCAAGACTGTACCTCCCTCAATGAGTCCATTAGAGCTCTAAGATCTTCAGAAAAGGCCCTTTTCTTTGTTCCACCATCTTCTCAGATTCCTTGGCTATAAACAAGAGAGAATACCTTCCCAGTGGTTGCTCCCAGAGTTTGGAATTCCCTCCCTAAGGAGACTGGAATGACTCTCTCCTTGCTCTCCTTTTGCCATCAAGTAAAAACATTCTGATATCACCAGGCTTTTATAAGCTGACTGAGATGGGCTTTTAATGTTGTGCTGTGTTCTTTTGTTTGTTTTTATGTGGTCTTTTAAAGAATTTTAATGGTTTTAAACTTTATAAATTGTTTAATTGGTTTTTAAATAACTTTTATGTTTATATTTTTTAATGATTTGTAAGATTGTTTTTAGTAAGTTGTAAGCCACCTTAAATCCCATTATTGAGGGAAATTCAGGCTAGCAATGAAAGAAAGAAAGAAAGAAAGAAAGAAAGAAAGAAAGAAAGAAAGAAAAGCTCTGTATTCAGTTTTAGGCATCAGCCTTGGGAAAAAGCACTGGTGGGTTGCAATAAATTAAAATGGAAGATTTGAGCACCATCTGGGGCTGAGTATATAAAATCTGCTAGATATAATACTTGAAGCATTTTGTTGTCTTAGGCCATTTCTGCACTAGATTGTTATAGTGCTATTATTTCACTTTCAACATCCTATGGAATCCTGGGGTTTGCTCTTCTAACTGCTCTTCTAACATGATATGAAAACAAGTATCATCAAAGTACCCAAGAAAGCTACTTGGTGACAATGGCCATTTCCTCATGGGCTTAAAGAAACGGTGCAGAGCGTCCTCCAGGGAGGACGTCTGCACCTGGGAGCAGACTGGGTCAGACCTACTTAGTGTAGTTCCACACCTCAGCCTGCTCTGGAACGACTCGAAGTGGTTGTCCAGCATGCTTTTGAAAGACCGCTTGAAACAGGTCTTTCAAAAGCACGGAGCGCGCCACTCCGTGCCTGCGCTCCCTGTGCAGATTTGCAGGCTCACACCAGTGCGAGCCTGTGATCTGCTGGGGACGGGCTTTAGGCTGGCGAGCTTCAGCAGTTGGTGGAGAGCCTCGACCAACCGGAAGCCATCATTTTTGTCCCTGGAGCAGTGTGGAGCGACGGCCACGCACTGCTCCGGACCAGCCTGGACCCAAGCATGGAGCCAAGAAGTCCGGTAAGTAGCGGCACAGGGCGATTCCCTCGCCCCTTGCGGAAATGGCCAGTGTTGACTGTTTGGAAACTACTTCCACAGTGAAAAGGCAGAACTGCTCAGTACCTATTTTGCTTCAGTTTTTTCCCCCAAAAAAAGAGATGGGGAAATTCTATAAATCATCAGAGCCATTGGCAAGGAATCTAGGATGCAAATAAAGATTGATAAGCAGTTAGTCAGAAATCACCCAGTTAACCTATATGAGTTCAAATCTGCAGGGCCAGATGAACTGCATCTTGGAGTACTGACAGAACTTGCTGACATAGTCTCTGAACCATTTGCCATCATATTTGAGAAATCTTGGAGACTGGGTGAGGTGCCAGTGAAGTGGGTCAGGCCTGATGACCACAAGGAGTGGGAAAAGAAACAGAAAAATTGTCTTTGCAGTTTGCAGATGCGGCCTTTCTCTGTGCTTGATGAAAACAATAGAACTCTGTAAACGCTGAATTATAATCTTGCTTGGCCTTGCAGTAGAAATGTAACCAGTAACTTAGTTGAAACATTTCCAGGCGAGCAGCAGAACGGTTCATTGTTCATTGTATGGGAAAACGAAACTTATGTTGTAATGTATGACACGTTTGTCGGAATGTATAAAGACTTGAGCAATTTAAGAGGCGGGGCCGGTTTCTTTGGGAATGATCCCAACTGGTACAGCTTGCTGGCCAGAAGGAAAATAAAGAAAATCTTTTTTTCAAACCGAGGTCTGATCTCTGACTTGCCACTTTACCAGAGCACTGGAAATGAGCAAACATTGCTTGTATCTTCAAAAAAGACAAAAATAAAATAAAATAAATCCAGGAAAATACAGTGTTACTCCACTGGAAAAACCCTCTCCCGGAGTCTACAATTTTGATATTGAAATATGATTCCATGTGCCTGAGAGGTCGCCCTGATGAGCACGTAGGCAGCAACAGTCGAACGATCGAAAACCTGGTCAGGCCAGTAAAATCTCCACTCGTGTAGCCCCAGGAGACCTCAAGCTGGGCAAACCCACAATAAACAAGGGGTCCTCAGCCCCTGAGAAGCAGACTTCAAGGCATTAGCGTGTTTGCCCCAAGTTGAGCGCTGATAGCAACAAAATCCTATCAGGCAAGGCCCATTTACATGCAGTCACACCACAACTCAATGCAGCTGAAGATCCTGAGACTTTGGTAACACCTTGTAATCTCATCACACAAAGGAAGTTACCATTGTGGAGCATCTTTCTCGCTGCAACACCCATTATTCTCCCCAGGAAAGGATTAGCCCTTCAGGTACTTTTCCCCCTACAAATAATCCCAGTTTTTGAGCGTTTCTTTAGATCACTCCCGGTCATCCCAGCAGACCATTGCTCCATCCGTTGAGTAATCCCAGCCCTCTCCGTGCTGAGCCCCACTTCTCCGCTGTTTTTCCCAGACCAAGGACTTCAGGAAAAGGTGCAGTATTACCCTAGCTACAACCCCTTCAATTTTCCCCTATCCAGTTTCCTCTCTTTTGGTTCTTAATAGGTCTTGAGTGAGTGTGTGACTGATTGCGTTGGTGCGTGAGACTTTCATTCAATAAAATCATTTATTGGACATTTTTGTTTGGTTTTTGGCTTGGCCTGACCCCGTAAAAGCTCGGTAAAAAGACCCCACTAGGCTCCCTGCCTCTTGCATTGCTATTGCTTGTGCTCTGGATAGTTTCCATTCCCCATCAAGTGGAGCACATTGAGGTGTCCCCCAAGGGACCCCAGAAATCAGGGTAACAACAGGCCAGTCAGTGTAGCCTTGATACCAGAAAAAAAAATACTGATTGTTGACCTAGGTTTGTATCTTCATAATTAATCTGTTACAAAGTTTATCTAGCCTCTTTTAATCATGAATAAACAATATTTTGATTGTGGGCTATTTACTTGTGGACTATTTACTATTTACTTCAGCACTTCAGGCTATAATTGTAAGCACTGTTACAGGGGACAGATATTGAAATTAGTGAGTTTGCTTTCAAATAAATAAGTTTAGGATCAGGTTGACAGATAATAGCTGACAAGAGCAAAAGCCGATAGGGAATGATGGGCTGTATGATTGATAACCTAATTGACTGAAGAAGCCAGGCAGAGCTTTGCTGATAACTGTACAGACTGAATTTAAGTTTGATTAAACTGAATTTATACATTATTTTGAAGTAACTTTTCAGCTAAATATTTCAACCAGTACGCATATCTTTTTTGTAATTCAAAAGTCAAGCCGCAGGGCTGTTTTCTCCATAGATGCTATTCTGTATTGGGAATACTGGGAGCTGCCAATTGCAATAATAGCTTCTAATTCCAAATTAATTCAGTGTAAATGAACTGTCAAGAGAAGATTGATTTGTTTTGGTAATTGCCCCGGTTGAGACTGCTTGGTGGCAGCAGGAAACAACTAACAGGAGCAGATAGTGCTTTGGCAGGCCTGGTGGAGCCTAAAGGAGGATTGAGGAGACATGGGAACCGGTTACAAACATCATATGTCAGGCCTGCAATTGAGTGAGATGCTATTTGGGACAGAAAGATCTTCAGAAAGGCTAATAGCTTTAAGAGGAGGTGAACAGCTTCCAAAAAAAAAAAAAAAAAGGTGGGGTTGCATATTGCTGGAAATTCCTCAGTGAAACTGAGGTATCCAGCATCTGTGGTGTTACTCAGTGGTGGTTTTGATGAAGGGAGGGTTGTACCACAGACCCGACTGTGGGAGTTTTTGGACCCAGTGGGAGCCCAGAATCAAATACTGAACCTGTTTCTTTGAAGCCAAAATGGGAAATCCTTTTATTGTTGTTGAGGTCCTCATTCCCTTGGAGGTAATCTGGCTGGAGACAGCAGGTTGGCAATTAGTGAAATTGGGTGTGTAACTGGGGTGCAAATGTGAACATTGGGAGCCATTTCCCCCAAATAAGAATTCTGCCCCCAATAAAATTTTCCTTCAGTGCTTAAATTTCTAGCATTGCAGTAAGGAAAAAAAACAACAACCAGATCAGCCTTTGGAAATGTTATCTGGCATCTAGTTAGTCAATTATTTTTGTTTTGTTTTTTTAATTTTATATTTTTTAAATTTTGTTATAATATAATTCCAAACCTTTATATATACATTGTAAGAGAAAACAGTACAAAATTCTTTACTTTAATAAAGAGGGGAAACTACATGAAGAAAAAAGGGTTATAATACATCACATTACACTCAAAATTGATTTGACTTATTAATCTGGGTGAAAAAAAAATGTGGAAATGTTAGCTGGAATCCTGTTAGTCAATTATGATGTCGTAACTGCTTCATATTCTCACTTGCAATAGTGGCATTATTGCCATGACCATAAATGACCCTGAAACCCTTCGTAAAAACTATCCAAAGTGATGGAGGTCTATGCCACTACAAAGTAAGGGCTTTCAGGATGACATGATCAATGCCCTCCACCACCAGTGAGTGATGCTGCAGGGGACAGAAGCAAGGCCCCACCGGGTCCTGTCTCAACTTATTATTGCAGAGTTGCTCACTGGTGGGAGATCATGTGACCCTGCAGACCCCACTCAGCAGCAGCACAGAACTCTGCCACTTCAGATGGCTGACTGGCTTTTAAGTTGGGTTTCGTGAGTTGGATGCAGAGTTAAAGCAGAGCTATGACACTGCTTGCCATGGCACTACCTTTCTGCAGTGGAGGGATTGCATGCTCCTGTGAAGCAAGAGCCCCTGGTGGTGCAGTGGTTAAATACCAGTACTGCAGCCACAAGGTTGTGAGTTTGATCCTGCTGGGCTCCAGGTTGACTCAGCCTTCCATCCTTTTACAAGTTGGTAAAATGACTACCCAGCTTGTTGAGGGCAATTAGCTAACACATTGTAAACTGCTTAGAAAGCACTTAGCTGATAAGTGGTATAGAAATATACGTGCTAATGCTATTGCTATTGCTATACCGATGGTAGTAGTGCTGCTGATAGGATCTCCCATGTCAGACAAGCTTTTGCTAAGGAGACAGGCTAAATCTGCCAGTCTGCCCCTGGGGAGCAGCAGTAGTTGGGGAGAGGTGAGACTGGTGCAGGAACTCTCAGAGAAAATGGCAGTGGCATCATAGTTTATACTTGTTAGTACTGCACAGAAGGAGGCATAGTAAGCCCCTCTTGAATGTCTTTTACCATGAAAACCTCATGATGAGACAATCCAAAATGAAATAAAAGACAGTGCCAGAAGATTACAGTCAGCAAGCTACTGGAGTACAGCAGAGTACAACTACAAATAGTGCTAGGGCTAATAATACAACGGGACTCAAGCTGAAAGGACATTCAGCTGTTGACACACTCAGAGGTGAAAGTCCAAAGCTGCATAATAGATATTATAGGAACATGGAATATAGGAAGCATGAATCAAGGAAGATTGACATAGTAAAATAAGAAATGGAATATATAAACTTTTGCAATACTTGGAGTGAGCAAGCTAAAGTGGACAGAAAAGGGACATTTTGAGTCAACGTTGTACTTAGGAAATGAAAATCTAAGAAGAAATTGGATGATATCAATAGCGAGGAGAAATGTAGCAAAAGCAAAGGATATACAGTATGACCCCCATATCCGCAGATTCATTATCCACTGATTCAGTTATCCATGGTTGGTGGTGGGCATGCAGAGAACAGGAGATCACCCACTCTGCACACCCCTGCCGGCTGGAGCGAGTGAGCTGAGGCCCTGGGGTGTGCAGGAACATGGCAAATGCCGGCCCTACACGTTATTGCAGGCCTGATCCCGGCGCCCACGTGAGCTCAGGTCCCAGGGCATGCAGGGATGCGGCAAACGGCGGCCCTACACGCCACTGCGGGAGAACTGTACTTTAAAATCGTTTTTTGGGGACACTGACAGGGTGTTTGCTACTATCTGCAGATTTCAGTATCCACGGGCAGGGGGGCAGAACCAATCCCTCACGGATACAGAGGTCCTACTGTAATGCAAAGTCTGACTGAATCATTTCATTAAGATTTCAAGGAAAACCCATCAAAACTCATTTGAAATGTGGTGCTTGAGATGGGTTCTGCAGATACTGTGGACTAGAAAAAAGACAAATGAATGGATCCCCGAGCAAATCAAGCCTGAACTCTCCTTAGAAGCCAAGATGACTGAACTGAGACTGTCATACTTTGGGCATATCATGAGAAGACATTATTCATCAGAAAAAAACAGTAATGCCTGGTAAGGTATAAGACAATAGGAAAAGACAAAGACCACACTACCGTTAGATAGAGTCAGTCAGGAAAGCCATGGCCCAGAGTCTGCAAGACCTGAGCAGGGCTGTTGATTATAGGTTGACTTCGAGATTTCTCATTGATTGGCCATTTCCACATGGGGTATTTGAAATGGTGCAGTCTGTCCTCCAGGGAGCGGACTGGGTATGGACTATTTAACGTAGATCCGCACCTCAGCCCGCTCCGGAACGACTCCAAGTGGTCGTCCAGCGTGCTTTTGAAAAACCTGTTTCTTTTGGTTTTTCAAAAGCACGGGGCGCGCCAGTGCAAGCCTGCTCCCTTGTGCAGATTTGCAGGCTTGCACCAATGCGAGCCTGCAATCTGCCAGGGGTGGGCTTTAGGCTGGTGAGCTTCAGCGGTTGATCGAGACTCTCGACCAACCGGAAGCCGCCATTTTCGACGCCAGAGCAGTGCGGAGCGACGAGCAGCCTGGACTGGACTGGGGAGCCATAAGACCGAGTAAGTAGCGGCACGGGGCGATTCCTTCGCCCCGTGTGGAAATGGCCATAGGGTCACTATATATCAGTGTTGACTTGACAGCAGTTAACAACAGGAAGAAAAAACATTGTGGCTATGTTTCTGATGCAGGATCTTGACCATGGTTAAAGCATTTGTCAATTTGATTATGTGCAGAATATTTGATATTACCTCTGCTGCTGTCCTATGGATTTTTTAATAGAGACTTATAAGTTCTCATCTCACTTTCACAGTCTCTTTGCAAGCCCTGCAAGGCTGAGAGAGACTGAGAAAGACTAAAAATGTGAGGCATGCAAGTTCCTGTTAAAAATGATGTAAGGCAGCAGTGGAAGAGATGGCAAGCTCTGTCAACCACCCGATTCTGCCTTGCAAAGGAACCCACACCACCTCAAAAACAGAGCTGGGCAGCTGGTGTGCTCCCCACTGCAGATGCAAATCTATCATATTTGTGTGTGTGCGTGCACGCGCGCGTGTATGTTATATGGTTGAGATGGTATAGATATTCACAATTTTCCCATTTTTGTGAGGGTCCTATGCCCCTAACCCAGTGAATGTGGGAGGACAACTGTATTTCTTTGGGATCTAACTATGCATAGTAAACAAATATGCCATCTGGTGCATGCTTTCAGATTCCTATATGAAGGCTTGAAAAGTTTTATCTCAATGTTAAAACAAACCTACCAAGCACGGTACTCAATGTACCCTGTTTGGGCTGTATTTGGATTGTGTCCTTGCCTCTCCATCTCTCTCCCCATTTCTTCTGTTTTTGTTGTTTAAATTCTCAGGTCAATACAGGTGCTATGTGAGCAAATTGCTAATGAGGCTGCCCCGATGACTTTATCGATAACATTTAAATACTTTTCACACTTGCAGTGGATTTTGAATAATTTATTTGCTTCTAGTCAATTGCATATCTTCTCATTAGCATTAGACTGAAAAGTGATATTTGGACTAGTTAACAATCTTTGAAGACTCAAGGGTTGGAATTTTGGATTCCCTCCTCCCCCCGCTCTCAGGACTTAGTTGTGAAGGATCATACTTGGGAAAAGATTTGCTAGTATAATGAAAGGGACATTTTATAAAGAGGTTTGGAATAAAGATCAGTCTAATTGCATTTGGCAGATGTTTGATTTCAGAAAAATGAATCTGATTCATTCACATTTTATTTACATGTATAAATTGTATATGTATAAGGACAGCCATCTCTGGAATGGTGTCTGCTAGGATTACTTCACACAGTATGATGCAAGGCACAAATTCTCAGCTAATGATGCATCTTGAATGTAGCCATACCTAATCCAGCACACTGTAGAGTATGTACACATATCAAACACATGTTTTGAAATGCTTACCTACAATCAAGGAAGCACTCCTAACCTGCAGCAGAGGGCAACTAAGGGGCTATTGGATGCTACAGACCAGGGTGGGCAACTTCAAAAGGCTGGGAGACTACGTTAGTTCTCTAAGAGACCTTGTGGGGGCAGTCCTGCTCCCACCAAAACATATATATGACTTTTTGCTCCCAAACACCTCTAGGGAGCATGAGATGTTTCTAAAATGTTTTGGCTTTCAAAAAGGCCTGTTTGAGGCCTAAATTGGTCTAGAAGGTGCAGAATCCCCTAGTGGACATTTTGGAGCATTTGGGAACAATTTAAAAAAAAATTGCAAAAATTGTTTTTGACCCCTGGAAGGCCCAGGGAGGCCTCCAAAAGTGCTTTCCACAACACCTAGAATGCATTTGGGAGCACTCTGGAATACCTCTGAGGGTTAAGGGCCATAAAAATGGCCCTGGGACCACATATGGCCTGCAGGCCATACTTTGCCCACCCCTGCTGGCTGTAGACCTTCCTCCATAGACAGAGAGCGAGGTTTGCTTCTAAAAGCCTTCCTTGGTGCTATAAAAGAAAGCCTCATTGCCATTGCTGTACCATCTACAGCACTCCTTCTCTTCTCCAGGCTAAACATACCCAGCTCCCTAAGCCTCTCCTCATAGGGCATGGTTTCCAGGCCTTTTACAGTTTTGGTCGCCCCCCTTCTGGACATGTTCAATATCCTTTCTGAACTGTGGTGACCAGAACAGGACACAGTAGAGGGTAGTCTGACCAAAGCAGAACAGAATGGTACCATCACTTCCCTTGACCTAGACAAGTCTAGAATCACATTGGCTTTTGTAGCTGCTGCATCACACTGCTGACTCTGAGAACCTGAAAAGATATGAGAACTCTGGGAGCAGAGATAGCCAATACATCCATTACTGTGAGAGCTATAAATCAGAGGGCACTTCTGATTTCATGGTCTGTGAAGAGAGAATGTTGGCAGGCCTGAATAAACCCAGCCAGTCACAGCTTCTGGAATATTTTGGGGAGCAGCAATGTGTGAAAGAATATAAGACCAGAGGCTTGTCTATTAAACTGTTAAATAGGGCCAGTTAGAAATAGAGACAGGGAGCAGACAGGAACAGATTAAATCTTAAGAGAGAAAGTTAGAGATACAGCTTGGTCTGATAGGAGCTGAGAATTTGAAAACAGTTCTAAGGAAAGTATTACTATGCTTTAGGTAAGAGTTTATATGGTATTGTTTATGAAGCCTGGATAATAAATACTTAACTTACTTATTATAGAACAAAATATTATTTTTATATATATCTGGATATATTTTCCATTTAAGAATTGATAAGGAAAATTAATCACATTTTATCAAGCTAAAACCCAAAAAAAAAAAAAAAAAGCTCATCTGCTTGTCCTATACAGTAGCTGGTCTGAGTACCAAATCCAGGGAGAATTTGAAGGGATAAAAGGCAAAGTGAATATTCATAGTGCTGAGAAATCAGGATGTGATCCATTCTTAGTTGGCCAGACAGCGGCTGGTGGAGGAGCAAGAAGAGGACCAGAGGCAGGTTTTAGAAGGACTTCAAAGTCTGATTGGAACTAATGAGCGGGGAGGTTCCCCTGGAACAGAAGCAGCTGAGGTGGGAGGGTAGGGGTTGGAAAAACTCACAACTAATCCAGTGGCGTAGGGATAGGAGGGGCGATGGAGGCGGTGTACCCCTGGTGGCAATTTTTTGGGGACGCCACGGCTCCTTGCTTGCCATCCTCCACGCGCTATAACTGCCCTCGTGTGCTGTAGCCCTGCCCCCATGCACCATAGCCCCACCTCACATGGTGTAGCTCCACCCAGTGTGCCATAGCCCAGCCCCATCCACCTGTAGTCCTACCCTCATGGACCATAGCCCCACCTCCGCGTGCCACAGCCACATCCATGTGTGCTATAGCCATGCCCCCGCCCCTCCACTCACCCCCCTCTGCATGTTCCAAGTTCCACCACTGAACTAATCAAATCTGTGAAAGTCAAATCTGCAAATGTGGAGGTCCAACTGTACTTATACTTGTATATAGTATATGGTATATACAGTGACAAGTTTGTTTTTGGAGTGAACGGAAAGATGTTGGAGAGGGCAGGACTACTGAGAGTAAGTATAGGTCCCAGTGGAAAAAAAATCGGGGGCACAGCTAAGATTACTAGGTTTTTCAAACAGCATTACAGGACACCCTCTCTGTTGCCAGGTCAACCTAAGGCCCTTTCAGCACAGCATTTGCCATGTGAAAGGACCCTTTGAGCATCGTGCAAATGTGAGGAGCAGTCCACATGATGCACTCACAATCGTGTGACGCTCCAGGGTCTGGCAGGCGCCGCTTGTGCACTTTTTCATTGTCAGCTTTGAGCCGAAAATGGTGCATGATCGCGCATCGCTCCGGGGCCCCGTGCACACTTGCTGTGGAGCCGAGGTGCTCACGCTTCCTGCCCCAGCGCAGCCTGGGAAACTCCCAGGCTGCACTGCAGCAGGAAGAGGTGGGGCTCTTGCGCAAGCGGCTGGCAGCTGTGGAGCTGAAGGAACTGGGACGCAAGAGCCTCTCGCTGGAGGCTGCTCACACGATCCCCGCACCCCAGCTCCGTGAAAAGGTGCTTTGCAGAAAGGGCCCATGACTAGCTGATAGACCTCTATAAAGCCCACTTGAAATCTCACAAGAGGAGGGTCTTCTAAAGATTGTTCCAGGCTCTCACATGGTTAGAGATCTAGCAATAG
>CAOKZL010002549.1:0-185764 GCA_948472985.1 Iguana delicatissima | reverse complement strand
CCCAATGGCGTCTGCTCCACCAACTTGATCCTGTCTGCTGACAACTCTCCTTCTCCTCTCCTAGTCATCGCTGGGTCTTTCGTTGACTCCGTGAGCCACTCCGGATCCCCTTTACCGGGGGGATTCTTTTCAGATCTCTTTTAGATCCTCTTTGATCTTTTCTCTACTCGGGCTCAGTGACAGCCCGGGAGTATAAAACTCAGGCTGCCATCCATGCCGACATATCAGCCAGAAGTCCCATTACCTTCCTCTTTGGGTGGGAGAGTGTGACTTGCCCGGTGTTACCTGGCTTTCATTGCTAAGTTGAGCTCTGGTCTCCTTTGAACTCTGGTCTCCTGCAATCCTAGGCCCTTTCCGCACGTGGGATGTGAATCGGACAGAAATGGGACTCACTGGATTTTTCCTCCATCCGGGTGAGTCCGTTGCGAAGAGCAGCAGGGCGAGTCCGTCACTCTGCAGTTCTCTGCGTCCAAAATGGCGGCTCCTGGTAGGTGGAAGCCCTCCACCAACAGGAGAAGCTCGCCAGCTGAAAGCCCGCTCCCGGAAGATCTGCAGGTACACACTTGCGCACGCCTGCAAATCTGCTCCGGAGCACGGCGACGGACTCGTGCGCCTGTGCTTTTTAAAAACCTCTAAAAAGAGGTTTTTAAAAACCACACTGCCCAACCAGTTCCGGTTGCGCAGAACCGGACTGGGGTATGGAACTACAAAAAGTAATCCGCCCCAGTCCACTCTACGGTGTAGAAGACCACCATTGGAGGTCGCTCTACACCATTTTAAAAGCCTGGTGCGGAAATGGTCCTAGTCAAACACCCAAGCCACAATACCATGTTGGTTTTGAGTTTACACTTGATTCTGAATTTACATTTCTATATGACACCAGCAGGATTCCACACAATGTTTCCAATATCCCAAAGCAGTAAGAACATTCACTGAAAGTGTATTTTAAACAAAATATTTTTCCACGAAAGAGACTATGGATTTTAAGGGACCAAATTTATCATTTATGTATAAATTATAAAGTGGATGTACAGCCAATGATTTACAGCTACTTATTGGAAGCAGCTCAAACCTACTTTAAAATTTAAAGTTACTTTCTCAAAGGTTTAAGGGTACTGAGAATTATTCTCAAAATTCTCCTTGTACTTTCTCCTAAGAAACATAGACAGCAGTTGAGAAAAATAATTGTCCTACAATCTTGAGCCTGTAAAACCAAAGAAGAGGTGGAACAAACTATCCATGCTTTGTGTAGGAAACAAAAATAAATTGTAGCTTGAGATATATGAATTGCCATGGGCATAGTCTGAGTTTTGTTAAATATATATTCCAATTTAAGGAGGAATTGACAAGAATCTTTGAATATCAGAAAGATTTCACCATCTCCCACAAATAGTCCCCAATACATGATTGAACGGAAGTGTACAGACACACACAGAGAGAGAGAGAGAGAGGGAGAGAGGGAGGGGGGGAGGGAGAGAAATGCACAGTATAGAGCAGATCAATATTGCAATTTTACAGAATGACTTTTCCCCACCTCAGCATCACATAATCTCCTTTGTGCCTCACTCTTCCACCATATCAAATCCATAACTTTGAAAAAAAAGTCCTTTTAAATCAAGTCATCATTTCTTTCTACTGTTAGATGCAATAATCATTTTTCCAGGTGCTGCCCGTTACAACTGGCTTGGTTCAATATGTGTGGCATACAGAAAATGGCAAAAGGAGTGCTCTATACTTTGTTATTCTTTGGTGACATTTCCCAGTCAGCTCTCAAAAGGAACCCTGTAGTTTTTCTTATCTTGGACTCTGAGCCTGTGGTTAAATCTCAAGGGAAGTGCATTAAAAGAAGAAACCCGCACAACATTCCTATTTATACATGTGTGTGCAAAGCAGCTTGACACAAAAGAACAAAACAGCAATACTTCAAATACATACACACAGAGAGACAGACACACACTAGCAAAATGTCCATTATGTTTTAATGGTTGGCAAGAGGGAGAGAGGGAGACATGGAAAGGAAATTGCCTGGAGAGGAAAGGAAATTGCCTGGACAGGGAGGAGCGTGTTGTCCCCCCCAGAGTTATCTTTGCAGAAGAATGGAGGTTCCTGAATGGAACATTCCAAGGACCCCCCAGAGTGGTTAAGAGACTCTGTGCTCTAAATTAGGAGATGCATCTCTTCAGGAGATAGAGCTCTCCCCCTCCCAATAGCCATGGTGGGGAGAAAAGAAGAAATCAGACTTCTTTCAGGTTCTCCAGGGACAGACTAAGGTGAGAGCTTAGTCTGTCCATGGAGAGTCTAAAAAGGCACCAACTAAAAGAATCCTTGATTTCCCCCACTCTCTCCACCATGACAGCAGTTCTTTCAAGCTTCTGTGCTTGAAGTTAGGAGACATTGGGAGATCCAGAAAGAAGCTCTAGTCCTTCCAACAGCTCTTTGGAGCTTCCCTGCTGGGGTGGGGAGATTAGAAGGGGTTGAAAGACCCAAAAAGAAGCCCCATTCTTTCCATTCTTTTTACTGTGGCAGCAGCAATTTGGAGTTTCCCTGCTGAGGTGGGGAGATTAGAAAGGGTCAGAAGACCTTGAAAGAAGCTTCATCCCTTCCATTGTCCTCACCTTGGCACTGCCTCTTTGGAGCTTACTCAGTGGAGCAGGGGAAATGACACAGGTTGGGAGAAGCTGAATACTAGCCTCATCCCTTCCATTCTCCCCACCTTGGTGGTAGCTTTTTGGAGCTTCACTGGGAAGGAGATTAGAAGGGGTTACGAGAAAGCCCCGATCCCTTCCATTCTTCCCACAGTGGCAGCTCTTTAGAGTTTCCCTGCCAGGTTACCACACTGGCCCATGTATAAGTTGATTCAGGTTTTTTGAGTCAATTTTTGGCATAAATTTTTTGATTTATACATGAGTATGTATGGTAGTCATAATGCAAGCCTTCAGATGTTGTTAGACTGCAACTCTCTAGACTAGCCAGTGGTGAGGAATGCCCAGAGCTGCAGTGCAACAACAGCTGGAAGGCCACATGATTTCCAACCCCGCTTTACAGACTAACGGCATGCATCTGACTGCTTGCCTGCTTCCCTGTACTCAAGAGTATATGGATTTCTAACTCTAGTGACAATGAAATACATCAGACAGCTTGTTTTGGATTGTCTTGTTCTTCTGGACCATGAGGGCACAGATGTGTAAAATGTGAACATGTCAGAAGCTCAAGAGCTCTTTTGCACCACTTAATTATACACTAAGATTCCTCTTTAACTGCCATGATGGCTTCCTGTGGAATCTTGGAGTCCGGTAATTTCATGAGGTACCAGAGGAGCTCCCTGGAGGACAAGTCTAAAAGCCCTTCCCTAAATAACAAACCCTAAGATTCCAGAGGTTGGAACCCTGGCAGCTAGAGTGGATCATAACGCTATAACTTTTATTGACACCTTACATCAGGCTTCTGAATTGTGCTGGGAGCCAACATGGGAAGAGTTCCTGATGTGGATGTTTATTCCCCAATGTATGGAGAATGAGCTGGAAAAAGTTACTTCTGGGGATTACAATTTCCAGTGACCGTGCTATTGGTCCATAACGTAATATTTCAAGACTGTGGAGGGCATTGAAGCTGATAGTAAAACTGAGAAGATGTAGCTGGAGACTGTCTCACATTTAGAAGTGCAGATGGTAGGAGACATTTGAATAGGGACGCTATTATCTCAACGGTTTCTGACAGCCATTCAGTCTAATGCACTTTGAAATCATCTAATTTGAACTTACAGGTTAAAGAGGATTTTTCTTTGATAAAATGCAACAGAAAAGATAAACAATAATGAAGCTACTCATTAATTCTTTCTGTTATCCCATTCCAAAACAAACAAACAAACCCTCAGTGCAGTCTTACCCCATCAATAAATGTTGGAAGATTTGTCTTGCTATCTTCACTCATCAGAAATGAACAAACAAAATGACTTGCATGGCTAGCTTGAAAATATGCAGGTAGGTACTGCAGCAAATCAAATTATGCAAAACACAATATTTTCAAACAAACATTTAAAGTGAAAGCTTTGTATGGTACTGTTTCTGTCCTTCATACATGCTTTGTTTTGTTTTGTTTTCTTGGGATGACCTCTGAAGGTAGGGGTGGTACTTTTCATCATGCTTCAGTTTTTGTTGAGAAAATGAGGGGGAAAACACACGCACAGTTGTTGTGGGAGTTTATATTTGAAGCCTCATATTGTCTGAGCACTTATGCTCCAAAACTATTGCATACTTAGAACTATGAAATGACAATTTTATTTTTATAATGCACCCTGATACACAATGATTGGTGAAGAATGAGGTTTGGTTGCAGAGAAAAATATCATTCTGACATACATATTAACCTTCCTTTCCAAGGAATGCTTCTTGCATTGTAAACTTACAACTGCATCCCTTGCCAACCTGCTACAGAACCACATATGTGCCTTAGCACATTATCATGGGCACAAGCACTTAGTGGGCACAAGCACTAGTGAGTGGCAGATCTGTTGAGCTTCACCACTGCCCAGCGTGAATGCATGTCTGAGGCTTTTGTGATTCAGGATTGCAAGAATTCTTCAAGGAAGTTTGTATGCAGTACTTAGCCTAACAGCACATAGGCCAAGCGTTGAAGTTGTGCCCCAGGTGCTGCTGCTGCCCCCATACCAGGCTGGAAAGGTCCCTGGCAGGGCAGAGATGGGGAGCGGCAGTGGGCAGGTTTGTGGTGGTGGATGGAAACACTGCTGCTGCCACTGCCACCCCCCTGACTGGGCCAAAGGGACCCCAGCAGGGGCAGGGGCAGGGTGGCAGCGGGGTGATGGGTGTGGTGGGTGGGGGGCAGGAGCAGGTGGGAGGGCTGCTGCTGCCACCGCTGCCTCCTTGCACTGGGCCAGGAAGGACCTTGGCGGGGGCATGTTGGTAGTGGGTGGTGGATGGCAGGGGAGCAGCAACGGTGAGTGGCAAGGGTGGCAGGCAGCAGAAGCAGCAGGCAGGAGGGCTTCTGCTGCCATGCTGCCACCCTCCCGCACCAGGCCAGGAAGACCCAGTGGGGGCAGGGGCGGGACAGGGCGCAGGCGGCAGTCAGGAGGGCTGCTGCTGCTGCCGCTGCCCCCCTGCACCAGGCCAGGAAGGACTCCAGCAGGGACCAGGGGGCTGCGGCGGGCCAAGCCCAGGCAGGCAGGCCCTTCTGCTTTTTTGCGCTCCCCTGGTATTGTCGCCCGGGGCACACGTCTCAGTTGCCCACCCTACATATGCCTCTGTTTATATGCCATTACTAATTTGTTAAGGAACTTTTAATAAATGTGCAAAGAACTATTTGCCTGGAGTAGAGTGGCCTTTGGTTGATCCAGCATGTTTCTTCTTAAGTTCTTAACAATATTTGGTTTCATTAAAGAACAGTATTTGCTTTTTAGTGGAAGCAAGCAGGAGAACGCCAGCAGGAAGTCCTGTATAGCTACCTCAGCATCTGAAAGGCAAGTTCACCTCCAAGTGTGAGTGGGGAGTAGACAGGAAACTGAAGTTGGCCCAATCCTTTCAGCTTTCATGCTGTTTCTGGAACTGGCACAGGAAACCTTCAACTGGTATGTATTCTGGAGGTGGTAGATGCCAGCAGGGAAGCTACAACTCATTAGCAACTTTATTGTGAAAAACCTGGGTGTACAGAGTTCTTCACTTTTTTGTTTCTTGATCCAAAGGCTACAAGTTTTCTCTTTTGTGCACACATGCTTCCACATTCTTAGAGTTGGGGGGGGGTTCTCCTTCAATGAGGACACGCAGCATGGTTTGAGCTAATTATTTTCTTCCCATTGTCTGTACAAATCTCCTTGTTTTTATTGTCAGCATGCTGACAGTCAGACAAGAGTTTTAACTTTGCAGTAGGCTCTGCAAACCACACACAGGCTTTTCTCCTTGCTCAGAGAACTCAATCAATTTAAACCCAAAGATGGTACTGAGACCTAGTCTTAGAAATAAAATCCATAAAATAGAATAAAATGAACTGGGCTAGAAACAAGGAAGCAAGGAAGTTCTGAAGCTCCAGATCTCAGAAGGGCAGTCATGTTTTCTGATGTAAATGCATGGAGGAGTTCACTAGATTCCATTCATATTTTGAACTGAAGGCTGAATTCCTGCTCTTTTTAATCTCAGACTTCTTTCATCTTTCCATCTGAACTCTTATCAGATTAATTAAAATAAAATTAAAACTTAAATTTCAAATTAGTAAGCATTTCTGTAATATCAGATCAGAATACTGATACCAAGTGCTATACATATGCTATGGTTCTTTTAGCTTCTAGATTTAAAGATAAAAAGAGAGTTCAATTCTTAAGATGTCTGCGTTATGCTTCAGCCAAAATTCATACATAATGAAATATTGGCCTTTTCCGCATTTTGTTTTCACAACGGGGCAGCGCATCCTCCAGCGAGGACGTTTGCACTTGGGGGCGGACTGGGTCCGGACTACTTTCTGTAGTTTCGGACTTCAGCTCGCTCTGGAACGACCAGAACTGGTGGTTCACCGTGCTATTGACAGACCGCTTAAAACAGGTCTTTCAATAGCCCGGTGCGCCCCACTCCGTTGCTGCACTCCTGTGTAGATCTGCAGGCTCGCACCAACGTGAGGCTGCAGATCTTCCGGGGGCGGGCTTCCGGCTGGCGAACTTCTCCGGTTGGTGGAGAGCCTGCACCAACTGAAGCCAGCATTTTCGTCCCCGGAGCAGTGTGTAGTGCGGCCACGCACTGCTCCTGATCAGCGTGGATTGTTGGAGGGAGCATGCCAGTCCGGTGAGTAACAGAATGCCTCGTTTTCTTCCCAAAGTGCAAAAAAGCCCATAGTCTCATTTATCTGAGCGCCACCTGGAAAATTACTAGAAACTTGGTTAATGGCTACATCTCTCCCCTTCTGGAAGTGTATTGTATTAATAATAAAGACCAACATTATATTAATAAATTACATTTCCTTTCCTCTCAAGCTGCTTCTGAATCTAGTATGCATCTTGCAAATAAGCAACTGCAACACTCCAAGGGGTAACTCAGGAAGCCAGGTGAGTTGCAAATCAGCTGACCTGGAACATGCTTGAGAGTGCAACCTGAACTTGCAATCAAGACATTTAAAATATGTTACAGGCTAAGTATTTCAGCCTTTTCTCTACCAGATGCATCTGATGAAATGGGCTGAAGCCCACAAAACCTTCTGGCAGTTCAAACATATTAAATCTTTAAGATGCTGTAAGACTATTTATTGTGGTTGTTGCACAAAATTTGTACAAGGCAGTCTAGTAAAGAAATTATGCTGGCTGTCTCATATCTGTGACACTCTATTCTTCTGAGAATTTCTAAAGTAACTATTGCCTTGTTCCTTTCTCTCTTTCTCTCACAAAAATGTACATCTGCCAAACCAGACCATAAGGTTCTTAATGTGGTCTTTTGGGTTTAGCCAATATCAGATAGTTTTAATTAAAATGGAGTTTCTAAACTGCATTTTATGTTTTGGTTTCATTATTAAAGTACATTTGCTTTCTGTTCAATTTGCGGGGGGTGGGGAGGTATCTGTACATTTTAAATCAGGGCTTGGTAACTCTGGAAGGCTGGAAGGGCACATTAGTCCCCTAGAAGAACTTGGAGGACCACACTTGCTCGCACCACAAAAAACAAAAAACAAAAAACAAAAAACACCCCCAAACACATCTAGAGGGTATGGGAGTGTTATCACCATGTTTAGGTTTCAAAAAAGGCCTCTCCTGTGCCTATACTGGCCCAGATGGCCTGTGAATTGAGGTAGAAATGCACCCCAAGACCCTCAATGGACATTTTGGGGCATTTCAGCCACATGGCTTGGAGTTTGGGTAGAGGGGGTGGAGGCAGGGATGGGTGGAGGGGCAGGGATGTGGCCATGTCATGCGGGGGCGCAGCCACATTGCTGTAGGGATGTGGCCACATTGCCACAGGCCATGGCCACATCATAGGGCATGGCTGCGTTGCATGGGGACATGGCTGTGTCATGCAGGGGCGTGGCCATGTCAAAAAAGGTGCCCCCAAAATTACCACCCTGGGTGCACCGTCCTCATCACCACCACCCCTCCGTACACTAGTGGGGCATGGGGGGGGGGATTATCTATTTATTTATTTATAATATTTATATGCCACCTTTCTCCCAGAGTGGGACCCAAGATGGCCTCCAAAAAAGTTAAAAACAATAAACATTTAAAACAACTAAGAACATTGAAAAGCATATAAAATTATTTTTGGAGTCTACAAAATTTTTTAAAACATCTTGACAAATTAAAAGCCCAACTCTTACATATTAAAAGCCTGCATAAATAAGAATGTTTTTGCCTGCCAGCAAAAGAAGAGCAAGGAGATAAGATATTTTTGATCCCTGGGGTCTGAGAGAGCTCCCAAATATTGTGGAAATGCCCTTCACTTTCACAGTGCATTTTGGGGCATTGTGGAGCAATTTTTGTGCAAAAGAATGTTGACTCCAGGGAAGCTGGGGGCTACAAAAATGGCCCTGTGGGCCACATGCCACCCATGGTCCACACTTTGTCCGCCTCTGTTCAACGTGGAGGGATGGTAAAGTTATTAGGCTAATGTTGTAGTGTTACTCTGACTTCTGGGGGTCCCCTGGGGGACACTTTGATTTGCTCCAAAAATGCAAAGACTGGGGAATACCAGAGCACTAGCTATGGCAAAACGAGTGGCAGGGTAACCCAGCGAGAACTTCAACCCAATTTTTACGGGGTCAGACCAAGCAAAAGCCAGCCAATCGTGTCAATAATGAAATTTATTAGCAAATATGTTCCCACGCACAAACTCAGTCACTCACCCACCCACCCACCCAAGGACTATCAAGAAGGGAAAGAGGTGAAAGCTTATAGGGGCTAAAGCGGAGAGGATGTAAAGGCAGTAATATTGCACCTGTCCAGATGTCTTTGGGCCGGGAAGTGGCAAGAATGAAGGAGCTCAGTGAAGAGAGGTGACTGAGGGAAGCACTCAACTAACAGAGTGCTGGTCTGCTAGCATAGCGGGGGAGTTCTCCAAAGAGGGTCTCGAAAAGGGGGACTACTTATAGGGCAGAATGTACTTTGGTGCAGGCCCTTTCTTGGGAGAAACAATGGTCGAAACAGAAGGAAAATATCACACAATAGCAACTTGATGGCTTGCATGATTGTTTCATGTAAATGGACCTTGCCCTTGTAGGATTTGCCGATGCAAGTGTTGCTCCGCAGGGGAAAACCTGGTAATCCCCTCAAGTTAGCTTTCTGGCTGAGACCCTTTGTTTGTGCAGATGTGCCTTGCCTGAGGTCTTCTTGGGAAATGTGACTGGGGATTTTCCTGGCCTTGACCTATGTCTGGTCACTTGACCTATTCATCTATGCACCCACCCGGGCACTCTCTCACGCATAGCTGATATTTTTGATATTAATTTTATATCCTCCCACGACAGGGTCTGCTAATGGAGGTAACAGTAGCCCTTATAACAAACAACATCTCTAAAATCTGGAGGGGTTCAATGATGGCTTTCATTTGGCCTTTTCCTTCCTAGTGTGCAGACTCATAACCTAAAATTTGATCAGTAGGTACCATTCCCACATATTCTGAATGTGCGTGTGAGAAGGGGTTGCTTGCTTGTCCTGTTACATCTCCTCCATCTCCTTTTCAATAGATAAAATATTACTCAGGTTTATTCCTTCCACAAAGTCTATTCTCAGAACAGTTTTGTCAGCCAAGTATCTTCTCATATTTGTTCACACTTTGCTTGATTTTGATTTCCCCTTAGGTCTTCTCTCCATTCTGCCACAATTCTGAATCACCCGCCCATTTCATTCCTTCAAATTACTCTCTGCTGTTCCATAACTATGGCCCTTTCTGCACGTGGTTATTAAGGTGGGCCAATGCATCTTGCCACGGAGGTCTTCTGCACCTTGGAGTGGACTAGGTTCAGTTCATTTACCTTTGTTCCACATGTAACTCTGCCTAAATGTGCCCCCATGTGGTGGTAAAGAGTGCTATTTGAAAACCGGAAGAAATCGGCTTTCCAATTTTCCCAATCAATCCAATTTGTACTTTCACAGTGGTGCAGACATGTACATCCGTGCCAATGTGAATTGGTGGTCAGAGGAGGGCTCATGGGAGGGGCCAGGAGGTAGTATGGACTTACACATGTATACACATATGCAGTGATGTACTAAACCATGCACACACAAAAAAAGGCCAGTCACAGCTGACCGGGCGGGGTGAGGGGAGTAGCGGGAGTGGCCACGGTGGAGGCAATGTGGATTCATGAACTCACACTCCTCCGAATCAGAATGGAACATATGCAGTAGCTGTGCAGAAGGAAATGAGGGAAAGGCTGCCTTGTTTCAAGCCCAGAAAATCCGATAAGAAATGGCATGAACTGATTCACCAGCCTCGTGCGGAAAGGGCCTATGTTGTACTTTGTTATCCCAAGCCTGAGTCACAATTGTACACATCTGTGATGATACTTTTAAATGTACAAGCAAAAGGTGAAGTTACAGCACAATTTACCTGCCAGCCCAAGAATTCCACTAGACATTTGTAGGAGTTAAAATTTCTTGTCTCTTTTTCTTAGGATCTTGCGTATATTCTGTCTATATGGGCAGCTTTGAGCAATACTGTAGAAAGACAGAATTCCTTGCAAATATTCTTACACTGGTAAAGCACAGTGGCACAGTGTTACCTTACTATGTATGTATTATATAATTATGTGTTCGGCTTTCATATTTATATCTTTATGAAGCTCCTGAAGAAGACTGTTGAAGTCTATATAGGCCAAAATACATTGGGCTTTTTCCAAAATAAAAATAACCATCCACTGAGCACTTGAAGACATGTCTCCCTTTTTTCCTATGATTTCACAGATCAGCTAGCCCACATCAAATCCTTAGAGAGCAGAACTCAAGGTGCCCTCATCTCACACAAGTCACAACTTTCTCTTCCTCTCACTGCAACAGAACTAGCACAAAGGCCAAAATGTCTTTCCACTTCCACAGCCTCATTCACAGACATCCATAAAAATGAATGCTGAATCATTTATTGGAGGTACCTCAAACAGAGAAATTGTTCTAGCAGACAGTAAGGTTTGTGATAAATTCTGTCTTGAATTATTTATGTCTGTACTTTTTGCTTAATCAGCCAACTTTTAAGGCTAGGAAATTATTTCTTAGGAAACAAGTTCTGAGCGGGTAAGTTTGGAATAAAATAGGAATAGGAAATATCTGGTTACCCCAATCCGCTGCACTATAACCATAGATCAGAACCAACATGTTGATATAAATTAAATTAAGTTGGGTTTGGGTTTTTCTGTTTTTTTCCCCCTTAATTAAAAAAAAACCCAAAATGTTGAGTACTGTTCTCTTGAAGGGAAAAAAAATGCATTTTTGAGGGCATTATGCCAAAAATGGTATCAGGGATACATTGATCTTTTCTCCTTGCCTCCCTTGTGAGCATTTTTCACTTCTTGGTGTGTGTGAGGGGTGTGTGGCAATGGCCATAAGTGGTACAAAGTGCAAACAGATATCAACAAGAACGCAATAGGAGGAGGAACAGGAAAAGGTAGCTTATGCTATGGTGTATCATGGTGTAAAGGCACATGTGGGAAAGGAAGATTTCCAGAGTGACTTAGAGAAAATGAGGAGAAAGAATTGACAGATGAGAGAAGAGATGAAGAGGGATGGCCATGGTTCTGTGCGTCAACATTTTTTTTCCTGCATCTTTTTCTGTGTGCTTATGTGTTTATCTTTAATCTAGATCATTTCCGCACTAGATTGTTAAAGCGCTATTATTCCACTCGCAACATCCTATGGATGGCCCCTCCCTAAACTGCAAACCCCAAGATTCCATAGGATGTTGCAAGTGGAATAATAGCGCTATAACAGTCTAGTGCGGAAATGGCCCTAATCCATTTTATTTTCGTGGATAGGTAACAAATGCTTTTTGGAGGAAAAAAATCCTTCACTTCCAAGCACATAGAGATTACAAGGATGGAAGGTATAAAGCCACAGATGGGATTTTCCAACTTCATTCCACCAAAGTTTTATGTATAGTAAGATAAATGAACACGAAATAAATGTCACCTTTTTGATATAAATATGATTAACATAAGACTTTTAGCTTTGGGTTGTAAACAATACTGTTGTGGTATTTTGGCACTAATTTTCCTATCTCTCTCCCATTGGGTATGCCAGCCAGGGTTGATGGGAGTTGTAATCCAACCACATCTGGAGGATAACATGTTCCTTACTCCTGAAATAGTATAGCCCATAAACAGAGGCTGTTTGAGGAGTGGTTAGAAAATGTTAGCAGATTGAGAAGAAATAAACAAATTCCATCACTTTTGCAATAAAGGCATCACTGAAGCACATCCCTTTGATTTAGGGCCTTAAAATTATTTTATTGCTGAGGTGTGATATTGTTGTTATGTTCATAGCCATCTCCTGTAATTAGATATATATACAGACAGTGAAAGCAAAACAGGTGTATTCCATGGTCCTGATCTGGCATAAAAAACATTTATTTTGAAATCTGATTTTTAAAATGACTTTGGACCATTATAGAAGGGGGGAAATGCAGAGGAGAACTAAACTGATAAGCAGGATTTGTTACCGTAATTCTTTTTCATTTTTGCCACCAGTAAAGCCATGACCTCAGGCTCACTGGAACACAGATTAGTCATCCAGTAATCTGCATGGTGTATTAATATAATTTGTTCTCAAAACCAAGGCAGTTCAAGGTCTGGGTTTTCTCTCAGTGCAAACTGTGAAGGTTACAGAACCTTCTCTGTTTTGCTTGCCTCTTGAAAGCAAAGAGAAAAATGAGAGCAGGCCATACATTGTTGGTGTGCCCTGTGGAAGGCTCACTGCCAGTTTTCCCTCCTCTCACAGCTCGTGCACCACTCCAACAACTTGTAGAAAAAGAAGGCTCATGAGCTGTAATGTTGGTGTTCCACTCCCTGCTTTGCTTCAAAGGGCCCAAGTCATGAAGGGCCCAAGTCGTGGCTCTTCTCTCTCTCTTCATTCCTCTCTTTGCCATGCTCAGCCCAGCCCAGCCCAGCCCAGCCCAGCCCAGCCCAGCCCAGCCCAGCCCAGCCCAGCCCAGCCCCTTAAGCCTGGCATTTTGCTGCATTGATGTTGTACATGTGCAACAAGCACACATAAACACACACTTTTGTGCTGAGCCAAAGAGACACAGTTCCAGCTTTAAAAGCCACCTCACATACAAAACTCAAACTTCTTCCTCCTCCAGCACTGCTCACCCTGAGATTTATTTTCCCACCCAGAGCTGCACAGCAATTCCCTGAAACTTCAGACAGTGCTCTGGAAACTGGCAAACAATGATTGGAACAAGGAAGAGTTCTCCTTCATGTATAACAATCTGAGCTGCACAAGAATTATGTGGTTCTTGCGCTCATTTCATATTGGAAATGAATATTATGAGTTGTGTTGTGAGTGACAGGTGCATTTCAAGCCACTACTTGTACACTCTTCCAGATTGCTCTAAAGAAGTGTGAGTTCTTGTGTTGTATCTCCTTGGGTTTTATTGGTTATTGTCACCTCTGCATCTACTCATTCTCATTCTCTGCATCTAACTCATTCCATTCTTTTGGGGAGCTATTTCTACTGATTTCTTGTCCCTACTCTAGATATCTTCCAAAGAGTTTTTTAAAGCAGAGTGTGGTTTGCTGGGGTGGTGTTGTGCTTACAAGGGCAAATTTCTCCCCTCTGATTGATTGATTTTTCTATGTGTGTGTGTGTGTGTGTGTGTGTGTGTGTGTGTGTGAGTTGTAGGACCTTTCCACACATCATTTGACATGCAAAAGGGCGCCTGGAGTGTTGCGCGATTGTGAGGAGTGATCTGCATGACGCATTCACAATCGCGCGATGCTCCAGGGGCTGGCAGGCGCCGATCATGCACCTTTTCATTTTTGGCTAGAAGCCGAAAATGGTGCGCGATTGTGCATTGCTCCCAGGCCCCGCGTGCACTTACCTGGCATGCAGAGCCTCCGGAGCCATGCCGGTTGTGCTTCCTGCCCCGCGCAGCCTGGGAAACTTCCAGGTTGCACTGCGGAAGGAAAAGGTGGGGCTCTCGTGTGAGCAGGCAGCTCGTGCGGAGCTGAAGCAGCAGGGACGTGAGAGCCTTTCACTGGAGACTGCTCATGCAATCTCCGCACCCCAGCGCTGGAAAAAGGTAAGGTGCGGAAACCTGCCTAGAGTTATATTGGTAAGGTGCTGTTTCATGTATGCCTTATAGGCTATAACTCTAAAAAATGAAAACGTAGGAGAACAGAAGGGAAAACATTATTATGTTCCAGGACTAAAAAGAAACACACTCAAGTGTGGGAACAAAATGTTGTAGCTGCTACTAGGAATTACCACAAAATAGTTTTATATAACAAAAACTTTTTGATTAAGAAACCCCCATAAAACTACAGCAATTAATACTGCAACCCCCTGATACATTTGCCCTCTCAGGAGGAGCTCTTTGTTTCTGAATTAGCAAAGCTTTCTACAGCCCTTTCATCCAGACCTTTTTGACTAAGAATTGTAAATATCCCTCCAAGAGAAATACCTAAGATTAATGAGACAACAACAAATGGGCCCTTTCTCACTATACAGTTATAGTATTATGATTCCACTTTAACTGCTATGCTTCTGGCCCATGGAATACTTGGAATGGCAGTTTAGGAAGGGGCATTTAGCTTCTCAGCCAGATAACTCCTGTTGTCACCCCTCAAAGTACAAATCCCAGGATTTTATTGGATGCTGCTATGATAGTTAAAATGGAGTCATAATACTATGACTATATGGTGCAAAAGGGTCCTTAGTTTCATCAGAGCTCACAGAAACAGTAAACCAATTAATAATGAATGTTGACATCCTGTTCCTTAATGGTCTCTGGAGTTGATCAACTGCTGAATTGTGAAGCAACCTTATTGATTCAGTGGATCTACTCTAGTCAGGTCTAGCAACTGGCTGGTGATTTTAATTCTTGAAAATTTATCAAATTTTTACATGTAGCAAAACAAAAACAAAAACAGAGAAACAGGGGTAGCTATAATTTTAATTAACCCAATACAGGCAATTATTTTTAATAATTTCCACAAGATTGGAAAGAGAAATGAGAATGAACAATATGGGAGAGTGACAATAGGGAAGAGGCTCAAGGTAACACCAAAATAACACAACAGATTAGATTTCAACATTGCATCCAAAAATATGGAATCCCTGGCACAAACCCCAGTGGATCCTCACAGTAACTGGCTGTAATAGACCACATGTTTGATGCTCCATATGTTATTTTTAAAACAACACATAGAACTGCATGTGAGGTCTAAATAAGGGGCACAGAGACCAGTTTAGGAGAAACCAAGTCAATTAGCTTTACTGCAGGAACTCTATAAAGTTACTTATACTGCTAGGCTCTCACTAGAAGCCAAAATGACCAAATTGAAGCTATCATATTTTGTGCATATCATGAGACTTATTAGAAGAGATGATAATGCTCTGCGAAGTTGAAGACAATAGGAAAAGAAGAAGACCACATTTAGTCAGGGAAGATCCAAGGTTCTTGATGACAGGGGGTCTCTCATTCATAAGGTTGCCACCCGTCAAAGCTGACTTGAAAACAATTAAAACAGAATTAGCAAGCCAATCTGAGGAGCTGCTGAAGTCCACATCCACCTATCCAGTTTTGTTCACCAAACAAGGGCAGAAGAATTTCAGGCTCCGAGCCTTTATAGTAGGCTTAAGTAAGTTTTCAGATGGTGGGCTCTTCACATTAGCAGTTAGAAAGCATTGTACAGCTACTTCATGTTTTACTACCTGATGGATTTATCCTAGTAATAAGAAATCAGAAGAACAGTGGGAGAACAAGGGGGGGGTTATAAGTTGAGAACACCAGCATGCAAAGCTCATATAAAATTCAGCGAATAAGGTAAGGTGATGGCATGATAAAAGTGTTGTCTAAAACAGTCGTTGACCAATCATGCCAGCCAATGATGATGACTTATACTGCACATTGGCTTGTACTTCACATTCTTATACTGCACATTGGCTTGTACTTCACATTCTTGTTCCCTTCTGTGCCTCAACAGGGGTGTGAAGACTAGGCACACACCATCCTACATAACTCTTCTGGGTAAGTTTTAGCTTTTTCACATAGAGTTCTTGGTTCAAACAGACAACTGTGTTGAATTGTACACTGTCTGGTACATACAGTATTTGAATAGATCAGGGCTTGGGAAAGTTATTTGTTCCAAGAATCCACCAACCAGTACGGCCAGTTACAAGCTCTCAAATAGACCTAATAAAAGGCAATATCAAGCACAAATACAGTGTGGGGGCTATCAGTTCTCACGTTCAAGATTCTTCAGTTGCTTCTAATGCTCCTCTAAAAAACAATAACTCCATATAACATGTATGGGTTAAGATTGCTCTCTTCTAGCATGTTTCTGTTTGCACTATTGTAATTTTTAAGAGTTGTTGTTGTGTTTTCTTATGTGCTTAAAGTTGGCTCTGACTTATGTTAAACCTAATCTAGAGATTTCTTGGCAAGATTTACTGAGATGAGGTTTGCCATTGCCTTCCTCTGAGAGTGTAACTCTTCCAAAGTCATCCAATGGGTTTCCATGGCTGAGCAGGGAGTCATACCCTGGTCTCGCAGAGTCTTAGGCCCTTTTCCCACAGCATTTGCCAAATGAAAGGGCGCCTGGAGCGTCACACAGTTGCGAGGAGTGATCTGCACGACGTACTCACGATCTCACAAGGCTCCAGGGTAGGGCAGGCACCGCTCGCACACTTTTTCATTTTTGGCTTTCAGCACGATCACGCGTTGTTCCAGGGCCCCATGTGCATTTGCCGTGTGTGTGGAGCCTCCAGAGCCACGGTGGTCATGCTTCCTGCCCCAGCGCAACCTGGGAAACTCCCAGGCTGCGCTGCGGAAGGAAGAGGCGGGGCTCTTGCACTACCTACTCAGGAGCAGGCAGCTTGTGCAGAGCTGAAGCAGCAGGGATGCGAGAGCCTATCACTGGAGGCTGCTCACGTGATCCCTGCACCTCAGCACCGAAGAAAGGTAAGCTGTGGAAAGGACCTCAGTCAGAAATCAAATCATGACACCACATGGGGTCTAACTTTCTATAAGAGGCAGAAGGAAAAATCACTATTTTTCCACACAATATGTTAATTGGTTTTTTAAAAAGGAAAAGAAAAGAAGACTATGCAGCAATTACATTTTCTTCTATTGAGTGTAGACAATAACAGTTGTGGAGTGCTGGTGATTATAAACATTATCTTTCTTGATTTTTTTGTCCTCCCCTCCTCCATCAATCTGACTATATTGAAATCTTACTGTTCAATTTCACAAAACATGAACTGGCACATAGTCAAAAACACCTTGAGTTTTGTCAGCAGGCATCATGCCTGATTCACATATTCTCTTTCTCTTTTTGCAACAATATGTACGACTGATTAGAAGTAATACAACAAACTACTTCCTTTCCACCAAAAACTCCTGCTGTGAATTTAGCTTTTTCTTTTACAGTTAATTTTATTCTCAGGTGGTTTTGCTTGTTCCTTTCACTGAAATATAGCTTATAGCACCTCCTATTCCTTGCTGGTCTCATTGAAGTACTAACCAGGGCTGACACTGTTTAGTTTTGAAGATCAGGTGGGATTTAGTGTCTTTAGGATATTTAAACCACATAAATTGAGATTATAGTTGTGTGCCTTCAAGTCATTTCCAACTTATCAGGTTTTCTGGGGCTGAAAGAGTGTAATGCACCTAAGACCACCCAGTGGGTTTCCATGGCCAAGCAGGAAGTCTAACTCTGCCCTCCAGAATCATAGTCCAACACTCAAACCATTATATCAAGCTGGATCTCATCATGAATTGTATCCCATGATAATTAGGAGGAGGAATATACCGGTTGTTCCCTTGCATTTCGCAGTACATCATTTTAAGTGACTCTTATTCATATGGATCATTTCTGGGTTGCCAAAAACAAAACAAACAGGCATTTAAAACACCTTAAATAGAAAACATCTTAATACCATTGGCACCAATAGGTCCTTTTCTGCAGATGCAAATAGTTGCTTTGGAAAGACAACATTAACTTAAAACACAACAGAAAGAGAGCCCACCATGGTCCCAATCCTGATTGAAGCCTCCAAATACCAACTGCGGTCTCTAGTTTTAAAAGATGCATGAAGAATTAAACCACATATTTAACATCATGTTAACAGGGGGAAAAAGCTTCAATGTATAATGTAGAAGACTGTGATGAAGCATATTTGTTACTAGGATGAGCCAAGAAAGAGAGCAAAGGCATAGCTGGGAGGGTGGGCAGGACGGTCCACCATGGGCAGCAATTTTTTGTGGGGTAGCGCCAGCACTTTTTACTATATATTTTCTGGGCAGGAGGAAAGAAGGGGAAATGCAGCAGTACTTCAACTGCTTTTTGGTGGAAAAAAGGTAAGAGTTGCCCCCCCAATCCTCGAGTCCATTGCCTGGAGGGAGGAGGGCTGGGAAGAAAAGTTGTTTAGTTGTCTTTGATTGCAGGGAGTGGGTGGGACCCGCTGTGCAGGAAGGATAGAGGGAAGGAGGAAGGTGTGGGGGGGAGGGAGAATCCAACACAAAGGATGTCCTCCACTTTGCAACTCTGCTTCCTGTGAGCGCCTGGGTGCTGTTCTTCTCACACACACACACCTCTGGAGCTGATGAAGAGTTGAGTAACTTGTGGAGGCTCCACTGGTGTAGGCTGCCAAGGAGCCCAAGCACAAATAACTGCTGGCTCAGTGTCATCGAAGCCTGGCCCAGGCCATGACAGTGGTGAACAAGGTAATAGACCTCCTGGAGGGGCCTTGAGCACCCGTGACTTGCACGAGCTGCAGGAAGCCACAAGAATAGTGGCAGGAGAAGAAGGTGGTGGTGGCGGCGATGGAGATGGGCAGGAGCAAGCCTCCTTTGCCATGTGCAAGGCTGATCTGCTCATTAAGCTGCTCTTGGCTAAAGATTGGGATCCCTTCCAGGACCTGTGTGTTGCCTTGGAGAAAATTCAGCATCACCTGCTGTCTATCTTGTACAATGGGGTGGCTGGCATGCAGCCTGTTGAGACAGCTAGTGAGTGGGCATGAAGGCTTGACAGGCTTTGCATCCACATTTTTCTATGCAAGGAGATATTGGGACCAGAACATGGGTTGGTGGTCTGGAAGAAAGGGGCAAGGAAATGATCTGCCTGTTTGTACTGATAACACTGAGGAACTAGGGAGGTGAGACATGATAGCAGTTCAAATAGGGGAAGAATTGTTGAGAGGAGGCAGAGGAAATTACTAAAAACTAAATTATTGCTTCTCTAGAGACAGAGTGCAACACCATGAACGCACACACAGCTGAAAAAATATATTAAGTGTATCATACACGAATTTAGTCAAGTCAGAACAGAAAGCACACCCAGCAGCAATGAAGAAACGATTGCAAAACTTCATTTAAAAATACAATCGTAATAGTTGTTATTTAGTATCTATGTGATGGAAAAGAGGTTGCATATGAACTTGGTATGATGATTCTTACATATGTACTGCTGGGTGTAAGACTGTGATAAGATCTTGTGTAAGCAGGAAGCTTTCATCAGGCAGAGTAAGGTTAATCAACAAGGGGAATCAAATTCTGCACTTCTCCAGGAGGAGCAGGTACAAGTTTCCAGAAAAAGAGACTTGATATAAATAGTTTCCTCCTCACAGTTGTGGTTTCACAGGTCCACTTTAGAAATTTTTACCTTGTGGCACTTATGGAGAGGAGTGAGCATCCTTGTGTTCCTGGTTAGAACAGACAGGCAGACCTGACACACCCCACTTAAACAGCCTCTCCTGCTGTTGACATAGTTGTGTGAACTGCAGAAAATCACTTTTATGTGGTTGTGTTTGTGTTAAATTTTCAGATAATACTCACAGTCCTACAAGAAGATTGACCTACAAAAGGAAGGTGCTGCTTGTCTTTCCTGTAGAGTCTCAATTAAAATTGATTAAGAATTACCTAAGATCTACAATGAGTACTTTGCGTTTAAGAAATCTTGCCATACTGTTTACAGAACAACAACTGAATGATGAAGTAGATTTTGACAGTGTCATTGGTGATTTTGCTAACAGAAAAGCAAGAAAAATAACGTTTTAGAATGTTGGAATTAAAGTTTTGCTTCAAAAATAAGTACAGCATTTTAATTTATTTCCCTATATGTCGTTTTGACTTTTTGTAGTATTTTTGGTGTGTATTGAGAGGGGCGGGAAATTCAGGGACCACCCCAGGTAGCAAAAACACTAGCTACGCCACTTGAAGAAAGAAAACTATATTTATAAAATGATTGTAGAAGATATAATTACATCTGTGTAATCAGTTTCAAATTTTGTGTCATCCACTGGATAGCCAAGAAATTACAAGGAAATTAGACTACAATCTGTTGAAATTAAAGGATTGGAAATTCCTATTAATTAAGAATACAGAGAGAAAGGCATTGCCAAGAAAGAATCAGCATGGCTTCTGCCAAGGGAAGCTCTGCCTCACCAGACTGCTGATAGTGTCAACAATTATGGTAAAACAGTAAATATTATATACTATATATTGTGTAAAGCTTTTGGCAAAGTCCACCACCTAAGTGAGATAATAAGTCATGTCCTCTAGTAATTGGTTAAACAATAAGCACCATAAAATAAACCAGACCATTTTTTACAAAGGAGAGAAGTACACAATGCTGTTTAAGGTGGGGGGAGTAAAAATCAAGGTAGGGAATCTGGCTGTCATGTCTATGAGCTAACTCTTTCTTTCTTATGCTGATGACCCATTTCTATATGTAATTAATTTGTCAGATATTATTAAAAAAATGTTAACTTTGGTTATGTGAAGAGAACTAATAATTATCCCCTTGTTGATAATATGAAATTTAAAGTGGTAGGACATGTAATGGTTCATATAATCATACTGACCCCTCTGTACAGTGGTGAACTCGTCCAAAAGGCAATTAACAAAATAAAAGCACTTAAACTATTATTATTTTTTTCATGAATTAATAATCTGATTCCAGTAGTATGAGACATGTTAGCAATCAAAAGCCAAGAAAGGTTATCTTTTTTTAATGGCTCTGTTGCTTCATGAAAGACAATTATATTAAAAGCCACCATTCCTTTCAATAGTGAGTTTGTGGTCAAAAACCTAGCACTATGGAAACAAAAACAGATAAAATTAAGGTAATGGCTTCTCCATTGTGATACTCCCTAAATGCACAGAAGTATATAAAATTTTCAAATTTCAAGAAGAAATGTTTTTCAAACCCAAGGGACTTCTATATATGTGTTTCTTTTAAACGTTCATAAGCCTTTTCCACATGCGGGGGAGAGAAACAGGGGGAAACGGGGCAGCGCACGTGAAAACGGAGCTTACCTTAATCCGGGTAGCTCTGTCGACGCGAGGAGCAACGCACGTTTGCTGCTCCACACTGCGGTGGTGTCCGGTGGCGCCCAAAATGGCGGCTTCCAGTGGCTCTCCACCAACCGGAGAAGCGCACCAGCTGGAAGCCCACCCCCGGCAGCTCTGCAGGGACGCACTTGTGCGCACCTGCAATTCTACACGGGGTGCTGCGATGGGGTAGCACAGTCGTGTTTTATAAAGACCACATGAAATGTGGTCTTTAAAAAACACGTGGTGCCACCCCTTGCGGCCACGCGAGAGTGGTTTGAGGTATGGAACCTCAACAATTAATACTGACCCCACGCACTCCATGGTATGGATGACCTCCGGGTGAGGTCGTCCTACACCGTTTTTTTAACCTCGTGTGGAAAGGGCTTTAGCAAGATTTTAAGACCTATTTGTGCTTCTATTATTATCTGTCCCTGCTGTGATGTGTTTTATATAATCTGTTGGTTTTTTTTTACTTATAATGTATTTAACATATTTTTAACCACACATTTCATGCTACCTGGAGAACCTCAGTTCCCAAGGGGAAGCATAAAATGCAATAAACCAAGAAACAGTCTGTTAGATTCTAGGTTTTCATTCACATTACACTAGTATAGTGTACTTTAACTGGTGTGGCTCCATTCTATGGAATCATGGGATTTTTTGTTTTGTGAGGTATCAGAATTCGCTGCCAGAAAGCTTCATGCTTCACCAAAATACAAATCTCAGGATTTCATAAGAAGCATTTTATGGCAGTTAAAATAGTATCAAAGTGCTATATGTGAAACAGAAGAAAACAGTGGAGAAGAGGGAAGTAGCCAACCCTGGAGAGGGCTCTGAGATGTATTCTGTGAGCTTTCCAACTTTGATACTTTTTTCTACTTGCAAGAAAGGCCACCTTCCTTTATAACTATTAAATGCTCAAGTTCATGGTCGGTAGTCACAAAACTCAGTCCTTTAGTCTTATAGGGACACAAACATGCCTTTCACCAAGTCAGCCTGTTTGTTAGTCAAGTGGGAGGAGGTGCAATTTTATTACTTCTAGTATTCTACCACCAGAAGCCACGGTCTCACACTGCCTAATGGTTTGTTCAGTCTTGCTGAAATTTTCAGGAAAGGCTTTTGAGAAGCTGAAGTAATAGTGGCAACAAGAAATTCTACATCTGATCAACACTTTAAGAATCAGTTAGATGATGATGTTCAGGTGCTGTTCAACTGAGAGCTTTTAAAGAATTTAAATATGAAATTGCTGATCTTCTAAGGTCAGATTGGATGGGGATATTCTTATTTCCTTATCAAGCAGATGAAAAAATGACCAAGAATTGAGTCTTTATTTGCTTCCTCATGGAATTTAAACAAAAAGGAAGAGCTATTTGATTAATTACATTCAGCTTTTATTTCTTCTGAGTCTCAGACCATAAACAGATTTTCTTTTTCTCTAAGGCAGGAGACAGATGATCAGTGAGAAAAAAGAAATTTGATAGTGATATGATGTACACAAAGGCTTCACCTAAATCATTGCCAACAGTCTACATACACACATACACACACACACTCTTCCATGCAAAAACCTTCTGTCCCACTGTCATCTCTGAACAAACAAGTTTTGAAGTTTCAGAAACAGTAAAAAAAATCTTTTTACCAAAAGCAGTAGCAGAATGAGGATAATACTGTTGGGGAAATTAAAAAATATATTTGAATATTGAGAGACCTTGGTAATGAGACTCTCAATCAGCAGAGTATTTTAGTAATTGCACAAAACGGAAGTTGAACAGATCACCAGTCCCACTTCTTTAACTACACCCCAAACACACTTAATCTAGCTCAAAATGAGCACAAAAACGGTTTGGTTAAAAATATAAAAGAGTTTGCTCACAAAAGCTTGTGCATAGTCTACACAGGTTCAATTCTTGAGGAAGGTAGGAAGAAAATAAAGCACTCATATGCTTGCTGCAAAATGATCCCTGTTAGGAGATCTCAGAGTATGTTTTCAGGACAAAAATGGCGAAGACAAAAGGGAGAGGCAAAATGGCCGGAGAACCTTTTTCAAAAGAACAAGGAATGCTGGAGGAAGAGGTGTTAACTAACCAAACAGGAAGTTTTCTCTCTAGGCTATTTCTCTATGCTTACAATAGACATGCAAACAAACTAGCTATTCAATTAGGCATGCAAAGGTTGCCACTCCCAACACCCCTTCTCAACTGTGCATGCACCCCTGAAGTCCCATCTTGACTCGCAGATTCTCAAAGCTGTCTCTTGGTAGAGGTTTGGTCAGGATATCGGCTACCATCTCAGTGGTTGGACAGTAGATCATCTTGATCATTCCATTCTCTGTGAGCTCTCGTACTTTGTGGTATCTTGTTCCTATGTGCTTGCTGCGTGGTGTCATCTTCTCTGTTTGAGAAAGTTTAATACAGCTCTGGTTGTCTTCCATAACTTGAATTGATTTTTCTTCATATATTCCAAAATCAGACAACAATTGATCAAGCCATAGTAATTCTCTACATGCTTCTGATGCTGAAATATACTCTGCTTCTGTAGAGGATAGAGCCACCACACTCTGCTTGTGGCTGCCCCAAGAAATAGGTCCATCTCCATAAAAAAATAGGAAACCACTGACTGAGTGATAATCTGCAGTATCACCAGCCCAATCTGCATCAGTGTAGCATACTAACTTTGGATTGCTACTAGCTGGTAGCTTCAATTTAAAGTTGATAGTCCCTTTTAAGTATCTAGCCACCCTTTTTACTCCAGTCCAATCGTTCTTTGTGGGTGAGCTAACTTTCCTGCTCAGAATCCCTACAGCAGATGCAATATCAGGTCTTGTGTTGGTAGATAGGTACAAAAGTTTTCCTATTGCTGTTCTGTAGAGACTATTAACTGGTAAAGCATCACTTTCTTCAGTATTTTTAAGAAAATCTGTGGTCATGGGCACTGCTACAGTATAGGCATCTTGGAGTCCTAAGCTTTCTAAAAGTTCAGCAATCTTTTGTCTTTGATTCAGTAAAAAAGATCCATCTTGTTCTCTTTGAATCTCCATGCCCAAATAGAATCTTGCATCTCCTAACTCTTTCAATTTCACTTCTTTGTTCAAGTGATGTACAACTTCTGAGTAGTCTTTATTTCTGTTGGTGGCTATAATCAAATCATCAACATAGGCCAGGATAAAGGTTGAATAACCTTCTTTGGTTCTGGTGTATAGACACTGATCCGCTTCTCCTTGCTTAAAGCCTAATTGTTTCAACATTGTATCTAGTTTCTCATTCCAAGCTCTAGCAGCCTGTTTAAGTCCATACAAACCTTTGTTCAGCTTACAAACCAGATGTGGTTGCTTCTGGTCTACAAAGCCTGTAGGTTGTTGCATGTACAGTTCCTCTGTTATTTCTCCATGTAAGAAAGCAGGTTTCACATCAAGGTGTCTGACATCCATTTGTTTGGAAGCAGCTAGACTGAGAAGCAGTCTTATGGTACTGTGTTTGACAACAGACGCAAATGTCTCATCAAAGTCTATTCCAAATTTCTGTGAGAAGCCTTGTGCAACTAACCTTACTTTGTAGCGTTCCACCTTTCCTTGTGCATCCAGTTTCAGCTTGAAGACCCATCTGGATTCTATGGCTTTCTTTCCTGGTGGAAGCTCAGTAAGTGTCCATGTTCTATTCTTATGTAGTGCATCTATTTCTTCTTGTGCTGCCTTTCTCCACTTAGCTGCCTCAGTTGCAGGCATCTGTTCAATTTCTTCAGAGCTTGATGGTTCATTTGGTAACACTGATGTTGCGAGGTAGGACAAGCGTGGAGCTGGTATACCTTTGTTGGGTCGCGATGAGTGTCTGGGAACCTGGTCTGGAACCTGGTCTGTCTCTGCAGCATCCTCTGGTCCACTGCTCAGGTCAGAGCCATCTGCATCCCCTTCTCTTAGTGTACTGCTCTCTGCCTTTAGCTTGCTTTCTGCAGCATATATCTCAGCCCTTTGTTCAGAATCAGGTTGTGTAGCTGCTTGTGGTATTTCAGATGAAGGCAACATTTGCACTTCTAAGAGAGGTTCAACACTTTGCTCTTCTTCCAGTGATTCTAAGATAGTCTCTCGTTCATCTGGAAAGTCTATGACAGTTCCTTTCTTATCAACTCTGCTTTGTTCATCAAAGTAAACTACATGCCTAGTAACAACTTCACCAGTCTTTAAGTTCATTACTCTATAGCCTTTGCTTCCAGGAGCATACCCAATTAGAATAGTCTGCTCTGCTCTTGCATCTAGTTTGTGTCGCTTCTGTTGTGGTATGTATGAATATGCAATACTTCCAAAGGTTCTAATGTGTTTCATGTCTGGTATTCTCCCATGCCATAGCTGAAATGGTGTTCATGTGGTGCCTTTTGTTGGCAATCTATTCTGGAGATACGTTGCGGTCATAAAGGCATCACCCCAAAATTTACTGGGAAGATGAGCATCTGCCAGCATGCACTTTGTCATTTCCAGGAGAGATCTCAGTTTCCTTTCAGCAATCCCATTCTGCTCAGGAGTGTAAGGAACGCTCCTCCTGTGCAAAATGCCATGCTCTTCCAGGAAAGCTTGTGTGCGATGTGAAATGTACTCACCAGCGCCATCTGTCTGGATAGCTTTAGGTGTCATCTCAAACTTGTTTCTCACCATGACAACATACTTCTGTAGCATGTCTTGGGCTTGACTCTTCTCTTTCAGAAGATAAGTAACACAATACCTTGAAAAATCATTCACAAAAATTAAAGCATATCTGTTTCCACCAAGTGAAGGAACATTAAATGGACCACACAAATCACTGTGAATGAGATCCAGTACCTTAGTGGTTCTCTTTTCAGTCCTTGGATGAAATGAGGGTCTGACTGACTTTTGTTCAACACAAGTTACGCACCTGGTAGTACTTTCATTGTATTGTTGATTCACCTTGATTCCTGTAGCCAAGTTCTGGTTCTGTAGTTCAAGAACTGCCTTTGGATCGCGATGTCCAAGACGTCTGTGCCATAGGTCAAGGCTGTCCTCATTCATCTGTGCTCTAGCAACATTAGCTTGTTGAGCTGAAAGATGTAACTCATAGACACCATTATTCTCAAATGCTTCTGCAAAAAGGACATTATCTTTGGTAACTGTGCATTTCCCTTGTTTGAAAAGTATTTCAAATCCTTTCTTATCTAAAGCAGACACACTGAGCATGTTGCAGTGTAATTCAGGAACAAACAAGACATCATTTGCTACATTCTGTGCAACTTTGCCATTAGGTAATAGACAGTTTAAAGTGCAGCTTCCTGATCCCAGGATCTGCATGGATTCACCATTTGCAGCTTGAATTTTTCCTGTTGCATCTGGATCCATTTTATCAAAATAAGCATCAGAAAATGTGCTGTGATTGGTACAGCCAGAATCTATAATCCAACAATTATTTTTCTGCTTGTAGTCATTAACTGCCAGAGTCTGCCCCATTAAAAGAAGATTATTTCCTCTGTAAGACTGTTTGCTTGGTTCGCCCACTTCATGCTGCCTTTGTCTTGTAAATTTCTTAGTTGGAGAGCTACCATTGGCTAAGGGCTTTTTTGAAAGGGTATAGTTTCTTGCAATGTGACCTTTTTTCTTGCAGTTAAAGCAATTGAGCTCTGATTGGTCCCTAGGCAGAGCTTTGGGTCTGCCCTTCTTAGTGGCCAGGTAATTTGATCCACTTGGTCTCTGTGTATGATCAAAAAGGGGAGGCCCCTTGGTCAATGAATTCTTCTCCTAGTTTAGACAAAGCTTCATTAAAGGTTAGCCCTTTTAAGTTTTGTAAAAGAGAGATGAAAGGATTGAACTCTGCTCCCAGAGTTCCAGTCAGGAAGCAAACCTTTTGTCTATCAGAAAACTGGAATCCACAGGAATTCAACTTATCAAAAATTATAATCAGTTTGCTGATATAAGCTTCACAGCCTGCTTTAGTATGAAGGCGAAGCTGTACAAGTTCCCTCATCCAAATTGACTGAGATTTTTCAGATGAAAGACCATACACCTCTTTAAGTTTAGTTAGCATTTCATTTGCAGATTTGCAATCTCTTACATAGAGTAGCTGATTAGCCTCCAGTGCGTTACCAATCAGATACTGTGCAGTTGCATCTTTTCTCAACCATTGTTCTGCAGATTCACCACTTGGTTTTTCTTTTTCAATTGCATCCAGAACATTATGGTAATTAAAGGCTAAATTTAATTTTTGTCTCCATTCTGTATAGCTCTCATTGCTGAGTCGCACAAGTCTGGGTTTGGAAGCTAGGTCTAAATCTGTTAAATCTGCTTGCAGCATTTTTGCTTTAGTTAGCAATTCCAACAAAAAGAGAAATCAGCTCCAAAAAGGTAAAAGGTAAAAAGTCTCTAGCTAGATGTGTGTTTCCAAAAAGCGGGGAAGGGGAAAAAACCAGCCACTTTCACAAGAAAGACACAAAGAAAAAAATAACTAAAACCTGAAAAATCTGGTAACTGTTCTGTTCTGGGACCCTATAACCTGTTGGGGAAATTAAAAAATATATTTGAATATTGAGAGACCTTGGTAATGAGACTCTCAATCAGCAGAGTATTTTAGTAATTGCACAAAACAGAAGTTGAACAGATCACCAGTCCCACTTCTTTAACTACACCCCAAACACACTTAATCTAGCTCAAAATGAGCACAAAAACGGTTTGGTTTAAAATATAAAAGAGTTTACTCACAAAAGCTTGTGCATAGTCTACACAGGTTCAATTCTTCAAGTAGGTAGGAAGAAAATAAAGCACTCATATGCTTGTTGCAAAATGATCCCTGTTAGGAGATCTCAGAGTATGTTTTCAGACAAAAATTTTCTGACAAAATTTTCGGACAAAAATGGCGAAGACAAAAGGGAGAGGCAAAATGGCCGGAGAACCTTTTTCAAAAGAACAAGGAATGCTGGAGGAAGAGGTGTTAACCAACCAAACAGGAAGTTTTCTCTCTAGGCTATCTCTCTATGCTTACAATAGACGTGCAAACAAACTAGCTATTCAATTAGGCATGCAAAGGTTGCCACTCCCAACAAATACTTGCTACAAATCTGATTTTGTAAAGATGTATCAAAGCATAATAACCATAATAAAATATTTAGTTATTCATATATTGAATACAGTTTCAGAACCTCCATACTTTCAGCTTATGGTTTGTACACGTGTATGGTCTTTTTTTCACTTCTCATTTTTACACAAGAGAAATTGTTTTCAACAGGTCCTAATACAAGACTACTTGATTCACAGCCCATGGCCATTTCTGCACTATACTGTTACAGTGCTATTATTGCACTTTCAACATCCTGTGGAATTGTGGGGCTTGTGGTTTACTGAGGCCCAAGAGCTCTCTGGCTGTGAATTCTAAATGCCCCTCCCTAAACTGCAAACGCCAGGATTCCACAGGATGTTGAAAGTGGAATAATCGCACTAGAACAATGTACTGTGGAAGTGGCCCATATCTTAACAGATGCATGAATAAGAGCCAAGCCAAACCTCACATTGTTAGCACGAAGCTGATCGCTTGGATTTTGAAGGAAAAGCAGCTGTGGGGCCCCAATATAGAACATGTTCCCAGTTGAGATCAGAGTTCATCAGTTTTCTTCTAGAAATGACCTTGTGCTGTTTTTTGCACACATATACACCCATGCTACCTACTTCAGCTTCTGTTTACAGAAACCATGCTGATTCTTCTTCAGCAACACCTGCTCTTCTATATGCTTATTTATTGTTATTGTTAATCATATTTTCCACAATAACAAGCCAGTTGGCCTATAATTTCCTTATTCAATTCTACTTCACAAATCACTGTTACATTAGCTGCTTGAGTGCCAGGTGATGTAGCGGTTTGGGCATTGAACTATGACTAAGAGAAGGGTTTGAATCTCAACTCTGCCACGGAAATCCACTGGGTGAACCTGGGCAAGTCACACTCTCTCAGCCTCAGAAGAAGGCAGAGGCTACCCTCCCCCAACAAATCTTGGCAAGAAAACCCCATGATAGTTTCACCTTAGTTTCGTCATAATTCAGAAATAAGTTGAAGCCATACAACAACAATTAGCTGCTTCCCATTACTCTGACAAAAATGTCAATTTCAGTGACATTTTTCTGTTTTTCTTATGAGATCTTGCTCTTATGAGATCTTAGATTTTCAGACATTTCCACTTTGGAGGGGGGTTGACATTTTTGGCTGTCTGTGCAGTCCCCAGATAGCCCCAGGACCCAGTGCATTTTCCCATCCTTGTAAATTATTTACTTGCAGTGAAGGATAGGCTATAAGAAGATAATATACAAGCAGTGTTCATCCATGTTGTGAATTAGTGATCTGTAGTCCAAATTTTCTTGCTTAGGCTCAGTGTGGCTCCACCCATAACTTTTTACTTTGAATTTTTTTTCCTTTGGCAATTTAAATGTAAAATGTACCTTTTGGAGATCTTCTAACTTTTGCGAATTGTCTGATATCATATAATCATATAATCTCATTGGTTAATCAGTACAGATTAATCAGTACTGATGTATGCCATTTTGTGGAAGACTCAAGGGGTGTTAGTTGTGAACCTTTTTACATATTTTACATATTTTAAGTGTGGAGCAAGAACATGCTCAGACACAGGACACCATTATCACAACAGGTTTCACTCACACAGCCATGCAGTCCTGTGGGTCTGTGCATTTACATTCTTTGAAACAGACACAAGGCCTATTCCTGTCCGACTGCCTCCACCCAAGCATTCTTTCCCATATTTCAGAGAGTGTGAAAAAGTCTTATGTATGAATGTTTGCAAAAGCTGCAGCATGAAACTGAGTCTGCCAGGCTAACAATTGATCCAATTGATCCAAAATTAATTGTTTTTGCCTATGAAGAGAACTTTGGAGTCCATTTGCATTATACATAATGAAAGAGCATTCTAAATCAGATAGAACCTTCAAAGAACTGCTTTGATGTGACAAGAAACATTGCATAAAAAGAATTTTCCTTTTTGTTTAATAAACGTTTTTGTTATCATCTCCTGCTATTTAAATTTTCAAAGGCTTACAAAGAAGAAAAAGACAGCATTTCACAATGCTCCTGAAATGGCTGTAAAGAAACTGTAAGCAATTTTCAAATTGAGCTGGCTCAATGCAAGATAGCACTCCTCCATGGACCGCATATAGATATTGCCTAGACTGGCATACCTTCTTACCTGAATACAGGTGATAGAAGACTCCACAATACTTGAGACAGCAGGATCATTCAGGGAGCCCAGCTCAAGTTGAGTGGCATATAGTTTTGTCTCCAAGATAGGGAAATGTCTGGGAAACCTAGGATTCTGGAACTGTTTAAAAGATCAAGACTGCTAGACAGGTCACTATGAATTTTGTATCCTTGCATGTATGCTTTTACAAAACTGTAAACACACAGAATACAGTGACTACTAGTCATAAGAATACCACCAACTGAACAGTGTGGCTAGCATGAAGACAATGATAAATCAATCAGTAAAATTGTTTACAGACTAAAATTAATATAAAGGGAAAATATAAAAGACCTACTAAACAAATGTAAAGATATATAGAGTAGGATACTTTTGACTGGTAGTTCCTCAGGGTCTCAACTACACAGGAGTGCAAGCTGTCCTTAGGGAGGCTTATCCTCCCCCAGTTTAGCCTTGTGAGGGGCTCAAGACCTCCAGTCCATGTGGAAAGCAGCTATACCCCACTGCTACTCCCTGTATCTATTTTCTTCTGAGGCAATCACCCTTCTGTGCTCAATGACAGAGTTGTTCTTGGATTAGTGAGTTCGGATACTAAACAGACTCACCTGACCCAAAACTGTGCCCTGTTTGTGGTTGTACTTTGTACACAAATCTACTTCTATTGCCCAGCTTCCTTGGATCCTTGGCAAGTTGTTTTCAGTGGGTCCTCCTCTTGGTAAAGTTAACAAATAACAAATTAAATGTAGTTACCTGTAAGAAGTCACTTCTATTTTTGCTAACGTGAGGATAACAAAGTTATATTTCAACAGTAATGTAACAGTGGTAATAAAGTTACTTTATGGTGCTGAAATTAATATTTTCTAGTTATTTTTCAAAGTTATTTTTAATGACATTTTAAAGGCATTTTGACAGGATTTATTTGTTTATGCCACTCTCTTGCCAATTTTTTTTAAGGGAATAGAAAGTAATAGAAAGGACTTCTGGATTGAAAATGGCAGCCCACAGTCATCTTCTGTAAGCGATCCACTTAAAAGGGGGATGCTCTGCATGGCAGTTACTGACCAAACTAGGTTTGAATGGGCAAAAACATCTTCCTGGATTAAAGGAAGCCCTCCTCCCAGAGAAATTGACACTTCTGTGGTAAATAATTGTGAGTGGAGTGGGGGGACTGAGACTCCAAACTTTCCCCACTGCAAGAGAAACCTGCCGAAGGATGGTCACAAGGACTGCAAAACCAACTTTCTGTAACATCTGGAATAAAATATTGGACTATATTTAAGAGACACTTTCTGACTATGATGGTTAAATTAATACTTCTGCTGAATATACTTCTTCACGAGACTAAGAGAATGTGAGTAAATTGAGCTATTCTTGAGGTGCTTTTAATAAAGAGTAAAAAGCCAAGATCTCCAGCAACAATAGAACTACATCCAAGGGTATTAAAAGAACTGGCAGAAATAATCTCAGAAACATTGGCAATAATCTTGATTCCCGGAGAACAGGTGAAGTCCCAGCAGACTGGAGGAGAGCAAATGTTGCTCCTCACTTTCAAAAGGGAAAAAAGAGGATCCAAACAATTATCCTGTCAGCCTGACACCAATACCAGGAAAGATTCTAAAGCAGATCATTAAACAAGCAGTCTGTAAGCACTTAGAAAAGAATGCTATATCACTAAATGTCAACATGGGTTTCTCAAAAACAAGCTATGCCAGACTAATCTTCTCTCTCTTTCTCTCTCTCCCTCTCTTCCTCCCTCTCTCTCTTTGATAGAGTTACAATCCTGGTAGATGGAGGGAATGCTGTGGGTATAGCATATTTTTGTTGGAAAATGAAACTAAAACTGTTAGGATTCAGCCTTCATTTAGCAGAGTTATACAGAGAAACGTTTAAAAGGTTGTCTAATGACCTGTGACTTCAGACTGGCTGATGTAATAAACACAAACACAGGTAGCTTTGGATGAAAGCTTAAAAGACTTTACTAATGGCTCCTTCATTTACATCTGTATTGAGAGCCTTCTACCTGTCTAACTAGTGAATAGGCTTGTTCAGCTAGAATACTACAATAAAGAAATGATGCTTGCTGATATTCTTACCAAGCCTCTACCAAGAGACCAATTCCAGAGCCTATGAGAAGGCATGAAGATCCTCTTTGTGGGTCCAAGAGAATGAGAAATGGACTGTTGGGAAATCTCAACATTCTCTCTCCCCCATCTTGTTGTTAGAACAACTGGGCAATAGCCAGATAGGGCTCCCTTTTGTCTCCTGCATGCCAGATCTGATCCATTTGCCTTTTCTGTCTTTTATACCATGATCATAAATACCTTTGGTTCTCAGGTGATCAGATCATGTGACCCAGGACTGTGCTTGGGTCATCGGTCTTATAAAAGTTAAGACCCCTCCTTGCTCCTCTCTCTCTGATCTTTTCTTTGTTCCCATGGCTGCTTTCTCTTTGCATGCTTCGAGTCCCATCGAGAAGGATGGTGAGTTAAGACCAAAGTCTCCTATTCACTAGTTAAGACAGGTAGCAGGCTCTCAATACAGATGTAAATGAAGAAGCCATTAGTAAAGTCTTTTTAAGTCTTTTATCCAAAGCTACCTGTGTTTGTGTTTATTACATCAGCCAGTCTGAAACCACAAGTCATTAGACAAGCTTTTAAACTTTTCTCAGTGTAACTCTGCTAAATGAAGGCTGAATCCTAACAGTTTTAGTCTCATTTTCCAACAAATTTTGACTTCAGTAAGGCCTTTGACAAGGTCCTCCATGACATTCTTGCACACAAGCTAATAAAATGTGAGCTACTCAGTGCTACTCAGGTGGTTTTATAATTGGTTGACCTACCAAATGCAAAGGGTGTTCACCAATGGCTGCTCTTCATCATGGACTAATATGGTGCCAAAAGGTTCTGTCTTGGGCCCAGTGCTATTCAACATCTTTATCAATGACTTGGATGATAGAATAGAGGGCATGCTTATCAAATTTCCAGATGACACCAAATTAGGAGGAGGTAGCTAGTACCCCAGAGGATAGGATCAGAATTTAAAATGACCTTAACAGATTAGAGAGCTAGGCCAAAACTAACAAAATAAATGTCAACAGGGAGAAACCTAAGGTACTACACAGGTAAAAAAAAAGGAAATGCACAAATATAGCATGAGTGACACCTGGTTTGACCACAGTACATGTAAAAGGGATCTAGGAGTCTTAGTAGACCACAAGATGAACATTAGTCAGCAGTGTGATGTGGCAGCTAAAAAGTCAATGCAATTCTAGGTCACATCACTATGAGTATAGTGTCTAGATCAAGGAAAATAACAGTACCATTCTATTCTGCTTTGGTCAGACCTCAGCTGGAATCCTGTGTCCAGTTCTGGGCACCACAGTTCAAGAAAGATACTGACAAGCTGGAATGTGTCGAGGAGGGCAACCAAAACGGCAAAAGACCTGGAAGCCATGTGCTGTGAGGAGCCGAGGATGTTTAACCTGGAGAAGAGAAGGTTAAGAGATGACAGGATAGCCATGTTTAAATATTTGAAGGGATGCCATATGGAAGATGGAACAAGCTTGTTTTCTGCTGCCCCAAGAGACTAGGACACAGAGCAATGCCTTCAAACTACAGAAAAAGAAACTCCACCTAAACATTAGGAAGACCTTCCTGACAGTAAAAGTTGTTCAACAGCGGAATACACTGCCTCAGAGTGTGGTGGAGTCTCCTTTGCAAGTTTTTAAACAGAGGCTGGATGGCCATCTGTCAGGAGTGCTTTGATTATGCATTCCTGCATTGCAGGGGGTTGGACTCAAAGGCCCTTGTGGTCCTTTCCAACTCTATGACTGTCTCTGTTTCCTGGCCCATCTGAAGAGGTTTCTCCCCCCTCCAGTGCCTCCCATTGTTCCCTCTTCTTCTCTTGTTGCCTTCTCTTTCCTTTTTCTCACTGGTCCTTCTCCATGTCTTTCTGTGCCCTCACTCAACCCTTCCCCCTCTCAGACCCAAAATAAGTGGGTAAAGTCTGTTACTATCACTACCATTCTTGAAAACAGCTCATCACTTTTCTGGCCTCTGGTTTGAGTGATGTACTTCCTGCTAAAATTGGCTGGCTTCCTTTTCACTACTTACAAAATTGTAAGCTGGACTTGTAATCTCATAACTTCAAGGATTCAGTTTTATGGTCATTTATGACCACACAACTTAATTTTTCGGACAGGCAGCCCCCCCAAAAAACCCACTGAAAGATTTCTGAGGAACTGCAGATTGGGGCACTAAGGCCATTTCTGCACTATAATGTTATAGCGCTATTATTCCACTTTCAATATCCTATGGAATCTTGAAGTTTGCAGTTTAGGGAGGTGCCTTGAAGCCTCTGTTCCACCAGATGATGGCATGAGGTGTGTCATGGGCTTCCGAGATCTAGACACCAAGTCTGGGAAAGCAGAACCTGCTGAGCTGGGCACAGGGTCTGGCAAAGAGATCGTAACAGCAGAACCTGCAGAGCAGACAGTACCACCACTCACCCCAGAGACAGAACAGGGGGCAGTGCCAGCCCCAGCAGGGAGCCCTGCTCCTTCTGACATGGAGAATGACTTACCAATACCTACCTTCACCCAGTGTAGACATCAAAAGGGACTCCTATGCCACTTCCAGCAAATTTATGCCAAACACAAATTAATCAAGCACCAGCTGAAATGAGTTCTGAACCTATAAGAGCTGAGCCATTCCCCTCCAGAGCCTGTTGGTGATTAACTGACTGTTTCTCCTGCCGTGCTTCTGTTTGTTTCCCCTGCCTGTTATTCTTGCCTCTGATTTGTGTTTATATTGCCTGCCTCTGATTTATAGACCTTTCTGGGACCATTGTTTGCTTCTTGTTTGTAAGACTGTTTCTTTGCTAAAGTAAAGTGACCAATTACTTTGCCATCCAAATGTTTTGGTGTGTGTGTTATCAGCTGCCTTTGGCTGCTGGCCCAGACCAGGCAGGGACAGAGGGAGGGGGAAGCATCTGGCAACTACCTGGCCCACCCCCAGTCCCTGCCCAGTCACATGCCCCCAGCAGCATGGGGACAAGTTGGGGCCTTTTTGCCCTGCACTGTTATAGTACTGTTATTCCACTTTCAATCTCCTGTGGAATTCTGGAGTTTGTAGTTTACTGAGGCCAAAGAGCTCTCTGGCTGAGAATTCTCAATGCTCCTCCCTAAACTGCAAACGCCAGGATTCCACAGGGGGTTGAAGGTGGAATAATAGTACTATAACAGGGTGGTGTGGAAAGGCCCTGAGAATGCAGCTGTTGATTCATGCTTTAATGAAAGCTAAGTTTTCTGAAAAATTGTTTCTCATTGTCCTGACAATTTTGATTATGCCTTTGAAGGCCTACCATTTCCATCCTGTCTGTTTGTATTTCTCTGCACTTAAGGAAAACAAAAACATCTGCTGGAACAGTTGAAAAATCCAAGCCCCAAAAAGGCCAAAATTGAAAGGGATTATGTAGGTACCAAACATTGCAAGTACTACTAAGGATTTCTCCAGTCCTACCCTAGTTTTCCCCACAGCAGGTCTCGCAAGAGCAGGATCTCTGCTCTTTTGTTATTACCATTTACTAGCCTTACTTTGGAAGATATTAGATATCATTTTGATATCACAATTCGGCCCCATTTTGCCACCCTCGGCCAAGTGTTTGTGAGGCCCCCGAACAAGCACAGAACTAGGCACGGCCATTAATTGCTGAACATTCCTTTCTCCACCCAGGCAAGCCAGACTCAGCCAGATCTTCGCTTTAGGAGACCTCCCTAGACAAACACCTCATTAAAGATGCATGCTAATACAAAGAACTCCCTGCCCCAAGCAGGCAAACTTGGCAAACTAGACGCTTAACTGTCAAGCACGCTGCATCTGCATACTGACCATTCAATTGTCGATTCGGAACTAAATTATGCTAAATTCTGACCTTTAGGAGACATTGTCTCGCACCCAAACCTCATTGTTCTTCCTCAAGTACAGACTAGCCTACGGTCATATTTTCCCTATAAAAACCCCTGATTCCGAGACCTTCTTCGGATCACTCTGAACTTCCATCCCGCCTTGCTGCCGCTTCGTCCGCCGAGCTTTCCACTCAGTCTCAATCCAAGACTATGCAATTACGGACCTCCACTGTGATCTACCCTGGGCTTCGGACAGGTGTAGTATCACCCAATTCAACAAACCCCTCTCAAAAATCCCTCTATACTGCTACTACCTTTATTTTCTATAGTTACTTGTGTGAGTGTGTTGCATACACTGCTTGCTTGTATTTAATAAAATCACTGTTATTCTTTCTTATTTGGTGTGCTTCTTGACTTGGCCTGACTCCGTAGACATTGGGTTTAAAGATTCCGCTGCGTTGCCCTGCCTCTCGTTTTGCTAACTTGTGCTCTGAGCTAATTTTCCCCACCAATAGTTGAGCACGTTTGGAGTCCCTCGTGGGACCTCCAGTAAACAGTGTAACAATTTCTTCAACTCCTACCCTAAAATTTTCAAGCAAGAGGTGGAAAATGTACGCACATCTTTCGCTCTCTCAAGCCGTGTGTGTGTGTGTGTGTGTGTGTGTGTGTGTGTGTGTGTGGAGAAGAAAGGAGGCAGCTCCAGGGAAGGAAGTCTTATCAGTGACCAAACAACTACTGACTGAAAAGGGAGGGGAAGGGAAGGGAGGGGAAGGGAACACATGCCAAGCCGTTGCCTCTGCTGCTACTTCTTTCCTTGCCACCCCCACCCCCTTTGCCCTTTCCTTTTGACTCTCGCTTTCCCCAACTCTGCCTTGGGGGTGCTTAGCTGAAGGAAGTGGGGGCCACTGATACTCTTTCCTTTAAGCCTTCCTTGTTGCAGTAAGTTACATACTTGCTGAGGCCAGTCCTCCTTAAAATCAGAAAGGTGGCTTCTCTGCAGCCTTCACCGCCCCCAGAAAGTGCTGCCCAGGGCGGACTGCCCTCACTGCCCCTAGCTGGCTCTGCCACTGATTATTCTCATTTTTTTCCAGAAGGAAATTATGCTGGTGGCTTGGAACAACACAGTGATGTGCAATGGCTTCATACATTCTAGCAGCCCTTGAATGTTCTAAAGGTCCAGTAGGACTTCTAAGTTGGGAGTGGGAATTTCTCCCCTACATAACCCAAGTCTGCAGAAAGTGGTCACTGCAGGGAATAAGATGCTGGAGTAGAGAGGCTTTTGGTCCTATCTGACAGGGCTGCTGTTATGGCATGGTAAGTCACCCAAGCAAAATTGGTACCCAGGTTCTCTAAGATGCAGTAGAGATAAACTGAGAAACATCTTTTGCATGTTATCAGTTGGGCCCCTGGGAGGCCCCACAGTTATGCTGCTGCTAACAAGCTTGACAGCAGGCATGTGCCTGGAGTGGAAGGCACAACAAGTAACTGAGGTGGTTCCCTTAGTAACATGTAGCCTAAGTGGGGCAATGTGGTAGAATGGAAACTGCAGAAATAGCAGGGGGATTGGCTTCTTGATGTCACCTAATTCACAGGATCAGGATGATTCTGCTGTGCTAGGGTCATATCTTGTATATTCCTGCCCCAAGCAGCTGGTGCTGCAAGGAACCAGTGTCTGACTCAAAGTGCATCCAATATCACTTGTAAAATTAAAGGTTTGTTTCTTTTTTACTTCTGATCTCTGCTCTCTGCTCCCTGCTCAGCCATGGAAATCCCCTGTGTGACCTTGGGTAAGTCACACTCTCCCAGCCTTAAAAGACGGCAAACCCCCTCTGAATAAATCTTGCCAAAAAAAAATCTACAGTATGATTGCTGTACGTTAGAATCAACTTGAAATCACATAACAACAAATAACTTTTTTTTGAAAAACTATTGGGATGGGCTGTTTCTTGCCTCCCCCTTAAATTGATTTCTTTTGAGCTCTACTCAGAATTGATTAGGAAACCACTCACGTGGTGCTCAGCTAGTGGAATGAATCCAATGAGGCTCTTCTGTATGCCAAGACTCAGGCTCAACACAGCAATCAGCACTCAAATATGTCAAGGGACAGTAGTTCGTTTCCATGGCAAGTGTGTTATATTGCTGCGGTCTCATCTAGAAGATATCAGCTTCATCCAGAAATTGAAAAGTGTCTTTTATAAAGTAATTAGCCACAGTTATAGTGATAAGGCTGCCAAAGTTGTTTGTTACAATATAGCCCAACATTGTTCAAAGTAATGTTTTACTTTGTAGTTGCTCAAAATTAAAATTGCTATTTTTGTTATTTTAAAAATATAAGTGCATAACCATAACCAGCATAACCATATGATATTTTTTTCTGTTGCTGCTGCTGCTGTTGTTGTTGTTTGCCTTCAAATCACTTCTGACTTAGATTTGCCTCAGAGTCACCACATCATGGCGTTTTCTGGGGCTGAGAATGTGTGATGTGCCTCAGGTCACCCAGGGGGTTTCCACAGCTGAGGGGGGAATCACAGTCCAATTTCCAGGGTCACAGCCCAATGCTCAATCCTTGCACCATGCTGGCTCTCATAATGTTTCTTACCCACCATTATCCACTTCTGCTTTTGAGTTTGGATTGTTTTTCTCTTTTGGAAGAGGAAATTGTGTGGGGAAATTAGTTGAAATTAGTCCATTTTGGCAACAGTTCTTCAGTTTAAGGAGGGATATTTAGAATTTTCAGCCAGAGAGCTTTAGTGAAAGCTCTTGTGTAATGTGAAAAAACCTTTAGCTGTTGCTGTTGGTGTTTTGTTGTCCTGAATAAATGTCAAACATGATTTTTAAAAAGAGAGAAAGAGGCCTTTCCACATGGGGAAAAACACGAGGTAATACGGGGCAGGACGACCTCACCCGGAGGTCGTCTACACCGTGGGGTGCGCTAGGGCAGTTAGAAATATGGAGGTTCCCCACCTCAAACCGCCCTCGCGTGGCCGCGGGGTGGCGCCGCGTGTTTTATAAAGACCACATTTCATGTGGTCTTTATGAAACACGCGCACGCTAGCCTGTCGCAGCGCCCCGTGGGGAATTGCAGGGACGCGCAAGTGCGTCCCTGCAGAGCTCCCCAGGGGAGGGCTTCCGGCTGGCGCGCTTCTCCAATTGGTGGAAAGCCACTGGATGCTGCCAGCTGTCATTTTGGGTGCCGCCAGGCGCCGCTGGACACCGCTGCCGTGTAGAGTGGCGAACGCGTGCTGCTCCCTGCAGCGACAGATCGAGGTAGCTCTGTTCCCACGTGCGCCACCCCGTTTCCCCGCATTTCACGCCCCCCAGTGTGGAAAGGGCCAGAGAGAGATTAAATATCTCCAGCTCATATTTTGCTTTTTCTCTCAGAGTCTGTGTCCAGACGTATATTCCAAAAATATCAAAATACATACTGTGGCCTAAACCCAGCATCCTCTCAGCATAGCACAAATATCCACATGCAGACCTACTATCACTATGCTGAGCCCTATACCCCCTCGACATACTGTAAAGGTCCTGAAGCTGCTCTACACAGCCATTCCATGCTTCACAGCAAGCAAGCAGAAACATCTGGCTGTGCCCCTGTAAGCCAGGTGCACCAAAACTACAGTGGTGCTGAGACCCCTGGAGGCCCCCATCTCATTCTCCTGCATCTGGCTATAGAAATGTAGCCAGATGCTCCTCCAATCCTGCCTGCTCACATCAAAGCATGAAATGGTCATGCAGGTCAGTTTCTGATGCTTTAAAATCAGTCAAGGGGGGGCTTTGGGCTCTGTGGGGGAGGAAGGGGCTACCAACCTCCACAGGACCCAAGAAGGATATCTGCATGCTTAAGGGACACTTAAACATCTGTATGTGCCTAACAGAATTCCAGCATATGAATCTTCCTGCACAAAAAACATCCTTCAGAAGAGATTGTCTGTGAATTTTAGGAGATATGAAGTATTTTGCGCCATCATAGTTGCCATGCAGGAACTCCTGGGCACCATTAGCCTCATATTTCATATTCCAAATGCAGGAGCACTTGTTGGTTTTGAAGTTCTCCCCTAACAAAGCTACCCTGCAGCTAAAAAAAAATCTGTATCCCTCTGATAGGTGAGTGACAATTCTCCATCAATCAAGGATGAGACTGAAATAAACAATGATGCTTCACAGGGCTGCTGTGCCTAATGATAAGCAATTATAGGGAGTCAAATTAAGGCATCTTTTTGTGGGCCTTGTGAAACTGCTTAAGCAAAAAGAATGAGAGACCTTTTTTTCCCCCCAATCCATCCTGCCGCTCATTTTCAGTTAAAGCATTATCGTAGTTAACCGATGCAATTAATATGAAAATGAGGAAATCATTGTTTAAAAGATGAGGGGGTAGAGAAGTGGCATTAATGCAGCAGTGACAAAGAATGAGAGACATCGTGATGGAAATTTGCATAGGTCAATGGCAATGTAATGTGTATCGCACATGTTCAAAGCTTTACTTGCATAATAATATGCGTCCATTAAATTATCATTACACTGACCCATGTCTGACACAATTCAATTTTTTCAAATTCTTAATGATAAAAAGTTAATTAGGCTAAGGTGAAACCCGTTTGTACACAGCCCAAAGAGAGAATGTCAAAAGGGCACACTGCCTACCTTTCTGATAAGGCAAGGCAACTTCACTTCAACTTAATTCAGTTTGTCATTAAGTGTGGCAGGGTTTTGTAGTTTGCCTTGTGTGTGAATTGTGATTTATAACACTGTCACTAGCAATAAATACTCTTTTGACTGTGCAGTTACCATTTCATGCTAGTAATAGTCTATTTGGAAAGTTTAAGACCATTTTGCATTGCTAATGTGAAGGCAGATTTTTTTTTTGTAATTTTTCATAGCCAGAAGCTTGAACTACCAGAGATATCTGCACTCCTTATTTTTCTGTGTTAAAATATACTACACTATACTACATTACCTCACTCTCTGTCTGTCCTTTTCTCTCTCCAGACATCTATCCTCTCTCTACCTTCTAAGATAAAGAGAGTGCTCTGAAATATTGTACAAAAGAACAGGACCAAGACGCTAACGCCCCAAGTCTTTCATCAGATAAGATCTGAAATCATAGGTACAATAGCTCCAAACTGGTGTTCATCATGCCCAGATCCCAGGTGACAAAAGTGTCTTAAGCATTGTACTAGTCATATGGGAGCTAAGTGGTACAGTGCTGCCTTAAACTGAAGGACTGCATTATTCTATATAGTCTACTCAGGAAAAAGAGTAACTAATTATAAATAACTAATTGCAGAACTAATTACTGGCATGTAACTACATTGTAATATGATTGCAACTTAATGAGGGATAACTTTCCTCCTGTTGTAGTATAACTTCTATAGTTATGGAGATCCAACCTCACCAAAGAGTGGAGATGAACTATCCCATGTTTCAAACACTGGATCAGGCTGCGCCTTCTCCAGCTGCCTGCAGTGAAGTTCTTGGTGCTGAGGTGACAACAAGGTGGATGAGAGGACAGTTGTTTTGTACTATGGGCCAAGATCTTGCAGCATTCAGATTTAAAAAAAAAACACCCAAATGTAACTAAGTAATTATTTTAATAATTTCTAAAAAGCAAGATAAAGAAAACTTACTATTAAGGGCCCATTCAGAAGTGTAAATGTAACAGTAATTAATTATGGAATTAATTTAAAATCTATCTCTAGCATTTGCTTGAACACATGCACAGCTAAAACTGGGGAAGAAGATATCGTTGCATGTATAAGCCCTGATCCCCATTTTTTACCTGCAGTATGTTAAAGTACTGAAGGGAAATGCATAACCAGTCAATCACAGTTACAAAGCTCCCATAAGTGGGAGCTATTTTACCAGTGCATTCAATTTGCTTTCTTTCCTGTTTTCCCCCTTCTTATTAAGTAAATTCTTGCCAGCAAATATTTTTGAATTTCACTAGCCTTTTTATTCCATTTTCAAAATAATTGAACTTTATAATAATGTTATTGGTAATGAGCTAATTTTTTTAAAAAAATGCTCTACACAATTGACATACTAGTTACAACTAGTAATAAATGTTCCAAAGAGTGCAGTTGTTCACCAGCTGCACTGCACAAACTAGGATTTATTTCTATATAGGATAGAAGCAACATGTTATGAATAACAAGCTCACAAAATTCCTTATTTCTAGTGTATGTTAATCAAGACTTGAACTCTTGAATAGAAATGTAGATGCAGAATCCCTTGCATCCACATTTCACTGTTTTGTAGACCTTCAAGCCATTTCCAACTTATGGTGACCTTAAGGCAAACCTATTATGGGATTTTCTGGGGCTGAGAGTGTGTGACATTCCCAATGGGTTTCTGTGGCTGAGTGGGAATTGAGCCTTGGTCTCCAGTCCAATGACCAAACCTCTACACCACTCTGGCTCTCAATTACCTATGAATATTTGTGCCACTGTACGTATCAGCAATCTGTCTATAAGGTGCAAGTAAGCCCTATTCAGGCATTCACTTGAATACACAAAGGGCTAAAACAGGATCCTAGAACATAGGTGGCATGTGGGTCTCCCCACCCCACCTCACCGCAGCCAAAATCCTTCAAGCTCCAAGACCTAAGTTAGACTTTTGTGTGTTGTATAGCAAGGTTTGAAGACAGCTCTGGACACTCCCATGACAACATTATCAGAGCTCTCACTCATGGGACTTTTGTAAACACATTCAATCCAATGCAGTTAGAGAACCTTTTTGAGACCTTGGTGCTCAACACACAAACTTTCTCCTAGGTTTGTGTATGCATTCATATCCCTGGCTCATCTCCAGTGTTAGCCCTACAAATTTCAAGGCGAACAGGTAGACAGAACTATCATGCTACATATGGATTACACTACCAGTATACTGCTCAACAGTCTGCATACACATGTACACAAACTGTACTTGTGTTGAATGTAATGTGTGAACACTGCTATGTTGTGCTGGTTAGAATGTCATACTGGGACTGGAGAGATCCAAGTCTGAATCCTCACTCAGCCAGGAAGCTCACTGGGTGACCTTGGGCCCATCACAGTATTATGGCCTAACTTCCTCACCAGGCTGCGTTGCGAAAAATAGGGAAGAGGCCCGTGAATGCAGTGTGTGGTGCTGGAGAGATATAAATGTAATAAACAAACAAATTAAAATAAAATTCACAAATATCAAAGCTATATGGGTTCATACTATGGAAAACTCCTCCGTTCAAATGAAGCTGTTGACATTCACAGAAGGGTAATGAAGGCAGCAAGAAATGGCTGGAATATGGCAACAAAATCTGGCAGTGTGAAATGTTCCTCCTCAGGGTCCCAGACAATCCACGATCTTGGTCTTAGGACATTGCATTCTGTTGTTCTGATTTTACATCCTTCTCTCCCCATAATCAGCCAGCATCGTATAGCCATTGAGGAGACAGTGTCAAATGTAATGACTGGCCACTTAGCCCACATTCATGGTTGACCCCATTCAAATCTGAACAAGAGGGAAATATCAGCCAATATTTCTTCTGAAGGTCACACAGGTTCCTGACTCCTTGATAGAAGTGGGAAGTTACTGTACCATATAGAAAGACTGTTGTCCCAGGAGAAAAGATAACTTTTCCGCACTACACTCTTATAGCGCGATTATTCCGGCCCCTCCCTAAACTGCAAACCCCAGGATTCCAAAGGATGTTGAAAGTGTAATAATCGCGCTATAAGAATGTAGTGCGGAAATGGCCAATTTTGTAGTCTGGGATTGAAAAATTCTTGTTCTTGTCTGGATTTTCCTTTAAGTAATTAGAACAGAGTGGCATGGAGAGCAAACAGTAATTAACAAGCCAGTTTGGGAAGTTACTTTATACAGGGTCCATCCCGCCCTATGTCAGCTCTCATGGACAACAATGACTCTCAAGCAAGAGTTTTCCTAGCCGTACTTTGAGATCCCTGATTTTTCCTGGTTGTCTTTCATAATCAGGGCCTGACCTTGCTTATCTTCTGAAATCAGATGGAATTGCATGTATTTGCAGGGAAGGGGTATGGTGATGGTGAAGATCTTAATGATATTCTTGTCTAGAACCTAGCACTGACAATATTCTTTTATAGAATCTTACTCTTCCTGTGGAATTCACAGAGGCAGAGTATATAAGGTAATCTCATCCCTGAATTGTCCTCATTAGGCTCACCTCCAGTGTCTACATGCTATTATTTTACAAATGTCTCGAGGTCTGAAGGTCAGGCTGGTGGGGTGCACAGCTAAACTCAAAAACCTCTCCATTACTCAGAACCCTCACAAGGCAGGGGTCCTACATATAGGGTTGTTTGGAAGGACATTCACCTAAGTATACTTTGAACCCACCATCATATCTCCATGCTGAAAAAACATGGGATGGGAGGCATGGGAGTCAGGCGCATGTCCTTCCCCATGACATTTTAATCCTGTAAGCTTGCTTAGAGCTAGAAAAGTGGTGACCTCTATGCTTCATAAAGCTGACACTGTTGCAGGGTGAAAAGCAGTTCTAGAAAAATCAAATGTCCCCACTGTTTGTTAATAACATTTGGTCTCTCTCCATGTATCCTGCAAATCTGTAATCTCACATTCCATTCCATTTGGGAGAATGGCGGGATATAAATGTAATAAATAAATTAAATAAATAAAAATATTTTTCTGACACTGATATAGTAGCAACATCTTCAAAAATTGCCAACCTGGCAAAGCAGCAAGGAAATTAAACCTAAACATAAGAAGAAGAAGAAGAAGAAATTTCTCCAGGTAATGATTATTCTTTAGGTTGGAAGCAACTCACTGCTATGTGTGTGAAAGGACAAACTGTAGATTGGGGAACTAATCCCACACTGTCATTATAAAATGACTTCAGAAGCCATTGCACATTTCCCCCTAAATATAGCTCACCAAGAAAGGAGGAAAAGAAGCTGATGTGGCTGGAAACAATACTTTAGGTGAGAATGTTGTTCACTTAATCATTCGATAGGGTTAATTATTTGAAAAGAATGTAGTTTATGGCATCCCGTCACAGCATCTAGGTAAAGGTTCAGTATCTGTGCACTGTTTGCTTGTCCCATTGACAAAAGAAAAATAAGGTTGAATATCATCAATATACTTATGGCATCAAACTCCAAAACTCCTAGTGGTCTCAACCAGCAGCCTCATATACGATATTATACAGTCTTTTTTTTAAAAAAGCCCCCTTCCCCACCATAAGCGTTGCCACATAGTCTGAGGGAGCCACGGACATAGTGAGTTTCCTTGGTGCTTGACAGCTTTTGGTAGGGAGAATGAGGGAAGGAGAAAGACGATAAATTCTCCCTATGTTGGGCTGGGGTAGCTGAAAAAACTGAGAAATGAGACCAAGTTAATAACTGTGAGTAGGCAGGAGCAGTACTATGTCTGGGGAGCTGGCCTAAGCCCAGTGCTATCAGTTGGCTCTGCCCAATTTACTGAGTGATGAGATGTGAAGAACAGCAGTGGCTCTTGCAGCTGAGAGATGGTAGTACTGAGCAAGCACTGGAAGGGGAACAAAAAGTCAACTTTCTCATTCAGCAAAGCCAAAATGCTCTTGGGCCATTTCCACACTACTCTCTTATAGTGCAATTATTCAACTTTCAACATCCTATGGAATCCTGGGGTTTGCAGTTTAGGGAGGGGCCAGGATTCCATAGGATGTTGAAAGTGGAATAATCACGCTATAAGAGTGTAGTGCGGAAATGGCCCTGGAAAGGACTCACACAGGCCAGTGCAGGCAGGTTGCTTTAAAGGATAAGTCCCTCTAAGAATTCTTTGTATTTGGCATTGAGCACATGTAAGTGTACTGATCACCATTTTAATCTTCCCTGTCAGTCTGACATATTGCTGCTTCAGAGTGATGCTATGTTAAGGGAATTAGGGAGATGTTAAAAGGATGTCTGGCTTGCTGATTCACTGAAACTGCTGACTGCAGTCCTTGTCACTCCACATTACTAAGGGAAAAAGATTTTTTTTTTTAATAAAACAAGCCAGTCAACCCAGCCCAGTTTTCTGCCAAGTTGCAATGGGAGTGGGCTCTCTTGAGCTCTGTTGACCCTGACATTCATTCAAGGACATCATGTGCTCACATGATATGTGGAGTGTGTGGGATCTTGTTTTAATATGTACAAGAGTAAAAGTTAGGTTGCTTTATATGTTTCAATTAAAGTCTCAGAAGTTTTTTTAAAAAGAGTCAAGTCATCTTCGTGAAACCACATCAGATGTTCAAGAAACCTGACGGGGTTTAAGATCTCTGATTTTTTTAAATTCTGCTATAAGGAAGTGTGGTCTTGGTTTGAACCAAGATTAGTTGTGGAGGGAGCTTTAAACCTCTCCATCTAGTTTTTATTTTAAAATTCACACTACATAGACACACACAGGCCCTTTCCTCACGGGGGGGGGCGAAACGGGGCCGCGCACGCAGGGGCAGAGCTTACCCACGAGCGGGTTGCTCCGTCCCTGCGGAGAGCGTGGTCCACCATTCTAAACGCCGCCAAATTTCGGCGGCGCTCGGCGGCACCCAAAATGGTGGCCGGCGGCTTCCGGCGGTGCTCCACCAATCAGGACAGCGCGCCAGCCGGAAGCCCGCCCCGGGCAGATCTGCAGGGATGCGCTACCGCGTCTCTGCAGTTCTTCAGCGGGGGCTGCTACGGGGCAGCGCGGGTGAGTTTTATAAAAACCACTTGTGAAGGTGGTTTTTATAAAACTCACAGCGCCACCCCCGCGGCTGCGCTAGAGCAGTTTGAGATCTAGAACCTCACTTTTTTTAACTGCTCTAGCGCACCCCCCGGTGAAGAAGACCTCCAGAAAAGGTCGCTCTAGAGTGGGCAATATGCCCGTGTGGAAATGGCCACACATACACACGCTTGTTATATAAAAACAAATCCACTGATGATAATGGAAGGCTATTTGGTTTTTAATCACTCTTCAGGGAGGGGGAAGGGAGGGCTGAATCAATGCAGAAGGTACTCACACCAAAGTTTTAATAAATTATGGTACAGAACTGTATGCTACATGTTTAAAGTAATGTGGAGTTTCACCATCAGTGCCTTTGTATTCGTTAGAAGGGCAAATGAGATGTAGGAAAGGCAACCTTTTTTAATGAAGAATTAGAATAATGCCTACCCACTTTTTCATATATTTCAACTGTACACAAAAAGGAGCTAGAATTGGTTGAACTGGAAGCTGAAACATGCACAAAAATGGCTAGGAATATCCTTGAGGAACCCAGCCCCCGACCAACATTAGTTTGGTAGCTTTCAGCAATAGCAAGGTCCTGGCCTGATATCAGAGTTAGTTACTGACAGCACTTAAAAAGGAACCGCCAAACTTACACATCTTAACTGGCTGTTGTTCATTAGCTTCCTCGCATACTCCACACGGCCAAATAGATACTAACCGGCTGTTCTTCCAGCTCTTGTTTACAATTACTCCCCTCTGCACCTGATGGAAGGGCGTATAGGACCATTAAGCATGAAATCCTTTCTTGCAAATGCAAATGAAGGGGAGGTCTAGATTCACCTTAGAAGTGCAAGACCTCAAACAGCAGATGATGTCATGGCACTAACTATTGGACTTAATGAGATTTGTCCCCGCTGGCCTTTAGAAGGCAAGTGAAGACATTTCTGCATTGGCAGGCTTTTTAAATTGACCAGGTATGGGGTTGTGATGCTTTGCAGCTTTGTTTTAGGATGATATAGTTTTAATTTTTAAATGTATTTCATATTTTTAATATTAATACCTTTAACAGGTAATTGTTTTAACTTTATAAATTGCTTGATTTAAATTTTATGTTCATTGATGTCTAATTTGTTCCATTTTAATCTTGTTAGCCCCCTTGGCCATTTCCTCACTAGACTGTTATAGTACTGTTACTCCACTTTCAACATCCTATAGAATCCTGGTTCTATAGAAAGGTGGGGAGAAAGGTGGGGTTTAAATAAATAAAATAATATTAATAACAGCAGCAACAATGACAACTTGGGAGCTAGAAACAAGGGAAGATACAGCATCAAGAATTTGTAGCTGAAGTTGTTTTGTTTTGTTTCAGAACTGTTCCTGGTCTTCAGGGTCCACTTCTCCTACCAGGATGCAAAAGTGAGATTGGGAACTGCATAGGGCTCACAGGCTGCCTTTTTCCCAGCCCTGGCTTAAAGGGACCTCAGCTCAGAGCCGCCAGCTGAGCACGGGTGGCCTGAGACAAATTTCCAAGGCATTTTTGTGAGCGTTCTAGTGGTGTGCTATAAGAAGCAGCTCTCAGATAATTATTGTGAGACTGCTCCTCAAAGACACAGCAAAGAAGCCAACCCAGGCCGCTGCCAGCCTAGGCTTTCTGGGCCATGGCTTCACTTACCATGCAGACTGTGGTACTGTCAGCAGTGATGCCTAGGCACTCTTCTTTCCAGTCTCCGGGTTTGCCTTTGTTCTTCCTTCCTCCTTGCATGAGCGCTTGTGTTCTATATGCTTCTCTCTGGGACAACCTCACACTCTTCCAGCAGACTTCAGACTGCAACCAGATGGGAATCTGGAATCCCTATCAGATTGTCACTATCAGCAGCATCTCTGAGAAAATTCAGACATGTATTCCTTCTATCCCTCTGCAGAATAGAGAATCCAGGGGCATCACCACTTGGTGTCAAATCCCAGGCATCTTTTAGCAGACTGACAAGATAAGATAAAAAGTCAGAGCACACCAATTAATATTGAACAATATGAAATCTCCTTGTTTTTAATTATAGATTGCTTGGAAACATGGTAATTTATCAGTTAAGAAAGTAATATTGAACAGTAACTAATCACCTTCATCATCATCTCTTCAAAGTGAGCTAGTCCCTTTCATAAAAGCAGAAATGGATACATCCCTGTTATTTTTAACTACCGTCAAATCTACTTTGACTTATGGTGGCCCTATGGATGCGAAACCACCAAGTCACTCTATCATCGACACTCTGCTCAGGTCTTGCAGATTCAGGGATGTGTCTTCCTTGATTGAGTCTGTCCATTTGTAATGTAGTCTTTCTCTTTTCCTATTGCCCCTACTTTAACATCCATTATTGTCTTTTTTTATTGAGTCATGTCTTCTCATGATATGGCCAAAAGATGACAGCTTCAGTTTAGTCATGTTGGCATCTAGGGAGAGTGCAGGCTTGATTTGCTTTAGGACCCATTAATTTGTCTTGTTTAGCAGTCCAGGATATCCATAGAACTCTTCTCCATCACCACAATTCAAATTAGTTTCTTCCTATCAGCTTTCTTCACTGTTCAGCTTTCACAACCATACAAAGAAACTGCAAATACAATAGCATGAACAATCCTAACTTTAATATACAGTACTATATCTTGACACTTAAGGATCTTGTCCAGTTCCTTCATAGCTGCCTTTCCAAGTCTTTGTCTTCTTCTGATTTCTTGACCAGAGTCTCCATTCTGATTAATGATTGAGTAAAGGTATAGAAAATCTTTAACTATTTCAGTGTCTAGTATGGTGTCATTTTCATATCTTAAATTGTTGATGTTCTTCCCATTTTCATGTCACCTTCCTCCGAGTCTAATTCTGCTTTACATATGATATGTTCAGCATACATACTAAACAGATAGGATGATAAAATGCAGCCTTGCCTGAACCTCATGCCAACTGGAAACCATTCTATTTATCTGTATTCTGTGCTAACAGTAGCCTCTTGTCCTGTGTACAGGTTACACATCCGGACAATCAAATGTTGTGGCACACCCATTTCTTTAAGACTCATTGGTAGTTTTTCGTGATCTCCACAAGCAAAGGCTTTCCTATAATCTATGAAGCACAGGCTGGTGTTCTTCTGAAATTCTTTGGTGCACTCCAGTATCCAACATATGCTTGCAATATGATTCCTAGTGTCCCTTCCTTTCCAGAACTCAGCTTGGACATCTGGCACTTCTCTCTCTATCTACGGTAGAAGTGTTTGCTGTAGAATTTTGAGTATGACTTTGTTTGCATGGGAAATTGATGCGATGGTCCTCTAGTTATACAATCCATGGTATCCCCTTTTCTTGGGGATTGAAATGTATATTGAACATTTCCAACCTATGGGCCATTATTTTGTGTTCTATATTTGTTGACAGATTTTAGTTAGAACTAGAGTAGATTCTGTCTCTGTAGATTGAAGCAGCTTTATTGGTATGCCATCTGTTCCTTGTGATTTATTTCTCCAAAGCGCTCTGAGTGCAGCTTTCACTTACTTTCTAAAATTGCCATTTCATCATCATATGGTTCTTCCTTGAAAAAATCTGTCAACCTTTCATCTCTGTTGCCTTGCTGGTCATACAGCATCCCCAATCTTGGTATAAATTTTCCTTTGATTTCTCAGGTCTTGTTGTCTCCTTCTATTTCTTTGCATTGATTATTACAGTTTTTCTCCTTGTCCCCATGCACAAGTTGTTGATCAGTTGCATTCAGGATTCTGACTCTATTTCTGCCACCTTCTACCTTTGCTTTCTGTCTGTCCTCAACTGTTTGAAGATTTGGAAGATCCATTGACGTGTGTCCTTCTTTTTGGCTGCAGATAATATATTTTTGTATTCCTCCCTGGCAATATCCCTGGCTGTAGTCTATGGTTCTTCTGGCTTCCAGTCAATTAGGTTTAATAGTGCACATGTATTTTTCACATTATCTTTAAATGCTACATGGATGTTCTTCAAGTTCTTCAGGTTCTATTTTGGTGTGATGGTTGGTTTAGTGTTCTTCCTTTGCTTTTCTCTAATGTTTGCTATTAGTAATTCAGGATCCATGCCACAATCTGCTCCTAATCTTTTTTTTTTTTTTTTAAGAAAGAATGGGACTTTTCCATCTTCTGCTTCCAATTATGTAGTCTATTTGATTTCTATTTCGACCATCAGATGGTATCTGTGTATACAATTGCTTATTGGGTTGCTTGAAGAATGTGTTTGCAATGAACAAACTGTTGGACTCACAAAATTCAGTTAGTCACTCTCCTAATTCATTTCTTGCTCCTAGGCCATATTTTCCTGCAGTCTTTGATTCTGGTCTGTTTCCTATTTTTGTATTCTAATCGCCTGTGATTAATAAGGAGTCCTGTTTTACTGTGTGATCAATTTCCTCCTGGACTCCTGTACAGAATCTTTCAGTTTCTTCTTCTTTTGCCTCTGTAGTTGGAGCATAAACTTGGACTATAGTTATACAGATGGGTTTTGCCTGAAGTCTTATTGACATGATTCGGTCAGACTTTGCATCATATCCTTTGACTCTTTTTGCTACATCTCGCCTCACTCTAAATGCCACCCCATATCTTCTTAGATTTTCATTTCCTGAGTAAACACTGTGTAATTATCTGACTTATGGTGTCCCATTCCTGTCCACTTTGGCTTGATTACCCCCAAATATTGCAATGTCTATATGTTCCATTTCTTGTTTTACTATGTCTAGCTTTTCCTGATTTATGCTTTTCATCTTCCATGTTCCTATAATATGTATTGTGCAGCTTTGGACTTTTGTTTTGCCTCTGAACATCCTTTCAGCTTGAGTCCAGTTGTATCTTTAGCCACAGCACTACTTGTAATTATCCTCCGCTCTTTGCTGATAGCTGTAGTGGCATCCGACCTGGAAGTCTCATCATAGAATCATAGGGCTGGAAGAGACTGCAAAGGCCATTGAATCCAACTCCCTGTCATGCAGGAATATCTTTTGGCACATCTCTTGTTCATTTTGGATTGTCTCATCATAGGTTTCTCATGGTAAAAAACATTCAAAAGGGGTTTACTGTGCCTCCTCCTGTGTCAAAACTAATGAGTGTTAACTGTAGAGCCACTGCCATTGTCTCTGAGAGATTGTTATCACCGTGAACTGGCCTGGCTTTGGAAGATATTAGATATCGTTTTGATATCACAATTCAGCCCCATTTTGCCACCCTCGGCCAAGTGTTTGTGAGGCCCCCAAACAAGCACAGAACTAGGCATGGCCCTTAATTGCTGAACATTCCTTTCTCCACCCAGGCAAGCCAAACTCAGCCAGATCTTGCTTTAGGAGACCTCCCTAGACAAACACCTCATTAAAGATGCACACTAATACAAGGAGCTCCCTGCCCCAAGCAGGCAACTTGCTGAGCTAGACGCTTAACTGTCAAGCACACTGCATCTGCATACTGGCCATTTCATTGTCGATTCGGACTTAATTCAATCATGCTAAATTCTGACCTTTCGGAGACATTGTCTCGCTCCCAAACCTCATTGTTCTCTCCCAAGTACAGACTAGCCCATGGTCATATTTCCCCTATAAAAAACCCTAGTTCCGAGAGCTTCCTTGGATCGCTCTGAACTTCCATCCTGCCTTGCTGCCACTTCGCCCGCTGAGCTTTCCCCTCAGTCTCTATCCACGACTGGGCAATTACGGACCTCCGCTGTGATCTACCCCGGGCTTCGGACAAGTGTAGTATCATCCAATTCAACAAACCCTCAAACTCCTCTATACCGCTAACACCTTTATTTTCTATAGTTTACTTGTGTGAATGTGGTGCATACACTGTTTGCCTGTGTTTAATAAAATCACAGTTAATTTCATATTTTGGTGTGCTTCTTGACTGAGCCTGACCCCGTAGACATTGGGTTGTAAGATCCTGCAAAGTTATCCTGCCTCTTGCTAGCTTAAGTGAGTGCTCCAGCTAATTGTGTATCGTTGTTTGGTTATTTAGGCATCCCTACCAGGACCCCCCGTAAACAGGGTAACAAGATCCTCTGTCAGTGCTGTACACACACACACACACACACACACACACACCACTGTTGCTGCTGCCCAGTAGCTATTTGGCACATTTAGTCTGGCTTCTCAGCAAAAGACTGTCTCAGATGGGAGACCCTACCAGCAGCACTACTGCCATCAGCGTAGCCTCTTGCCTCACAGGAGCACGCGCTCCCACCCCCTCAGAAAGGTGGTGTTGAATAATTCTGTTTCCATGTTATAAAGCTTGAAGGCAAGTCTAGGTAGCTCCATTGACTTTACTGAATGCATCTACTAGGGGTAGAAATTTGTTGGCATTTCAAAAGTCAGAGGATGCTGTCTACTTCTCCCATGGCAGCCAAAGAGGTTCTGATTAGTGTAATTGACATACAAACAGAACAAAGACAAAATCCCAGAGTTGCTGTGCAGCTGCTGGAGAAGGTAAATGCAATGATGACATTAGATAGATTAATTCATTTAGGAGGCAGGATTTAGAGTGGTAATGAGAATTGTCTAGGGACTGTTATCACATCATTTATCAATTCTTTCAGCCTTAAGGCAAATGGTTGTGCTGTTATTCTGTGAACCATTTTAGTATCATTTCTCCAACTGAGATCCCATTCCTGCCATTTACAATGGCCTGCTTTGTGCATTCAAGTAGTGTTCTGTGGAGCATTTTATTGGTCTGTCCAATAAAGTGAAGATTTTGTCAGGGAAAGAGAACTGACAATTAATCCAGATTTCTTCACAATTGTAGTTACTTGGCTAACTTCAATTTTCTGAGCAATGTGACAATCCAGAGGGAAACCTACAATCTTCTTTAAATGAGAAGAAGAAGAAAAAAGAAAGAAAGAAAACTTGAATCTTTGTTTTATTTATAAACAGCAATAGAGCCTAGTTTTTCCAGGATTTGAAATCTCTTAAACCACATCCCCGTTCTGTGCTCTATATTTCTGATTTTTTCTTCTTCCCTTCTCTACTTTTTTCTATCTTAGGCTATGTCCGCAGTAGCCTGTTATAGCGTGATGATTCCACTTTCAACATCCTCTGGAATCCTGGGATTTGCAGTTTCTGGCCCCTCCCAAAACTAGCAAACCCCAGGATTCCAGAGGATGTTGAAAGTGGAATCATCTCACTATAACAGGATAGTGCGGAAATGGCCTTAGTCCCCCCGACCAATGGTGGTAGTGGTGGGTGTTCTTTGTGCCTTCAAGTCATTTCCAACTTATCGTGACTCTAAGGGGAACCTATTATGGGGTTTTTTGGGGATGAGAGTGTGTAATGCACCCAAAATCATCCAGTGGGTTTCCAGGTCACTTTCTCTCTTCCCTTCTCTCTCCCAACCCTTGCCTTTCTCTTTCTTACTGCTCCTTCTTTCCCTTCATCCCACTGTTTCCTCGGACTTTCTTTCTGCTCACTCTTTTTATTCCCCTTTTACCACCTTTTTCTCCCACAGAGTTCCAGTGACTTTAACAACTACAGGAGATGCAGATATTCACCAGGTATAGCTTGTTCAAGAAGGGAATTCCACAAAGTTTGTGATCCTGCTTGGAACATCTAAAGTTACCTAACTGCATCAGTGACAAGTGTATCTGCCCAGGTTGAATAAAGAAACAGAGTCATTTGTTCATGTGTTATGGCACTGTTCTTTTATCTGGCTGCTAACTCTAGATTAATTACTCCAATTGTACAAAAATTTCCAGGTAGAATGGAAAGCTTTTACTTCTCCTTCCTACCTGGGATAAGCAAAATTACAGAGAAGCTTGCCAGGTTCCTTTTGTATGCTATTACAGCTCACAGACAAATAATAGAGTGAAAATCATAGTATAGCGTTCATATTTATATACAACACTCATAACAGGAAGAGTCAGATAACGAAATTTTAACTTTTAAACACCTTAACCTTTTTATTTCTTATTTTTCTCAGCTTTTATCTAGGGTATCAGATAGAAATGAGCTGTATTCAAATCTCATGTAGTATTTTAGTTGTATCCATGTGCATTTTTATATATTTTATGTGCTGTTTTTACAAGTTTGAACTAAGATCATAAATAACTGTGCCTACGCTTAGCCTCATGCCATATCCCATAAACAGAATGCATCAATCGGATTCACAATTAAAGTTCCCGTGAGGATTACTGATTTAATGTTTTAAAAATACTTTGTATGCTCAAAAACCACGATTAAAATGCTAGATCTTATTGTTGGTGACAATAATTTAGAATAGTACAATGACAAGATTAAATAATGTTTCTCTTTCCTCTGAGAAAGGAACTGGTTTTTGTTTTCAATAATGCAACTGTAAACCAGTTGTCTCTGAACGTGTGCAAAGGCTTCTCCCCCTTCAACAAAAAGTTACTTTAAAAAAAAAGTTTATTAAGCTTGAAATGCATTGCAAATCTACTTATAAGTACGTACCACTGAGTTCAATGGAGCTTACTCCAGGGTAACTGACTACAGAATAAATTGTTGCCTGAAAGACAAAATGGCCATCATTGGTGCCCTATTCCCCCTTCCTTCTCCCTCTCTCACATGCTTTTTAACCTCCCACTTCCCATTCCCAAGGCAATAAAATGGAAAAAAAAATCATTTTTGTGGGTATTGTCACAGTTAACAGCTGTAACACCTTTTAAATATTTTGCATAGCTGTACACGGTATGTGTGCATGAGCCCTAAAACAGTTATGTTAATTCATTAATTAACTGAAAGACAGTAGCAGGCTCATTTTACGCAAAACAAACTGACTTCATGTTTTGCTGCATATCTCAACTTCTACAGGGCCAGAGACTTTGTTTTTAAATAATGGAAATCAAGCCCAGCTAGTGGTATAAACAAATACCAGGTGGTGTGGCTAGAATTCAAGGAAAATGCAGCCAGCTGCACAACATGGCAACTGAAGCTTGCTTGCTTTTGTCTTTCTCCAAAGGGGCATAACCTTGCTCATTCAGCCTTTCCCTCTCCTCACTCTTTTCCCCATGTGTGTCTGGCAATAGGAATTCTTGCTATCTCTCATCTGGGGACACACACATACGTATATATATATACACACACACACTTGGAGTCAAAAACAGGTAAAATTCACCATGCGGGGGGAGTGAAGTTTTGCCTCTCCTGGAAACTTCCAGAACAGCCTATTCCCTGTTTAAATAGGTTCCAGAATGGGCCCTGTCCTGTTTTAACATCAAAAATACTAGTTTTTTCAAAATTAGAAGTGGAATGGGTACATTGGTGTGGCATTTTGGGTAGTCTATGCAGCCTCCAAAGGGCACTAGGGCAATATATTGTCTCTGGTGCCCACTGCAGTTGTCCACTGCTGTTACAGAGATGCAAACAGAACCTACTGGAAGTAAACAGTTGCTTTTCTGCAACTAGTGCAGCTGTTAAGCTGGTATCATATTCTCAGAGAGCAATGCATGAGCAAGCTTGTACCACAATTTCAGCTAACTCCAGGTAAAAACTTCCATTCTAATCTCCAATCAGTTTCAGAGCTCAAACTAATGGCAAACTGTTGCTCTGCCCCTTTCCATTAGCTGAAGATGATGCAGTCTCAAACTGTCACAATTTTTCCATTCCAAAGGCTGGAGAGAAGCCCAAGCATGTCTCCTGTCATTGGCTATTAGTAATGAAGCATCAGGCAATCATTAGCAAGTTATTGCTCAGCTGGCAACTATAACACCATAAGAATGAATCTCCAGAAACTGAATCCTACCACATGTTTAGAAGAAAGAAAAACAGTGAACTCCTCTATTATTTGAACTAGTAATAGAAAATGACTGACCCTGGCAAATCTGTCCAGAGAGCAGAGTTATTTACACTACCAAAAAAGTATACAGGTCCAAAGCAGCACGTAGACTAGATAGACACAGAAAAAGAAGAGAGGCAGGAGAGGAGTGAAAGAAAGTTGTTTTCCAAAGATTGAACTGGAGCAGAGGTAAGAGTATATACTGTGGATTTTTTTGTATTTGAAGAAGCCTTGAACATTAAGGAAGGAGTCCAGATGAAGACTGCCCCCTAAGGAAAAAAGGGTTGACTAGCTGATATTCAGATATCTTCCAGTCTTACTATACTGTGATTCAAAAGTGAGCTTAGCTTATTCTTGTCTGCTGTCAATAATATAAAGCAACAACTATTCCTTGTTTGGGATACCCTATTCATCTATCTCATTAGCTCCCCAAAGCTGTCCATTATTTCTGCAAGTAGAATGTGCCCAGGTGTACCCCAGCAGGCAAGCAGTGGCTGGGAGATGGAACTGTGATCCTCTGTGGCTCTTGTTATGGAATCAGGGAGGAAATGGGTACAAAAGGGACATTTTTGTACCTTGCCTAGGTAGTGTACAAAAGAAGAGAAGGAGGAATGGAATATTCAGAATTGAAATTCCATCCTTAAATAATAAAAAATATCAATCACTCACAAAATAAATTGACTTCTAGCCACAGTTCTAAGTGAGAGGGGGAGTGCTTAGCAGCTAGTGCTACTCCCAGAAGGTTCATATCAAAATCTGCATCAAATTCTGCATTCTGTTGAAATGAATAAACAAGCTAGACAAGTTTTACATTTACACATATGTATGAATGTACATCTGGTTTATTCCTGTGGCTCTGACAGTAAGGATTCAACCCATTTTATTCATAATGCCTAGTTCCAGTCAACTATTGCATTGCTTGAAATCTAAGGAAAATGCAACACACTTTTGTTGCCAGTGGCAAAGAATTTTTTTAAAAAAAATTCAGAGGCAATGTGCACACAAGCGTTTCAAAGTGTACAGACTTTTATTGTAAAGCAGGTAAAACAGCATTAAAGAAAAACTAATGAAGCAAGCCTACTTCCCTAATTAAGTTGTCTAGGAATCAACAACTGGGATACTCCAGTCCTCAGCCAGTACACAGTACTTTCCTGGGCTTGATCTGTACTGAAGTTCAACTTGGGCAGAACTACAAGGTCTTTTATACTCTAACATCTGAGGTGCTACCTGCCATTTAGGACAACCGTAATTAATTCCAGCTGTTTCTCGCAGGTGTTATAATATGCTTGTGTCTTCCAAAGCCAGTGGACAGCAGTCAATCTGATTAATTATGGGAATCTTCCCACATTCCAAGGCCTTATCATCCAGACCAGCAACTGACCTTAACAAACAAGGGAACAAACTTTAAAGGAGACCTACGTTTCAAATTTTGCAAGAGAATGGAAAATGGAATGAGCAATACTGTTACCGCAGTTTCTAGCCGGACTTGGGGGGCACCAGATATCATTTTGATATCAATAATTTGGCCTTCCTTACCCATTCCTTCCCACGTGCTTGCGAGGCCCCCAGACAAGCACGCAAACAGGCTTAGTGGCTAATTGCCATAGTATTTGAAAACAATACAGGCTGGCCAGAAATAGCCAAACTGCCACTTCAGGAGACCTCACGGCAAGTACCCTCATTATGTATGCACGCTACTTACAAAGAACTCCCTGCCCCGAGCAGGCAGCTTGACAAGCCGAATACTCAAGCATCAAGCACTCCGCGTTTGCATACTGGCTACCCTATTGACAAGTCGGAGCTAACTCAATCATGCTAAATTCTGACTTTTCGGAGGCTTTGTCTCCAGCCCAAAACTCATTGTTTTCCCCAAGTACAGACTAGCCTACAGCCACAATTTCCCCTATAAGAACCCCTGACTTTGAGAGCTTCCTCGGATTGCTCCCGACTTCCATGCCGCCTTGCTGCTGCTTTGCTTGGCGAGCCTTCCCTGCAATCCCACCTATTGAGAACCTCCATATCCACAAACTCTATCATCAGACTACCCGGGCTTTATAACAGGTGCAGTATTTCCCATACCAAAAACCTCCTCTCAAAATTCCTCTATCCAACTCCAACCTTTATTTCTCTAGTTATCTGTGTGAGCGTGTTGCATATACTTGTTTGATTGTATTTTAATAAAAATAACAATTATTATTTCACATCTGTTTGCTCCTTGACTCAGCCTGACCCTGTAGACGCTGGGTAAAAGATCTCGCTCCATTGCCCTGCCTCTCGCATTGCTAACTTGTGCGCTTTGACTAATTTCCCCAACTTGTATAATTTGAAAAGCATTTAGGTGTCCCTCACAGGACCTACAGAAATCAGGGTAAGAATACCTATCTATCAATCTATCGATATCTACCTAATATACACCACACCTATTTCCTTGACATACAATGGTCTTCCTACAGTTTTCCCCATACTACTTAAAAGGAAACTATATGTTTAATATGTGTTCTGTCGTTTGGTCACAGCTTGAAAACATTACTTTTTGGATTATAGCTCCCAGAATCCTACAGACAGCACAAGCGCTTGCCATACTGGCTGGGGGTGGGGGGTGTCTCCAAATTGTAGCCCCAAAAAGTAAAATATCCAAGTACTACATCGCCAGCTATGAGAAACTATAAAATAGCAGATAACTGTGGAACTGAAGGTCATTTGGTATAAATTCAGTATCTGGAGAATTTTCAGGTATTTTCAGATAGTTTACAAGCATTCAAAGAAACTGGAGAATATTTACCACAAAGTTTGCTTACGAGAATTTTGAGGAGGAACTGTAGGGAGCAAAAGGATTTCAAGTCTAGGAAAAATGCAATGGAGATTTGGGAGAAGGCGTAGAGACAAAAATAAAAAGGGATGTGTGACCAAATGCAGGTGAGAACAAGGACTTTTTAATGAGAAAGCTGAAGGAGGACACACAGGCATGAAACAAGGAGAAAGAGGTGCTTGTAGAGCATTCTAATAGATAACTTTTGAGGGTCCAGCAGATATTTTTGCTCTCCTTCACACATCCCTTCCACGCCTTACCATCATCCCACCCCAATTTATTGTCCCCTAATGAGCAAATCATGGCCCCTTGACCCCTCTGGGTGGTTTGTTGTGTGTGCCTTCAAGCTGTTTCTGTCTTACAGTGGCCCTGAAGCAAGCCTATTGTGGAGTTTTCTGGGCTGAGAATGTGTGATGCACCCAAGGCCACCCAGTGAGTTTCCATCGCCAAGCAGAAAATTGAATCCTGTTGTCCAGAGTCATAGTCTAGCGTTCAAATCACTACACCATGCTGGTCCTGAGTGGTACATTTTGCCATTAAAATGTAATTTTGTTCTTCCAGGTCTATTTTAAACTTCAGAAGAACATCGCTTTTAAAATGACTTATCTGTGCTAAAATGGGCCCAGAAACAGCAAAACTGCATAGAAATGGCATTGGATCTCCAATGAGATCTTGGGTCAGGGAGGAGTGCCTCACCAAACTACAGATCTCAAGTTCCATAGGATGAAACCACAGCAGTTAATGTGAAATCAAAATCCTATCATTGTGTAGTTTGAAAGGTCTCTAGGACTAGGTAACTAGAGAGTTGAACATCATGCACAGATCACACGTTGCCCACCTCTTCATTAACACTTGTGGAATTATTTAAGAAGGGCTTCCCCAATGTAGTACTCTCCAGCTCTTTTAGGCTACAACTTCAAGCAGCCTCAGTCAGCATAGCCAGTGATGTGGGATTAAAGGAACTGTAATCCAAAAAAACTGGGGAAAGTTGATTTAAGATATTATAGTGTTACCTTAAGGATGAGTGCCAGCATGGTATAGTGATTTGAGTGTTTGACTCCCTGCTCAGCCATGAATACCCACTAGGTGACTTTTGGAAAGTCACATTCTTTCAACCTCAAAAGAAGACAAAGGCAAACTCCCTCTAAATAAATATTGCCATGAAAACCCTGTTACCCCAAAAAGCGAGGGACCTTGAGGTCCACCAGCAATGCCAGTGTCTCCTTAAAAAGGTGGGAAATTATAGCTCAAAGGGGCCTGTGAGAGGGCGTTAATGAAGGGAATTTTTCACTTGTGTATACCAGTGCTAACTGCGAGACACCAGTTGAGAGTCAAATTAATATTTTATTAGGGCAGTGGTTCTCAACCTGTGGGTCCCCAGATGTTCGTGGACTTCAGCTGCCAGAAGCCCTAAGCATTGACCATAGTGGCTGGGGCTTCTGGGAGCTGAAGTCCACAAACATCTGGGGACCCACAGGTTGAGAACCACTGTATTAGGGGATTCACAGACACACACAAGAACTCAAGCAGTCTCCCAAACCATACAAGGCTAGTGAAGAGAAAGGAGAGAAAGTTTGGATAGAGAGATATTTTGGGTTCTATAGGGTCATATTTACTAGTCCTAGAGCAGAGGATCAAAAAGAAGTGGCTCAAACACAAGTGTTTGAGAGCAGTATGGAGGAACAAGAGTCTAGGGTGCAACATGAGGCCCAAAGTGCTAGGAAAATGGTCAGAGCTCAGGTTTAACATCCTGTTTCTACTCTGAAGGGGAAAGTGTTAATTGGTCTCTAGCACAGTAGACAAAAGGGATCTAGAACAGACTGATTGTCTTATTTTGGGTGACAAAACACAGATGAGAGTCCTGACAGCCTCTTATGTCATGGTTGGGTAAGGTGAATGGGGAAGATTTCAGTAGGAAATGCACACAGCAGGGGTGCTAGCCTGTCAGGAAAAACGAGGTGTCAGCTGAAGCAATGTGCTTTTGCGATCTGCCACATCCTCGGCAAAATCGGTATCAGAGTAACACACGAGTTCAACTCCAAGATAATTTTGAACAGGCCCCAGATTCTTGATCTGAAATTTCTTGCCCAGTTCACTGGTAAACACTTGCACCTGTTTTTGTGTACCACAGATCAGACACGGATCATCCACATAGGGCCAAAGTATTTCTAAATCCTCCCCTTTGCCTCTAACATATACACAGGGATCAGCAACGCTTTGTTTAAACCCATAATCCTGCAAAGCATTGTCTAAACAAATGTTCCAGCAACGAGCAGATTGTTTCAACCCATACAAAGCACGTTGTAGGCAACAAACAAGGTTTTTTTTCCTCTCAACCACAAAACCATCAGGTTGTACCATGTATACTTCCTCTTGCAGGTCAGCATTGAGGTAGGCTGTGGTGATGTCAAAATGTGTGACCAGGGACCCTCTCTGCCCTGCAATGGCTAAAGCTAGCCGAATGGACTGCATTTTGACTGTTGGAGCAAATGTTTCATCCTAGGTTTTTTCATCTTGATTGAACCTCCTAGCGACTAACCTCGCTTTGTGTTTAACCTGCCCATCAGCAGTGGTTTTCAACTTGTACACCCACCTGCAGCCAATAGGAGTGACACCCTTTGGTAACTCACACAGAGAATAAACATTGTGTTGTGCAATGGAATCAATTTCACTTTGCATTGCTTCCCCCCATGGTTTTGCTTCCTCTTCGGGCATGCTGAGGACATCAGCAAAAGAATTGGGCTCACAATTTACCATACACACATGCACAGACAGTGATGAGTAAGGGGAATAGCGCTTGGGCGGTTTGCCCTCTGTCTTCCTCTCTGATCTTCTTGGCACTGGCCAGTCTGTCTCATCAGCACTGTGGGACCTTTTAACAGCCCGTTTCTGTTCCTCATCCTGTGGAGCCATCTCCTGCCTGGCAGCTCTCCCCCTCTGTGCCTCCCCCTCCACAGGCTCAGCTTTAACCCCTGATGGGCCAGGTGCAGAGTCAGGAGGCTGTTCCAGGGCAAGAGACCCACCAGAGACAGGAAGAAAGATTTCAGAGGCTGCTTGAACACGCAACCAGTTGGCATGTTCTTCAAAAGAGGCATTTCTGGACACCAGACAATTTTTTCCCCCAACAAAGAAACAATATCCTTTGCAGTTGGCAGCATAGCCCCTGAACCTCAAATGCTGGGCTTTTGGCTCCCCTTTTTCCCTCTGGCTTTTAGGAATGTGCACCCAGGCAAAACTGCCAAAAACTCTCATGTGAGCAATCGAAGGCTGCTTGCCGAACAAGCGCTCATAAGGAGTTGTTTGGAACACAGAACTCCAAAGCCTGTTGTGAATGTAGCAAGCAATCAGCATTGCCTCCCCCCAAAAGCTCAGAGGCAGATCTGCATCACAGAGCAAACTGTGCATGAGAGGCTGCAAAACACCTCTGTGTCTCTCAGCAACCCCATTTTGGAAACTGGAATAAGCAGCAGTGGTTCTGTGCACAATACCCTTAGATTTAAACCATTTTTGCATGCTCTCAGGCAGAAATTCTGCTCCTCTGTCCGATTTTAGAGCCTTCATAGGACAACCAAACTGCCTCTCCACATAGGCACACCAGTCTTTGAGTATTTGACACACCTCAGACTTTTGCTTCAGCAAATAACACCACGTGTACCTGCTGAAATCGTTTACAAGCAAAAGACAAAACTGTGCTCCCCCCAGGGATTGTTGACTCATTGGACCGATGATGTCACAATGCACAAGCTGGAAAGGAGTAGCAGATATTCTCGCACTGAACGGGGGCTGCCAGCTGTTTTGATTTTGACTGTTTACAAACAGCACAGTCAAGGAACACATCACAGGACTTTAGAGAACACCCTTTACAGCTTCCAGCTAACTTTTTCAACACAGAAAAACTAGTGTGCCCCATCTTGCGATGGAGCAAGTGAACACACCCATTATGTTGTGGCTTGTTGTCAAAAACAGCACAAACACTGTGGTGGGGTTTCAGCTGGTACATTTTGTCTAACAACTCAGCCACTGCACACACAGCACCACCTTTTAGCACTCTGCCCAGCTTTCTGGTGAACACCACTTCAAAACCATGCTCTGTCAGCTCTGACACAGAGAGCAGACAGAAATCAAGTGAGGGCACAAATAACACATTGTCTAGACACATATTAAGAGCTGAACAAAAGCTTTGCCTTCTCCATGTACTTTTGCTTTGGCCCCATCAGCCAGTGACACAGTAGAGACACTGGCAGGGTTGAGGCACTCAAACAAACTCTCAGAGTTCACCAAATGTTGAGAACAACCACTGTCTAGGAGCCAACAAGTGTCATCAGCATCGCAAGATTCCTCAGGCTCACTGCCTGTGGCCAAAGCGACGCATGGATGGCCTCCCCTGAAGCTGCTTCTGCCTCTGCCTCTGGTTTGCTTCTCACCTTGCTTCAACAGTGGACAGTCTCTCTTGAGATGAGATGTGGAACCACAGTGAAAACACCTCCTCACTGCGTGCACTCTCACCAGCCCCTCCTGCTTGCACTCACCAGCCGAAGCAGACTGTCTGCTGAAACTTGACTCTGCAGGCATCTGAGGCGCATTCCTGCAAGCTCGCTTTCTTCCTCTTCCAGTAGTTGAGCTGTTACCAAGGAAATGGTCAAATCTCTCTCCGGCACAGACTGTAAGGTTGCAACAATCGTCTCCCAGCTGGAATCCAAGGAATTCAAAATGCAAAAAACTTTGTCTGACTCTGTCAGCACTTTTCTCCTCTCCCGCAAAGCGGTGAAGAGGTCAGCTAACTCTGTCAAATGACGGCAAATAGAGTCTCCAGGAGTTAATTTAATATTATAAAGTCTGGAGGTCAAGGAATATTTTGAGCCATCTGTCAAACTGACGTATACCTGGCAGAGAGTGACCCAACACTCCCGTGGCGTGTCAAAATCACAAATATGGACAAGCTGGTCATCTTCCACAGCCAGGAAGAGCAAAGACGTGGCTCTCCTTGTAACTCTAGCTGCTGCCTCCGCATCCCGAAGGAGGTCTAAAGGGTCTGTAAAAGCACCCCAGATGCTTTTTCTGCTTGGAGATACCGCTCCATCTTGGCAGACTAGGCTAAATAATTGCTCCCATTCAGCCTCAGCAGAGACTGACCAGCAGGAAAAGCCTGAGCCATAACTGCTTAGAGTTTCAATTGCAGCTCAAAAGAAAAAAACACATGCCATAAATCAGCCTGAAGGCAATTGAGCGTGCGCAGCAGAAGCATGCTGGGCCCATAACCCACATCTCCATACCTGGAGAAAAAATGCCAGCACACACAGCATCTTCTGGCAAAAGCGAGAGGTCTTTATTGGAGTTACATGTTCAAAGGAACAACAGAAGAGAGAAGAAGCATACAGAGCATTCACACCCCTTACATATGGCATTTGGTAAACAGACAGACGTCATGAGTTTCACACAGGAATACATAATACTGTTCCCGTGTGAACAACTGTAACTTAGTTGCAGACTAAACATACTACATATCAGCAGATCAACAGCTCCTTCTGTTCCTGTCTGTGCCTCTTCCCAGCACTTACAGCCTGCAGCTGGTGACCTTGAGGAGGAACAGCAACAGGGCACAGAAAAGCCTTGCAGTGCAGTTAACCAGTTAATACACTCTTCCAGGAGCTTGGAACTGACTGCCAAGCTCATCACTCTTTAACATAGCCTGCCACATCTGGACAGTTTTGTTGCCTGCTGTATTCAGATTTCAGGTGATTGACAGGATAATTGGAAGTCTATTTACTCTGGGCTTTCCTGCTTAACACTTCCTGACCTTATGACTTGGCCATGCTGTGGCCATGCTGACCTAGGCAAGGCATACAGCCAGCGTCCTGCTTATCACATGTTTCCTAGTCATATGTGTCCAATTTTTATATTATTTCATGCCATTTTTGCTATCCTGCAGGATGGGGTATGCAAGGGGTGGTAACAACCTGTAATAGGGTCACCTTACAGTCACCATAAGCTGGAGAAAACTTAAAGGCACACAAAAACATTAATGATCAAAATAATCTGTGATGTTGTATCTGTGGTTTAAATGTTTCTATTTATTGCAAATTTGTTGCATTATTTCAAATTGTTTGTGTTTAAATGTACATATACATTAAAATAGTGACAAATTATTTTTTTTCTGTGAAACTCCAGCTATTTTCTACTGCCTGTTTAGGCAAATAGACACTTGTCAGAAAAAAATCACTGGTTGTCTCAAAGGAATATTACCTTGCAGCCTGATTTGCTAAAGATCTAAGAGGTCACTGAGATTAACTGGTCACCAGGGATATAGATGAAAAGTATAATGTCAACTCAGCACCATCTTTTATCACAACTGAAAAGGCAAATGATACTAGATGAAATATTGATTAGAATGTCTTAGGGTGTCAAAATATCTTGATGATTTCTGTACAAGAGATGGAAAGCAGAGGCTGAAAAGGGAGATAAGCAATAAAGGTCAGATTTTGTTTCAGAGTTAAAAAAAAAAGAGTTCAAAATGTGGCTCTGGGAGAGACAAGAAACCACTTTCCTAGAATATTTATTTTCAGGAGAGGGTCCCATGGCTGAATTCACTTAGCTACCTTGTATGTCTTATCAAGAAAAAGCTACAATAAAAATAAAATAATTTACTTTTTGTGTAGTTTTGAATTATATTGTGATTGTTTTAAAATTTGTAAGCCACCTTGAGTCCCAATCTTGTGGGAAAAGTGTGATATAAATAAAAGTGATGAGCTGCTGCTGCTGCTGCTCCTGCTGCTGCTGAGTTTGGGAAAGGAATTGGTTGTCCTGGCATGCTGGTGCTATCGGTGCTCAACTTGGGGAAAAGATGCTAATCCCTTCAAGTTGGCTCTTCAGTAGCTGATGACCTTTTGTCTACTGTGGGCTTGCACAGCTTGAGGTCTCCCTGGGCTACGTGACTGGGGATTTTACTGGCCTGACCTGGTTCTCGATCATTTGACCGTTGCTACCCACATGCTCATCCAGGTGACCTCCCTGGCATGTTGAATCACATTTAATATTAAAATTGTAGACCCTGGGATAGGGTGTACTAGTGGGGTAACACAAGCACTGCAAAGGCTGGTGGATGGGCCTGGTGGATGGGCCATAGATGTAGCCACCCAGTGTTGGCCCAATGTGATGCCTCCCGGCATTTCCTCACCTGCTCCAGCACTGATGAGAAAGCATGGAAGCATATCATAAAAACATATTTTTATAATATGGTTTATTTTGTTTCCAAAATAGTTTAATCATTAATTATACTATAATAATTATAGTATAATCAATGATTAAACTATTTTGCAAATACAAAACATTATTATACCATTATTATAACTTTATTTGGAAAGTGAGGTGCAAAAAACCTATCTGCGGCCTGAAGAAGTTTAGTCTATTTAATTTTGGTCCTTACCTACTGCAAAGTTGTGCAGGTCTGTTCTAGAAGGTGTGGTTCAAAGAGTGCTCTTGGATCCATAGCAGCTATCACAAGAAGCAGTGGGGCTGCAAGGCTCTACTCTGCCCCCTTTTGTTTCATAGCCATATGAAACAGCTGAGAAAGGATCTAGGTCTTCTCAGCCAGTGAATATTTGCACAAGACATTTGCATTACCCAAGGAGCACCAGGGTTGCTCTGCTCCTGCAGTGTTCAGGGTGGAGGGAATATACTTCATTTAATACTTTCCTTCTGAAAATCTTTGCAGCTTTGAAGAAGACATCACTAGATGCATCCAGAGAGCTCTTTGACAGCTAAAAAAGTTCTCTCTCTGGCCCTTTCCACGGGGGGGCGTGAAACATGGGGAAACGGGGCAGCGCACGCGGAAACAGAGCTTACCTCGATGTGGGTAGCTCCATCGCCGCAGGGAGTAGCGCACGTTCACCGCTCTACACAGCAGCGGCATCCGGCGGCGCCCAAAATAGCAGCTGGTGGCTTCCGGCGGCTCTCTGCCAATCAGAGAAGCGCGCCAACCGAAAGCTCACCCCCGAGCAGCTCTGCAGGGATGCGCTTGCACGCCCCTGCAATTTCACATGGGGGCGCTGCGATGGGCTAGCGCGCATGTGTTTCATAAAGACCACATGAAATGTGGTCTTTATAAAACACGCGGCGCCACCCCTGCGGCCACGTGAGGGCGGTTTGAGGTGTGGAACCTCCACATTTCTAACCGCCCTAGCGCACTCCACGGTGTGGACGACCTCCGAGTGAGGTTGTCCTACCTCGTGTTTTTCCTCCCGTGTGGAAAGGGCCTCTGAGTGCGCTTCAATCTCTCATGGGTTGCAGGTTGTCGGGGGGTGAGGGAGAGGAATTGAGAGAGAGAATGAGAGAGAAGAATTTCCCTTTTTTCCCCAAAAACTAAAACAAATTCATAAACAATACATTATCTACAATAAAGCAAACAATGTAAAACTCTAAAGAAATCAACATAATGGCAAATGGCAAATTCGTCATAAATACTAATCTTCATCCATGTGATTTTTTTTTAAAAAAAAACTTGCATCGATCTGGCTTATTTTCTGATCCCAGGGGAGTTCCAATATACTGCAGGAGATAAATACATCCTATGTTGGCGGGGGATTTTGGACGTTCAGTCCAAAAGTGCTCTGCCAGAAAATACATATGTATGCCAAATATAAAAATCTCAGATCAGAATATCCTAGTAGATACAGCCAAGAGTCTGTAGTCTGGGATGCTAATACTCTAGCTATTTTGCCCAGCAGACCAGATGACAATGTTTCAGTTGCGTGGATTCCCTGTGGTACTCCCATGTGGGGGGAAATTAAGGGGAAAAACTGCAGTGAGGTGACAAGTATGCCACCAGAAGCCCCAGTGAAGAAAAGAATGCTGTTTTTGTCATTGTCATCATTGTTGTTGTCATCATCATCACCATTTATCTATACCATGCCAGCAAGGGGCATGTCTGCTTTACTTGGTGCCCTCTCCCCATTATCCCCACAACCACGCTGCAAGGCATATTTGACTGAGAATTAGCCCAAGAACATCCAGTATAAACTTTATGACTAAGCAAGGATTTGAACTTGGATCTCCCTGCTCCAAGTTCAACATTATCATCATTTCACAATACTGACTCTCTCAGATCAGGAGGTTGTTGTTGTTGTTTTCATTGTTATGTGCCTTCAAATCAACTCCAACTTAGGTTGATCATATCATAGAGCTTTCTTGGCAAAATTTATTCAGAGGAGGTTTTTTATTGCCTTCTTCTAAGGCTGAAAGAGTGTGGCTTGCTTATGATCACCCCGGGGGATTTCACTGCTCAGTGAGGATTCAAACCCAGACCTCCAGAAGTCCTGGTCCAGCACCCAAACCAATACATCTCACTGGTTCTTCTTAGATCATTACTTACTATTAAAATGTAACAAAGGCTGAATGCACAATATAATGATAGAAAAACAAAGCAAGTATTGATTTGCTTATTTTGTGTATTATGCACATTTATATCTTACACATATTTATATGGTATGCAAAATTGCACAATATTGGTATCCAAATGCTTATTTCTTCAGTTACAAATTCTGCCTCTGAAAGAAGAAAAATATTGCTATGATTAAAAAACAAACAAACATATTTTCAACCATCTGTTATTTGGCCCTGTTGATCACACTGGTTTTCTATATCAAGGCATTTTCAGTTTTCTCAATAATTTTGCATATATATATACATATATACATATATATACATATATATACATATATATACATATATCTATATCTATATCTAATTACGGTCACACCCACTGTGATAGCTAGATTCTGCTTTAAGTTCTTCTATTGGTAACAATGGAAAACTATTAAAATAATGTAATATGCATATCTTTTTAACTTTCTTATCACTGATATTTCAGAACTAGAAATTGCAATGTAAAAATATGGTTTATATCCCATGACTTAATTCAGTGGTTCTCAACCTGTGGGTCCCCAGATGTTCGTGGACTTCAGCTCCCAGAAGCTCCAGCCACTATGGTCAATGCTCAGGGCTTCTGGGAGCTGAAGTCCACAAACATCTGCGGACCCACAGGTTGAGAACCACTGATTTAATTCATAAAATATTTCACAGTAAGTTGAAACAAGAGAAAAAAGATCCATTTTTTAAAAAGTACCTTTGGGTACTTTTGCAGCTAATGGATAATGGAGATCTCTGTGGAAGCTATGTGGAGGAGAGGGTTGCAGCAGCAAGAGGAACCAATTTGAAGACAAGTTCCAACTGTTGCCTTTATCACCGATAAGAGGAGAGCAAGGAGTATAGCCACAAAAGTCTATAAACCCAGTCATGTAGGGATGTGGGGGTGAGGGGGGTGATTCTCCCCGGGTGGCAATGTTTTTGGGGTGTTCCAGCCCATAGCCACACCCTGCGTGCCTGGCCACCACCACCCACGTACCACAGCCATGCCCTTGTGCACAGTGGCTACACCTCTCATGCCATAGCCCCCCCTTCCCTCCCCCTCTCCACAAACTCCAAGCTCTGCCACTGTGTAAACTAACTACACCCCCAGGAACTGTTGCAAGCATCCAGGAATGAGGTGAGGCGTTACTGCAGGACAAAGCCATCAACTGTTCCTGCTGTATATGTGACCTAGTGGTTCATTAAGCCATAACAGCATTCTCTCTCTCTCTTTTAACTATTATTCAACTGATATGGCTACCTGTATTTAAGAGTAAAAAGAAACCTTCAGATCTGTGGTTATTCAGTGCTTCAGTGATTCTCCTGTTTTTCCGTTTAATAAGAGAAATGTTTAGGAATGTGTTACCCTCCTTGTCGGGAATCCCTTAAGGGGATTCCCAAAAGCTATCAAAATTGTGGGGAAAATTAGCTTAGAGCACTGTTTAGCTACGAGAGGGAGGGCAACTTATTAGGACCTTTAAGCTCTATGTCTACAGAGTCAGATCAGTGAACAAAAACAAATTCAGAGTAAACCAAGTAATGTTTTATTGAAAAGTAAACAAATAAGACAACAATCACACACTAACTAAATAAGAAATAGGAAATAGAAATGAAGTCAGGAATAAGCAATACGACCTGTTTCACGAAGTCCTTAGCAGATGGAGAGAAAATGGAATTTCCTTGGAGCTCGCTGTGCAAACTGGCAGCAGGACGGGATGAAACTGAAAGAGCAGCCCACTCAACTATCGAACTCAGGGGTTTTTATGCCTGTGACTCATGTCATAAATTTTGAGAACAAAGTTAACTTTGAAATGCACCAAAAGGCTTAGAAGTGGAACAAAACATATCAATCACGCAGCCCAAATGTCAATCAATGGACACTTGTATGGTCTGTTATTTATGGGCGCCAATCAGGTATCTTGTGGGATGAAAGGAATAAGCCATGCAGATCCCAGATAACAATCCAAGCTTTGAAATGCCCGCCTAAGAGAGGAAGTTTGGAATTCCCATCATTAACAGCTGCTTCCTTGTGACTGTTTTCCTCAAGATCCTGGCAAACATATAAGTCAAGGGCGCCACAGAAAGGTCAAATTATTTGATATCACAAAGGGATATCTAGTGCTCAAAGTTAGATGCCTAAATCACAGTTACAAATGTTTTTAAGTCACGCTAAGGCTGCGGATTGAAAACAGAAAGCCTTTAAAACAATGTGAAAAACAGAAAGAGCAAAGATTACAAATGGGTAAAGATATGGAAGCTTAAAATGATGAGAGGAAATTTTTAAGATTGGGATTGGTTGTTTTTGTGCATATTTTGAAATTAAAGTTGGACCAAAAGACCTGTTAGGAGAAAGTGAAGCCTGTTTTGAGTGAGTTAAAACAAGAGAAGTGAAACATCTGATTGTATCATAGCAGCACTGATTGTATCATAGCAACACTGCTACTGGAAAGCTTTGGTAGAAGCAGTGGATGGAATGAGTTAGTTCTTTTCATAACTTTTTAACTTTGTTAAACAGAAGAAAATGCAGCCACTTGATGAAGGAAAAAGAAGCAGCAATCTAGCTAGAGATTTAGAAAAAAATTAAACCACCAAAAAGCAATTTTAAGAAATTTAGATTGGCCCTTATTTGGAAAGATGACATGATTGCAGACAGAGATTTGAAAGATGAAATGGAAGAAGCAGACGAATCAACTGGATCTCAGAAGAAAGACAAACAGAACCTGATTCAGATAGTGAGGACATTGCCCCAGGTGGAGTTTTTTGGCCAAAGCAGGAGCACAATGAAGATTCAGAAAGGACTTTGGAGGACGTGATCAGAGAGACTTTGAGGAGTACCACTGAAGTTGCAGAGGGGGAGAACAATGAATTTGGGACAGAGAATTATGGGGAAGTTTGTAGGAAAAAAATTTAGAGTTCTGTCCTGGGCTTTTGATTGGAGGAAAAGAAGAAGAGGTAAAGGGTAAAATGGACAGAAACGTTCTATATAGAAAGATGCCTCCTTTTCAGATTTTGCGTGGTCTCTTGAAGTATACTCAAGGTGTACAATTATGGGGCTCAGGCAGAAAGACAAGAGTAATATTTAAGGAGGAGAAATGAAGAAAACAGGATTTGGTTTTTCTGGTTTTAAGATATCAATAGAGGATCTATTGCTTAGTGATGTCTCACTCGTAAGGAAATAAAATAAAATGGATAGATTTATGAAATGACTTACAGAGCAAAAAAAAGATGTATTGTTAAAAGATTACTAATGATAATTTTTATACTTGGAAGGGATAGGTTATTAGGGTACATATATAGAGAGGGTGGAAAAGAGAGAGAGAGGCACAATAGATGCTATGTACAGAAGCAGATACAGTTAAAAGGCGAAGTGATATTGATTTTGTTCAACTTAGACTGGGGGGAATCAATAACAAATAGTTACTGTTCTATCATACATTAATAACAAATAGTTGAATTTCATGACTATATCTTAATAATTGTTAATGAATATATGGAAAACTTAGATTGTCTATTCTGTATAATCAATATGTGCAATATTGTTTGAATTCTGAGTTTGAATATCAGTAATGATATCTTATAGAAAGGAAGTTGATGATTTATTGTATTAGAGAAGCACTGTAACTTTTTTTTTTTTTAAAGATCAATATAGTATTAACTACTGTTGAGAAGGCTGGGAATCTCTTATCTCTTTTTTGGTCTTTTCAATTTTGTTCTCTTTGTATCTATCTTTTCTTTTTCTTATCCTTTTTTTGTTTCTTTCTATGGTTAGTGTATTTTATGTATTTGAAAAGTTAATTAAAAATGAAAAAAATAAAAAGTATCCTTCAACTTTTTTTTCTGACAAAGGAACCTGTACTTTTAAGAATCTATAGCACTGAAGCAAAGATTGGATTTTAGGACTGTATTAATACAACCAGGATCAAAATCAGACTTTATTTTCAAAAAAAGTCATCACCAATTGTTTTGCTGAAATGACAAAGACTGCTAGCAGTGATTTCATGTCATCAGTTGAAAATCTGTCCCCCATTCCATGCTAAACGTGCCACCATTCATACATGATTCAAGCTATCTTTCTATCAGAGGAAGAATGAAAAGTAATATGTAACCTACTGAGAAGAACTGCCTGCTATTCATTTTTTTTTAAAAAAATGACTGACTGGATTGAATGATGTCAGTTGGACTGCAATCCTGCTCTCTCTCTCTCTCTCTCTCTCTCTCTCCCCCCAAAGACTGGGGGAGCTCTTCATAAGATTCCAGAGTAGCTTCCCCTTCTCAATTCTGTTGACCACTTTGTTGTTGGGGGTGGGAATTTGCTATTAAGTGAGGAGGGGGATTTGCCACTATGGCCATTTCCGCACTAGACTGTTATAGCACTATTATTCCACTTGCAACATCCTATGGAATCTTGGGGTTTGCAGTTTAGGGAGGGGCCTTCAGGGGCCCTGCAAACCCCAGGATTCCATAGGATGTTGCAAGTGGAATAATAGTGCTATACAGTCTATGCAGAAATAGCCTAAGTCGGGCTTACTGCAACTCTCCAGGACTATCCAAGCAAGCTATGTTGTCCTTGTGCTATGCTGTGATATATCCAGTTAGCTTTTCAATGGCACTTGGGGTTCTATTTTGGTAGGGTAGTGAATCCTCTCTGCAAATTACTCAGATACTCAGAACTTTAAAGCACTATGCAAGGTGTTGAATCTATCTGAGGGGTAAGACTCTACATTTTGAACAGCTTCTTAAAGTTCAAACAAAAATTCAGAACAGATTCAACATCCCAATGAGATGCAAGCTGCCATCAAACCTGTTCCTGTAAACAGAACTCCTCCTCCCATTATGGATGCTCATGCAATTTTCTCCAGTTTGGAACATTCCAAATCACCAAAATGGTGCTAATCACCTATTTTTCCAGCTTGATTTCTGGATCACTGCATGGTTTTAGATTCCTGCAGATTTTTTATTTGTGTCTTACAGTTTTTCAGTGTTCACTGGTGCACAGGGACACTGGTACCAGATGTAACCAACCTGACCATACAATGGATGCCAGTCTTTTTTATTTCCTCACACAGGGAAAGATTAAGTTTTTAGAGAGACTTAACTCTGAACCAAGCAATAAGAATTTAGATGCTGCTGGTGGTTTGAGTCATATTATGCACTGAAAAGTAACCAAAGAAGGGGGAACAGTGTTCTATCTAACCAACCAAGCAACAGTACTTCTAGCAGAAAGCTAATCTATTATGCAGAGCTATGAAGGAATATGCAGAGTCCTTTCTTGAAAAATGGCACATCAATGAGTAAGATGAGCTAAGGAATCAGTATGTAGAGAAGCATATTATATACAGTATAAAACTTATGGAAGTTTGGAAGAAGTCCAGGAGATAAAGTTCACCAGGGACAGGGAGAAGGAAAAGAATTTGGAATCAGTTCATACAGGGATGAATCCCCCACAAGGGTTTTACTACTCTCCTTGAAAGTGAGTTTTCTCCTTCATTGTGAAGTTTTCTACCTATGTCAAAGTGTTCAGATGACTCTTCCAAAGAGAACAAATGGTCTTGGCACAATTCACTAGCAAGCCTCTGAAATTAATGAGAGTCCCACAAGAACACATTAACACTTCCTTTCAAGTCTGCTGGAAGCACAAAAAGCCTCTTCTGCTCAGACTTTGTGCTTCTTTCCTATTCAATGCAGAGGATGGACAAGGGTAGTCTTGGTTTCCATCCAACTTATCCATATGTCAGCCTGTGGGCAAATTTTACATATACTTGGGTAGCAAGCAGCTATATCAAATCATGCCATCCCTTAAGGATGCTGATGGGAGACATGATCCATGAAAGAACACAACAATCAGATCATGAGACAATGAGACAAAGGCCATTTCCGCACGGGCTTAAAGAAACGGTGCAGAGCGTCCTTCAGGGAGGACGTCTGCACCTGGGAGCGGACTGGGTCGGACCTACTTAACGTAGATCCGCACCTCAGCCTGCTCCGGAACGACCCAAAGCGGTCATCCAGCGTGCTTTTGAAAGACCGCTTGAAACAGGTCTTTCTTTTTTTCGGGGGGGGGGGTACTATAGATACAGTTTTTTTTTTATACTGTTTTTATTAAAGTTCAAATACAAAAATAAAACAATTACATAGAGTAATACCAACAAACATACAATCTTCCAATCTAGCTTCACGACTGTCTATTTTACTCTAATTCCAAATTACTAATCATTACTTTATACCTATACATACAAATATATTTACATTACATTTACACGCAACTTACTTCCTACTTGTCTTTGTCTGGTTTATTCTCTAACTATATTATAACTTATGTAACCTCTGCATCTCTCATTTTATAATAGTTGCTCTCTCCAGATTACACACTTTTACTTTATCATGATATACTATAACATTCTATTACACTTATTACAATGTCCATCAATGTCTCTTTACTATTCTATAGTTGGATCATTCAAAATAATCCCTAAATTTAATCTCTCCAAATATATTTTTTGGAACCTGAATTTTATATTTGATACATCGGTGTGATTTTAGTAATCCTAAATAAATATTATATCACCATATTTTTTCTTAAAATAGTTTACTACCGGCAACCATGCTGTTTCATATATGATTCTTTTCTCTTCATTTACTAATTTAGACAAATAATCACAATTTTTCATTTCATACAGTAAAACGAGCCACTCTTCAATGTCTGGAATATTTTAATTTTTCCAGAACCTTGCATAAACAATCCGGGCGGAAGTAACCATATATAATACAATCCTCCATCTATTTTTAACGTTTAGTTGTTGTAAACTGTTAGGTATTATATTCAATAAATACATTTCTGGAAGTACAGGAATATTGATCTCAAATATTTCTTCCATTATTTTATTAACATTATTCCAATACTTTTTTGCCTTCTTACATGTCCACCAAAGATGATAAAATGTGCCCTCTTCTTTTCCACACTTCCAACATTCTTTTTTCCCAGTCTTATACATCTTATCTAGTTTGTCTGGACTCAGGTACCACCTATGGAAAATCTTTAAGTGATTTTCCTTAAGATGTTGGGAGAGCATAAATTTTTGAGTTCTCTTCCAACTCCTCTCCCAATCTTCCAAAGGTATCACTTTACCTATGTTTACTGACCATTTCAGCATTGTGAAACAGGTCTTTCAAAAGCACGGAGTGCACCACTCTGTGCCCGTGCTCCGGTGCAGATTTGCAGGCTTGCACCAGTGCGAGCCTGCAGATCTGCTGGGAGCAGGCTTTAGGCTGGTGAGCTTCAGCGGTTGGTGGAGAGCCTCGACCAACCGGAAGCCGCCATTTTTGTCCCCGGAGCAGTGCGGAGCTGCAGCCACGCGCTGCTCCAGACCAGCCTGGACCCAAGCGTGGAGCCAAGAAGTCCGGTAAGTACTGGCATGGGGCGACTGGCCAAAGATCCAGAATGTAGATTCAGCTCCTGTAGAGTCCTAGGAGCACAGGAAGGGTAGATGCTGTGAGGTGATGCAGAAAGTATTGCAAGGTAAGACAAAAGTGTATGGCAAAGCAGAAGCAAAAGGGAAACAACATGCATACTTGGAAATGGATGTAGAATTCCTTTCTTTGCTAGCAAGGATTGTCCTGTAGCTTAGTGATGGCACATAGGATCAGTCCCCACATGACTTCTATTAGGCTGGAGATGCTATCTGGGCTCAGTGTAAAGCAGAATTTCCCACTATAACACCACAAATAAGCAGCTCAGTCACAAATCTTTCACCTGTGAATTCACAATTATTTATTAGATTTATATTCTCCTTTCCTCAAGGAATTTAAAATGGCAGACAAAGTTCCTTCCACTCCCCCATTTAATCCACACAGCAGCAGCAACAACAACAACTCCTCTATCAAGTAGACCAAGTGAAGAAATAGTAGCTGGCCCACAGTTACCCACTGAGTTTCCTGGCAAAATGAGATCTCCCCAGGCTTAGTCTGCTTCTCATTGTGCTAGGTAACCTTATGTAAGCCACTGTCTCTCATCCCCAAGGCCCTTTTCGCGTCTCCACTGTTTGTGCGACGGGGGAGGGCGGCTCGCGCGAGAAGCCTCACCCGAAACGCCGCTGCTTCCCTGCTCCTTCGTACTGCACGTGGCTTCCTGGTGTTGTGTCGGTTGCTCTTCAGCCCCGCCCCTTCCTTCCACAGTGCAGTCTGGGAGCTGTAGGCTGCGCTGGGGGAGGAAGCGTGACCCGGCCGGCTTGTTCAAAGCACTGCACGCCAGTAAGTGCGCGAGGCCACCGCGAGCATTGCACGAGTGCGTATTATTTTCGGCTTAAAGCTGAAAATAAAAAAATGCGTGGCCGCCCCGCTTGAGCCTCATGAGCGCCGCACAAGTGGGAGTGCGTCATACGGAGTGATGCTCCCACTCACGCGAGGCTCAAGGGGCTCTCGCGCAAAAAAAAAAGCCATGTGAAAAGGGCCCAATATGAGGATAACAATACTGATCTACTATATAAGTTTTTGCCAAGACTACAGAATAATGTATGATCTATAATACTCTGTGTATGCATGTTCACCTTCAAGTTACCTGTTGACTTGTGACAGTACCATGAATTTTAAAGGGTTTTCTTAGCGAAGGAATACTTAGAGGTGGTTTGCCCTTGCCTTCCTCTGAAGTGTTTCTCCTGCAGTATGCCCTTCCAAGTACTTGTTACCCAAGCCTGGGTTCACCTGCAATGCCAGTATCTCCATATGGCGATGGGGAATTAATTAGCTCAAATTAGGAGGCCTGCAAGAGGGGGGTAACCTAATGCAATCTTTCCACCAATGTTTATGGGATCCTAGCAGGAAAGAACCAGCCAGAGATTCCAAAATAAGCTAAAATGTGTTTTATTGAAGAATTCAGTCATGCACGCAAAAGAATCCAAACACTCACACATCAAACGAGAGCTAACTGTAGCATAAAAGGAGGAAAGTTGTTGATAGAGGAGTTTTTAGAAAATGGGTGATAATTACCATTCTGGAGAGCAGCAATGGATCAGGAAGCAGCAATATGGCTTAGACTTGTGCCTAAGGACAGTATTCACTTGGAAATCAGAATGATAGCATGTTGTTCAGCAAGCAAAATACTGCATCAAACTGCTCAAAACAGAGGGTTTCTAGACTCTATTTCCCTCTCTGAAGGGGTGTGAGTTAATTGCTTTCTGGCAGAGTAAACAAAAGTGGCCTAGAATGGACTGATTGGTTACAAAATATTGATGGCAGTCCTGGCAGCTTCTTAACATCTAAGTTGGGTAAGGTGGCTGGGGAAGGTCTCGCTAGGAAATGCATTCAGCAGAGGTGCTTGTCTGCTGCACCTGGGCTTGGCTATTATTTTCTGAGGTTGGATATTTAAAAGGATTAGCTTAGAGCCAGTAAGTCAAGCTTTCCCAGCTAACAGTGAATTTATGACCTGGGTATGCTGAGGTCACTTCCGGCCTGCTTTTGCACATCTTCCCAACCAGCATCCCTTCTCCACATGGCCTTTGAGCCATAAGTGTATATAATTTAATTTCATGCAAATAAGACCATATCAAAGTGTGAGGATGTATACGGCTGCTAACATCTGCTCCCAGGAAGCAGTGTTATTGGCCTCCATATACACGTCCTCTGTGATCCCTGTGATCTCAGAGTTTATTGGCTTCCATGTGGCATGACTCCCTTTCTGGACAGTCTTTAGTTATCCCTCCCCCCTTCTAGGAAGCAGAGTTACTGACTTCTATATGCACAAGTCTCTTTTTGGACAGTGCTTCATGATCCATGGCTTCTAGCAGGTGCTGGGGGTGAAACAACTCATCAAATTCATGGAAGTTAAATCTGTGAAACTTGAGGGCTAGCTATACTAAAAGAAGAAGGGAGTTCGTGATGGATGGAAATTTCTTAAAAGTGAGATATTGAAGGCACACTTTCAAAGAATCTCAATTAGAAGGAAGTGCCTAAAGAATCTGGGGTGGATTTCTAAAGAAATTTAAACTAAGGTAAGATTTAAGAGATTTTACAAAAAATGGAAAAGGAGGAGAAATCAAACAAATAGCCAGCATGTGTAGGGAGAAATTCAGAAAAGCTAAAGTGCAGAATGAGCTCAGGCTTGCTAGAGAGGTTAAAAACAATAAAAGAGCATTTTGAATGTCTGTAGCAAAAGAAAAAACAAGGAAATCATAGGGTAGCTGTGAGGAGAAGATGGTGAAGTGCTAATAGGGGACAGAGAAAAAGGTAGAACTACTCCACGTCATCTCTGCCTCAGTCTTCTCCCAAAAGAGAACAGTGTTCAACATGGAGAAAATGGAACAGATGATGTAACAGGGGAAATGAACCACAGAATAGGTGAAAAGGTAGTACAGGAATACCTGGCTACTCTTAATGAATTCAAGTCACCAGAGCCAGAGGAACTACGTCTAAGGGTATTTAAAAAAAAGTGGCAGAAGTAATTTCAGAGCTACTGGAAATAATCTTTGTGAATTCCTGGAGAACGGGCTAAATCCCAGTAGACAGGGCGGGGGGGGGGATATTTGTCCACTCTTAGTCTGGGCAGTTGACCAAAGTGCAGCTGATAAGGATTAGCACCACACAGCAAGCAGTACTTTCAACAAAGCAATTCCTTATTTTAATCTAGTAGGAAAACAGACTCAAAACAAATATGAAACATAACAACAGCCCCAACAATATTCATAAATCAAAGCAGAGTCAATACAATCCTGTTAGAGGTCAGAGACATGGCAGGAGAAATTGTCTGTTGATCGACAAGTTCTGAAGGGAAATGGCTCAGCTTTTATAGGTTCACAGAGCAGCGCAGCTGGTGCTTAATTAGTCGTTGTCTGAGATCTGCGTAGGTTTTCCCTTTGGTGTCTACGCTTAGTGAAGGTGGATATAGGTGAGTTATCTTCTGTGTCAGAAGGAGCAGGGCTCTCTGCTGTGTCTGGCACTGCCCTCTGTCCTGTCTCTGAGGTGGATGGTACTGTCTCCTCCTGTTCAGCAGGTTCCACTGCTTCAGTCTCTCAGTCATTGTCTAGGTACTGAAAGCAGGGCATGACAATATTGTCCTCATCTACAAAAAGGGGGGAGTGCAAAACAATTACCACCCAGTCAGCTTCACATCAATACCAGGAAATATTTTAGAGCAGGTCATTAAACAGACAGTCTGTAAGCACTTAGAAAGGAATGGTTTGCTCACTATAAGTCAACATGAGTTTCTCAAAAACAAGTAATGCTGCGCCAATCTTATCTTTTTCTTGACAAGCTTGGTAGATGAAGGTATGCTTTGGATGTAGCATATATTGATTTCAGTAAGGTCTTTGACAAGGTGCTCCATGATATTCTTGCAAACAAGCTAGTAAAATGTGGACTAGATAATGCTATTGTTAGGCGGTTTTTAAATTGGCTGACCTACCAAATGTAAAGGGTATTCACCAATGGCTGCTCTTCATCATGGATAGAAGTGACTAGTATAGTGCCACAAGGTTCTGTGTTAGTGCAGTGCTATTCAACATCTTTATCAAAAACTTGGATGATAGAATAGAGGGCATGCTTACCAAATTTGTAGATGACAGCAAATTAGGAGGCATAGCTAATACCCTAAAGGACAGGACTAGAATTTAAAATGACCTTAACAGATTAGAATGCTGGACCAAAATTAATAAAACGAACTTCAATAGGAAGAAACAATGAAATGCACAAATACAGCATGAATGGCACTTGATTTGACCACAGTACATGTGAAAGGGATCTAGGAGTCTTAGTAGACCACAAACTGAACATGAATCATCAGTTTGATGTGGCAGCTAAAAAAAGTCATTGCAATTCTAAGCTACATCAATAGAAGGCTAGTCTCTAGGTCAAGGAAAGTAATAGCACCATTCTATTCTGCTTTGGTCAGAGCTCACCTGGAATATTATGTCCAGTCCTGGGCACTACAATTCAAGAAGGATATTGACAAGCTGGAACATGTCAAGAGGAGGGCAAACAAAATTGTAAAAGGCCTGGAAACCACACCCTATGAGGAACGGCTTAGGGAGCTAAGAATATTTAACCTGAAGAAGAGAAGGTTAAGAGGTAACATGATAGCCATGTTTAAATATTTGAAAGAGTGTAATATGGAAGATAAACAAGCTTGTTTTCTTCTGCTCCAGAGACTAGGGCCATTTTCACACAGGGGTAAAACCCTGCGGTGTGACGACTAGAGACAGAGGTTGTTCACACCGCGGGTGCGCTAGCGCGGTTGGAAAAGGTGAGGTGCCACACCTCCAACCGCTCTAGCGCAGCCGCAGGGGTGGTGCTGCGAGTTTTTTAAAAACCACCTTCCCAGGTGGTTTTTATAAAACTCGCCCACACTAATCCGTGGCAGCTCCCGGTGAGAATCTGCAGAGACGCGGTAGTGCGTCTCTGCAGATCTGCCCGGGGGTGGGTTTCCAGCTGGCGCGCTGCCCTGATTGGCAGAGCGCCGCCGAAAGCTGCCGGCCGCCATTTTGGGCGCCGCCGAACGCCGCTGAGCGCCGCCGTGTGAAGTGGCGGAACCGCGCTCCCCGCAGGGACGGAGCAGGGATGGAGCAAAACACAAGCAGGGAAGCTCCTCCCCTGCATGTGCCGCCCTGTTTCGGCCCCCCCACGTGCGAAAAGGGCCTAGGACATGGAATGAGGCCTTCAAACTACAGGAAAAGAAATTCTACCTAAACATTTGGAAGATCTTCCTGACAGTAAGAGCTGTTCAACAGTGGAATACCCTGCCTCAGAGTGTGGTGGTTTCACCTTCTCTGGAGGTTTTTAAACAGAAGCTTTATGGCCATCTGTCAGGAGTGCTTTGATTGTGTATTCCTGCATAGAAGGGGGTTTGACTTGAGACTTTGACTTGAGACCTTGGGGTCTCTTCCAACTCTATGATTCTATGAAAAAGACATCCATTTTCTTGTTGCAATGTTTGTGAATATCACAAATTTGGAAAGGACTAGTTACAAATGAGTAGGTCTTCTTGCATTGTGAAATATTTTAGGATTAAAGCAGTATAGTAAAATATAAAGCAGGTAACAGTTTATCCAAGGAGCACTGGAACAGCCAATAGGAATCTAGGGGATGCAAAACCCAGACTCTGACATGTTCTGTGGCCTTTTTTTTTTTTTTTTTTAAATAGCTTTTATAAAGTGTTAAAGCACGTCATACACATAGAGCTGGTTCTACATGATTCCACTGAAAAATTTCACTGCCTCATTCATGGACTATTACTAACAAATGGTAGTTTCCCCATCTTTTCCTATCACTGCCTGTATTTTCTACCAGAAATCCTTCTATGAAGAAAACTAGGCAAGTGCTGCACAATGCCTTTTGATTGGCAGTGCTAGGTGCTGGCCACCTGGAAATACTCTTGCTCAAAAACCGTAACCACATAGGAAAACATACTATTATCTTTTATTTAGGTTATTTGTGAGGTTCATGGAGCTTGCATTCAGCAAATGAGAAAAGAAAAGTTTAGATTCATAAAAACCAGTGATGACCAGATCATGACCTTGCAGGGCCTGTTCTAGTTTTTATTCGCTGGTTTAACAACAACCTTGAAAATGGAACTTGTAGCAGAATTCTGAGTTCTGGGTTTTGTTGTGAGGTCAGAAATTTAGCTCAAAATTAATTCAAACAAAAATTGACTCCTGCAAATTTTATATATTTCCATAATACAGTTTAGGAATTAGGAGCTGAGAACCCTTTCTGTTTCTTGGCTTTATTCATTGATATTGTTAAATTGTTAAAAGCCAGGGTGATGTAGCAGTTGAGCGTTGGACTACGGCCATGGAGATTACGGTTTGATTCTCTGTTCAGCATGGAAACCCACTGGGTGACTTTGGACACATCACACACTCTCAGCCTCAGAAAACCCTGTGATGAGGTCACCTTAGGGTTGCTGTAATTTGGAAATGATTTGAAGGCATACGACAATAACAATTGTTAAACAGTTGGGAGATGCTTCCCATCTCAACCAGAGGTGTACCTACTGAGAAATGCAGACTCACTATTTGCCTGCTTTTGCTCTATACCACTTCTTGGGTCTCTTTCACGCTACACATGGATAGCATTTTGGTACAATCTTAACTGCCAAAGCTGCTTATGGAATCTTGGGGTCTTTAATTTGGGGAGGCAGAGCATTCTAAACACCTCATGGTTCCACTGCATGAAACTTTTTACAAGAAAAGCTGACCACATCAAAACAACATTGCAGTAATAGTTCCATTGTGTAAGGACTCCATCACTTCACAAAACAATGAGATTTAGGTTTATTCATTCATATATGGACATTGCTGCATAATAGCTACATGTTCTAAAGTACAATTTAGATTACGTTTAATGGAAGCATTTTCTTGGTTCACTTATTTAAACAAATGCAAGAAAGGTTTATTCCTTGTTCATGACACATTTCCCCCTCCAAATATGGCTTTACAAATGCCCATAAGGAAAGTAGTTCTAGAGATGGAAATATCACTGTGGGTGGGGTGAGAAAGCCTGGAACAAGTAATGGTAGAGTCGGTCCAAAACTGTCTCCTCTGCCCCCTTCTCTGCAATAACTTCCATTCCTGAAATAGACCTGTTACAAGGTTACATATATGGACTCATGTAATATGTAAATCGTTGGTAAGGTAAAGGCTTTTCTACATTTGATGGGCCCACTCTCAGGGTAAAAATGTGGTTATGCTTTCTGATTCCTCTGTAACAAGATGCTTCTTTAAGATCTGCTGACAAAATCTAAGTAAAGGCAAAGGTCTTTCCCACAGGTGGAAACTAGTAAAATGATTCCATGCATGAGGTGGGTAGAAAATAAACAAACACTCCCAACTGCAGCCTCGCATATTTCTGCCTCTCACCATATGACATCAATGACATTTATGCATAAGTCTATGTCAGAGCAACCTCAAAAGCCAAGGCCTCACTCTTACCCATGAGATGCATTCTGCATTGCAGCCTCTCCCTTCCTTCCAAGCATGAAGAAGGTGGCGCCTGGGCTGAATAACCAAGTGTCAAAGATCCTGCAGTTCCAATCTGACCCTACTTGCTACTGACTGATTTATGCTGGCCTTAATTTTCACTGCTTCGCATATAAAAACACCTCTGACTCTGTGGACTCTGCTTGCGGTCAGGACAGAACACCTTCTGAATAACTTTGTATGGCTCCATTAGAGCATTTACAGTTCCTTACACTCTGTTTCTCTTCCTTCATGATGACAGTCTAGAAATTAAAGCCAGCAGTTTCTAAGTGGTTACTGCAACCAGCACTGATCTGTATTTGGGCACTGTATACCTTGAGACACTTGCAGTAATACAGATAGTATTCCATGCATGCACATTCTTGAGCCATAAATGCAGAGTTGTTAAATCTTGACAATAGTTCCCAAGAGCTGTGCAACATTACAACTTGATCTTTGTAATTCCTTACACAGTATCTGCAGAGATACTGCAGAGATGACAGCAAACTAAGGTTAACCCACCATTTTAGCAAAGTTGGTAGTTACAGCTGTGCAACACCAATTTGCTATCTACCTTTAAGATGAAATTAAAAATAGGTTGAATTGTACTGACAGCCCTCTACTAAACTAGACCAATTGAACCACCCAGATTTACATAAGCATCCACTTGCTGTTCAGTGGGTCTACTCTAATGGTGATGATGAATAAGATTCCAACCAATGGCCACAGAAAAAAGCTGTGAATGCAACATCTGTGAAGAAGTAAGGCACTGATCAGAGGTGGCTGATTTTGTTTGAGGCCCTTTTCGCATGCTAGTCTTGTTGCGAAATGGCCTCAGGAGTGTCACGAGATTGCGAGGACCATTCCACATAATGTCCTCACAATCATGCAATGCTCCCGAGGCTATTAGGTGGTGATTGCGCATTATATCATTTTCGTCTCATTGCCGAAAATGATGCGTGATTGCGCATCCCTCCTGTGCCCCACACACACTTACCTTGTGTGCGGAGGCTCCAGATGTGCGGCCATCGCACTTCCTCCCCCAGCGCAGCTTGGGAAAGTATCTGGCCGCACTGTGGAAGGAAGGAGCAGAGCGCTCATGCTTCCTTCCAGCCAGCACGGACCTGGTGAGGAGGGGAAGCGGAGGGGACGCGACTGCCTCCCAGACAAGGCTTTTTGTGAGATCCTCGCACAACGCCAGCAGCACCAGATAAGGTGCGAAAGGGGCCTGACTTCCCCTGTCACTGATGCACTACCCTGGAAAAACTTAAGCCACGTGCCTGGTGGGCCAACATGTTCCATCCAATATAATCTGCAAGACTTACTTTTCAAAAGAGTTGCAACTTGGGCCAACAGAGCTGGGCACATGGCTTTGCCAGCCATGTGTATGGCTTGAGACAGTTACCTCCATCTTCCTGTTGGGTCTTCCTGCTGACCGGAAGGCCCCCCCGCCAATAGTGGTCAATGAACTGACTGCCAAGGAGAGATTGTTGGCTGCCTGGGGGTGTCAGTATTCCTGGTTCCCTTCCGGCAGCCAAGAGGATTCTTTGTTCAGTTCCGTGCCTTCTGGCAGTCTGCAGCTCAGCCTTGAGTGCACAAATTATGTGATATCCCATTATTTGGGGAGTGTATAGGATAGCACCCCCTGACACTTCCATGTTCATGTTTTTGTTTTGTTGTGTATGAATATTTATTTTTGCACACTAATCATAATGCAGCACTATTGAAGCATTTGGTGTTTTTATGCCTATGTGTATGTGCGTATGTACAGTGAAGAAGTATATTTTCCTCCTAATATATAAATCAGTTTTCAGTTTCCAGAGCATCAGCACTTATTTTAGCATGGCTCTGGGGGAAAAAAAATAGGAATGTGATTCCTGTAATGGTTTGTACAGCACTCCCATATACAGGTAAAAGGAAAGAAGGCAGAAAAACACAGAATGTTTGAACATGGAAGTGTCAGGGGGTGCTATCCTATACAGCAAGCTTCATTGGACATCCATTGCCATCAACTGATCAATACAAATTTGAAGATGCCAGGATCGCCAGTTAGTGGCCAGTGGGGGTAAGAGGTTTCAAGACACCATCCCACTGAGAAAAAGACGTTGCTTTTGCTCTTGGAGATTTCCAATACACTCACCAGAAACAGCTCTTCCTTTTTCCTTTTTCCTTTTTTGCAGAAAAAGCCACCAACTGCTGATTGGCTATGGAGGTGGGCCCAGCACCTTCAAACTGGTGTTGCCCCCTAAACAGGACATTACTTGTGGTGTTACTGGGTATCTCTTTCTGCAAGGACCATAGAAGGACATATGTTGGCATAATGGTAGGGTATTTCATCCACAGGATGCCAGCCATAGTCTAAGCACATAGAACAACCCTAGAAATGGTCCAATTCTCTGTCCCGAATCCAAACCTCTACTTCCCCTGCAGTTAGTATTGCTCTGTTTGAGGTCCAAAAGATCTTGGCCAGAATGAGAGCTAGGAGAAGGTGTGAATGGTGAGATCTTGTTTCTGCCCTGGCCTGTGTTTCTCTTTTGCCTTCATTGTAGAGGTGGACAGAGAGCAGAAAGTAGGTTTCAATAAACAAGGAGTCAAGTGAACATGAGGTAGAGGTGGCCAAGAAAGCTCACCAACTCGTTACAACCCCATGCACTCCCCAAGATATGGTTTAATTGGTAAATATTATTTAATTGGCATTGCATTAATTGGCATTGGTATAAAATGGAACCTGAAGTGACTGGAAGGTCAAGCTGAAAAGAGGAAAATTACTGACTGCAAACATGAGATTGCAAGGCAGGCCAGCCACAATCCTTCCTAGGCAAAAGCAATGTCATTTCAGGCAGATTACAAGGCTGGGGACATTAGGCTTATGCTAAAGTTAAACATCTCTGTGCAGAAAAGGGAAGTTCCCACCAAACTTTGGTTGTTCTAACCCTGCTCCCTCACATCTGGATGTTTCCCTGCTTAGTCTTCTCTATCTCTCCACAATACAGAGCTATTAAAACAGCCATTACCTCTTTGCCACCTAAACACTGAGAACATTAACACATCCAGACTTCATTGTTTGTGTTCCAACTCCCCTTGTTCACTCAGCTAGAAGAGTCATTCACACCCATACCTGTAGGGTAATTTTCAGGTATACAAACAGTTTGTAGCAGTCTCTCATACTCTGTCAATCTGCTGAACACCACACTGTCACCTTGATTCTCAAACAAGAACTGTCCTTAGGTGCCTACGTAAACCACATCACTGCTTTTTCTCGCTTCTCTTCAGACTTGTAATTATCACCCAAACCCTAAAAGTCTTCTATCCACAACTTTCTTCCCTTTACCTTTGGTTAGTCCTTGTGTGAGTGTGTGAGTGTTCTCATCTTTTGCATACTTGTGTGAATTTCTCAATAAACCACATTTTAGTCTACGTTTAGAATCTATGGCTACTTCTTTCCTGTGTGACCCCGTAAACACTGGTAGGAAAATCTTGTTAAGTTACCCTCCTCACACAGTACTCCTAATTTAAGCTAATTAATTCCCCATTGTCACATGGAGGTACTGGAAACATGAGTGGATCCCTGAATCACCCACATTTTGGGTTAACAGGCTGGCTTGTTCCAACCATGCTGAGTTAGCCCTGCAACTGCCATACCGGAAGGGAAAGTAATTTAAAGTCCAAGAAAGGAGGCTGAATATAAGCTTTTCTAGATACCCCTAACTGTTGCTGTCTTTTTCCCCACCAGCTGGATAATGTAAGTTGAGAGATGGAGAAATCTATCAGTTCTGCTTTTGATAATATTCATTTTCTTTGAAGCATCTGTTCATTCCATATCACTTCTAGAGCAGGTTGCATATTTTAAAAGTTTCCATGAAAATTCATATACATTTTCATTCAGATGCATTCTCATACACACTTTCATTTCAGTACAAATCAACCTGATTTGCACTTTCCGAACTAGTATTCGAATCAGAATGGAATTACCGTATTTGCCGGTGTATAAGACATACCCGTGTATAAGACACACCCCATTTACACACTGGCAAATACTATTTGCCGGTATATAAAACACACTGAGATATAAGATGCACCTCATTTTCAAACAGTATTTTTCGGGGGGGGGGGAGTTAGTCTTATATGCCAGCAAATAGAGTATCCTTCAGTTTTTGCCCTTCTGCAAATGTTATGATATGGCTATCTGGCTCATCATTGAACTACTAGGCACTAGAAGGATAATTGAATTCCATATGCATATTAGTCCAGTTTAGAGTGGCTCATATTAAAATAGGAACCAAATTAATTTTGTTGCCATCCTTGTGTGACTTGACTCCTGCGTTTTTCTGTTGATCCACACTGTGGCCATTTCCGCTCTAGACTGTTAGAGAGCTACGATTCCACTTTCAACTTCCTATGGAATCCTGGGGTATGCAGTTCAGGGAGGGGCTGGGCAGCCCTTCCCTGAACTGCAAACCCCAGGATTCCACAGGAGGTTGAAAGTGGAATGATATCGCTATAACAGTCTAGTGAGGAAATGGCCTGCGACAGGGAGAGATTTTAGCTTGGTGTAAATCTACTTTGTTTTTACCGGATACTTCAAACTCACCAAGTAGAGCCTGGTGTAGGCAACAAACATTTAGAATTTAAAGAATTCTGCACCAGAAATTTATTTTGAGCAAGCCAGCATAGTGCAGTGGTTTGAGCATTGGACTATATCCCTGGAGACCAAGGTTCATTCCCTCACTCCACCATGGAAACCCACTTGGGTGTGTCACACACCTTGGGTTTGTCAAACACTCTCAGAAAACCCCATGATACCCCTTAGGGTCACCAGAAGTTGGAAATGAATTGAAGGCACACAACAACAACAACAAATTTAGTTTGAATATCAGAATTAACAGTGATTGCAGTTCTCCCACATGGAAACCAACTCTAGGTTAACCCCTGCCAACTTTATTCCTTTCAGCAAGATAAATTGTTCCAACAAATCAGAAGCTACATGAGGTTGGATATACAAGTACCTGTGGATCCTATGGACAAACAGACAAAATCTCTAATCAGCAAAAGACAAAGAAACATTCATAGATGCTGTTGCAAGAAGTTAGGGTGTTTTTGTAATCTTCTATGCCTGAGAGCAAAGTCTCCCACTCATCACTGCTTTGCCACTGAATTAACCATCTGTCCTCTCCTCCCTCTCTCTTTGCACTGAGGCAGGCACACACAGAGACACACACAGAAAGAGGGAGAGGTTCTCCAGCAGAACCTGTGTGCAAGAAACAGTTCTAGGGGTATAGCAGGAGGGAATTGTCGCTGATTTCCAATGATAGGAAGAGGAGGGAAGTACAGGAGAAATATGCATCTTTTAGCATCAGAACTTAAAGTATGCTTTTTATTGAGATGGCTTCGTACTGATATGTACAACAATAGGGGGGAAAATCAGGTAACATATGGATTCAGAAAAAAAAGCAAAGAACTGTTAAGATCAGCTGGAGAAATGGAGGAGAGTACACATCCAGCCAGAAGACTTATGGGAAGGTCTAAGGTTGATCTGTGCATCTCTAGCTGTAACATACACAATCTCACAGACTCTAGAACAAGTGTAGCAGGGGGTACAAGTCCCCTAAGACGAGGTGGAAAGACCAAAGCCTCTTCCAAAATGATCAGGTAAAATTGGACCACCAATATACCTAGGGAGTAAAACCCTTTCAATGAACTATCAATCAAAAGTGTACTCAATAATCATTATTTTGCCATTCCTTTCATCTTATTTATTTATGACTCCTTTCTCCTTGTACAGAATTCAGGTACCATGTACAGGTACTTAGATTGTTATCATCTTTAATCACAGGAGGAAGGGGAGGAACATTGCTTTAACACAATGTACAGTGTTTTCACTGTTTTGTAAAACCTTACTTGCAAGAAGTCAGGATTAATAACAACCTGCCTGCCAGCACTGTCACTGCACAATCTACTTTTAAAATAAAATTGTTGAATGAGCAAATGTTCAGACACTGAAAATGAGGTCTAACATAAGTTTGCAAGTTGCTTGCTCTTACTAAATATTGGAGATATGTGTTTAGATTTTTTTAAAGGGGGGGGTCTTCAAGCACCAACCTTTTAAAAAGACTAAAAGGAGAAACATTGCCACCTGCAGGCGACATCAATAATAGCAGGTGAAAACAAGCAAAAATTTACATAAGCAAATAAAGAACAAAGGCTTTATTTGTCTAGCCTAATCTATCTAAGCCAAAGGGCACTATTCAGTCCTTTCATATGGGGGCTTAACCTTTTATAGAATGTAGTTGTCAGAGAGCAAACATGAAGCAGCTGACACTGGGGTTGAGGCAACAACGGCCTTCTTGAATCTCTAGGAGAGAGGCTGAATCCAATTGTAAGATCACATGTGGTATGTCCAAGACAAACATTGATTAGTATTGCATGCTGTGGGTCACAGAAGCAGTAGAACTGGTGGAAGGGAAAATGCCCACACACGCACACATACACACTTTGTCATTATAAATGCAACACATTGTTACACTCTTGTCTATATTTCACGGTGTACATTGTACATTTGGCACTCTGGGCACTCTATAGACTGTTTTATTCCAGTTTAAGCTTTTGTGGCCTTGAGCCCGTTTCCACAAAAACTTGTGCCATAATAAACATATGGGAATAACACACTTTGTCGCTTTTGCTATACAAAGCTAATGTTCACTGGTGGCTCACAGTATATGTGTGTGTGTGCGCACACACACGTGCAATTCTGACATTTCAGGGTGAGCTGCTCCCTTTTTTGGACCACTGTCCATCCTTGCAAAACCCTGGAGGATATTTTAAATTTGGTCAGTGTCTGACTACTGACAAACTGAGGCAAAATTGATGAATGTCTATAAATGCAGACACATTTTTTACCTCTTCCATCCAAAGCAAGAATATAACTTTGGGTAGAACCTCCCTCCTACTGTGTTAGTGCTGCTGCACAAATGAGGAAATTTTTTGGCTCAAAAGAGGTAGAGATGGGGAAAGTGAACAAGTGTGAGCTTGGCTAAATTTGCTTTCAGACAACTGGCAAAAAACAGTTCCACTGCTACAGTTCCAGGACATGGGGGAAATTATACCCTAAATCACTGTAATCTTTTCCACAAATTTGCCACCTGTAAATTTGTCCATAGGAAGGAAAATAATACATTTGCAGGTTTGACTTTCAAAAATTTGATTATTTGCGAGGCACCTGCTTGCCTTTCCCCTTCCTCCCATTCTCTTTCCTTTGCCTGGTCATGCTGTGCATTAATCCTCCACACCTAGACAAAAGATAAGGAAATGGGAGGGGGAGAATTGGGGGAGGCATACGCGCTATCTCCACACTGAGGGCTGCCCCTCACTTTTGCTTGCTTTTCAGCTGGGTGTGTGGAAAGAAGGCACATGCACCTGAGCAAAAGTCAGGATAATGGGAGGGGGAAAATGGGTGGAGGAATGCACGCACTTTCTCCATACTGAGGGCTTCCCCCTCCCTTGCACTTGCTGTTTGCTCAGGTGCATGGAAGGAAGGAAGGCAGGAAGGCAGGAAGGCAGACAGGCAGGCAGGCATGCCTGGGCAAAAGGCAAGTGAATGGGACAGGGAGCCCCAGAAGGGAATGAGAGGGAAGCGCTCACTGGGCAAGGGGAGTTATTCATAGGTTTTTGACTTTTGCAAGGGTTCTGCACCCCAAACCCTTGCAAACACTGAGAGGCCACTGTATTTGAAAATGTTTGAGAAATTGTTACAAAAAACATGTTTTTTGCATGTCAGGAAACCGTGACAAGAAGAATCCTGGACTGAGAAGAATCTTTGCACTTATTCTGTACAAAATTCATATGTGGTTGTTTTGCATATGAAATAGCATTCTCTGCACAGGAAGCAGTTTTTTCTTTACAGAAAACAATATTTATTCCTACTTTATATTATTTTCTGTTCAGAAAAGGTAGTTTCCTGTGCAGAAAAGGTTATTTTCTGCAGAAAACAACCACAAGTCTCAAATTGTGAATAGGCTTTGAAAAGTATGACTTTTAAAGATTTTCTCACAGTGGGAAGAAAATTGCTAAAATTAAAACTTCTTTTGCGGAAAAAACTTCTTACTTCCCATTACTGAAGCTTCAAAAGCTTTAGAAAGGAAGGATCCTTCCACCTCAAGCCTGATGCCTAGCACATATTCTATTCCCTTCTGAGAAAAACACCCTGCACTCTAGGGATGAGTCTTGTCTTCAGCTTTTAAGAAAAGTTTTAGAAGGCTCCTCCCATATAAAGCAGGGACAGGCTGTTGAGCAGATCTCAACCCTGCCTCAAGCCCATTGCCTAACCTATTTGCTGTTCTCCTCTGAGAAATTGGCCTATATTTTGGGCTTAAGACAGACTGTCATGTGACTAGTAGGTAAAAAAGAGACGGAAGCATTGTTCAAAGTCATAACGTTTCTGGATGAATGTGCTATGTGACTAAACCAAGGGCAGCAAGTCAGTCACTAAAAATATACAAGTCACAAGTCGAGTTGAGTCACTGTGTCATTCATTGCTGACTTGAATCCATGTCGAGCCACTAAAGTGACTTAAGTCTAACTTGAGTTTGAGTCAAGTGACTCGAGTCTACATCACTGCAAATGTTTATTTATTAAAGGCCCCTGGAGACTAGGATTCATATCCTCATTCAGAAACAGGGTGACTTTGGGCAAGTCACATTCTCTCTGGCTCAGGGGAAGACAAAGGCAAATCAGAACAAATTTTGCCAAATAAAACCTGTGATAGATTCATTTTAGGGTTGCTGTAAATTTGAAGTGACTTGAAGGCACACAACAACAAAGTGCCACTGATAGTGGGGGAGTTCTTTTTTAGCCATCCTGTCTCTCCCCTTTGAAAACAGATTTATGGTGACCCCAAGGTGAATCTATCATGAGAGTTTTCTTGGCAAGATTTGTTGCCTTTGCCATTCTCTGAGGCTGAATGAATGTGACTTACCTGAGGCAACCCACAGGGTTTCCATGGCCAAGTGGGGATTCAGACCCTGGCCACCAGAATCATAGTTTCACCACCTGCAACCCCTCTCCCTGCTGCCATATCCCTATCGCTGCTGCTGCTGCTGGTGTTCAGCATCAGGGTATATTGGAAATAACTGGAAGACCATTGTAATCTCAAGAAGGTGTAGGAAATGTCCTGACCCCAGTTTCTTCCTCCATACTCTAATTTTCCATACTGTTGCTACGAAAAGGTCTAGAAAGCCCTTCTGGTCTTCTATCCTCTAAGGTTCTGCCTGCCACTGCTAAGAATTCTGGGTAATTAAGCACGCTGTCTGTAGGCTTGATTTCTGTCTTTTGCCTTGCCCTCTCAAGGTCAAGGACTCTGTACGTTTGGTATCTCAAAACGTAGACAAAATAAAATTGCAGATGAGACTTGCTAAGTGGTACCTGCTCTTGGCTTGAGACCAACAGCCAAGTAGCCATAGACAGTAGGCATGGGGAAGAAGTGAGCTTGTCCCAGATGTGTGGGGACTCTCAAACATTTTATAGAAGACGGCCACATCTCCTAAGCTAGGGGGTATAAATACGTCCTGGAGTGTGCTCTTAGTGGGGGGTCTCAGCACAGGCTGACAGCTGCATATTAGCTACCAAAGGGGGCGGGTCTCCTTCGCCACTTTCTGTATGGGCTCCTGCCAGTGTCTGATTGAAGAAACTTGCTTGGGTGAGAACATCTATCTTTATGTTATCTAGGCATGATAGGCTAAAGTGGGCTCTATCTGTAACTGTATGCCAATGCTGCTTACATGTTTATGCTGTTCAAACTGCTTGCTGTTGAATAAATCTGAGACTTCTTCACCTGCAATTGGTGTCTTTTGTTGCCTCCAGATCTTCTAAAAAGAACTCCCTTGCTTTGGTGAACTGGTCAATTGCCTTTGGCAAGATACAGGGTTTTGCAGACCCCTTGTGAGGGCTCTGCAGACTCCCAAGGGTCCTGGGATCCCCAGGTTAAGAATCACAGGTGTAGATTATATGGCCCACTAGTTGTTGCTGAATGGCATCAGCCCTAGCCAGCATAACCAATAGTGAGAAATGATGGAGCTTGCTGTCCAGAAATATCTGGAGGACCACATGACTCCCATCACCCCTGGCATTAACCACACAAGAGACCTGATTCAGTACAAGGCAGTTCCAAGAGGCCATTTCCTCAATCCCAATGCAGCTCAAAGAAGTTCTGGGAAATAATATTAAGAAATGAAACTGGAGAAACAACTAACTCCCTTGTCTAAAGCTGCATCTAGATTCCAATTCCACATCACCCTTGCTGAGTAAAAGTAAATCTTGAACAATGGAGTCTTGGGTCTCCACACATACTTTGGTTCTAATTTTGGCTGCCTTGAGATGAAGGTTATTCTGGGGGTTGTATGAAAATCGCCCTGGCTCCATCTATTGCTCATCCCTCCCATATATTCTATCAGCTCAATCAAAAGCTAAAATTACTGCAACATTGAAAGGGTCTTCCATGGCAACAGAATCTCTGAAACATCAAAATCTTCTTTGTATGCTAGTAATGTATTGCGTTGGTTACAAATGCCTCGGAACAAGTAAGATTTTGTAAGCAGTTCTGTCCCTAATATATTCTCTTTTCTAGACTCCCCTGCCCTTTGTTAATCAAACTGGTGATAATAAGCAGCTTACACTATTGTATTCTGTAGGAGAGCAACATTATTGTATTGAATACAATTTCATTATTTCTTGAGAAACAGAAATTTTTTGCTTATGTTCAAGCTCCATAACTAGAAGAAGACTAAACATTTGGGATACAATACTATTCAGATTAAAGATGGTTAAATCAAACTGAAGGGGCCTAATCATGTGAGATTGCCTCAAATGTTCATATAAACAACGAGCTTGCCCATGTTTTCCCATGGGTAACTGAAATTTTATAGCATTGTGCAGACAAGCACTTACACGGGAATGTATTTCAATCAACAGAAGAAATATTTCTCTTTCCTGCTTGTAATTTTTTTTTACATTCTGTTTATGCTCTGGAGCTAGTTTACAAATGAGTTTAGATTACCATTTCAGCCAGGAACACAGACAGGAAAATGTTTCATATACAAATGTCTTGTATTTGTATTTCTCAAGTGAGTATGTGACCACGTACATCTAATACATAACAGATACAAGTCTTAACTCTTCTGAAGGAGAATCTATTCAAGTGTAAAATGGATACAAAAATGTCAAAATTGTCATTCTGATTTTCATCCTCAGTCATTTATTTATTTCTACTCTGCTTTATAGGGCAAGACCTCACAAGAAAACTTAGGCTAGAAAGATATTAAAAACAATAAACACAGAGCACAATAAAAACAAAAATAGATAATAAAATCAGTAAAAAGCTTAGGATTTTTAAAGTCTTAAGGTCCATAAAAAAGCTAGAAGATCAAGAGCCAACAGGAATTACCAGCTGAAGGAAACATAAGGCTGTCTCTGACCACCTGAGTTCAGTATTAAAGGAAGAAATGTATGTGAAGAACCATCAATCTCAGACAGTATTTTGAACTGCTGTTCCAGATGTGTATGGCAGAGGAGAAGCAAATCTCTGGAGGTTCACACAACACTTCAGCCAAAACCCCAACACAATGATGTCATCTGGCTCACAAAATGTTAAATCTACCACCTTCACCACCACCATTGTTAGCCCACTCCCACTATATAGGGCTTTCGGATTGTTTTTAACTGCTGTCAAGTCAAGTTCAACTTATGGTAATCTTATGGAGACCTCCAAGTCACCTTCATTAATAGCCCTGCTCAAGTCTTCCAGACTCAGGGCCATTGTTTTGTTGATCCACCTGCAATGTGGTCTTCCTCTTTTTCTACTGCCTTCTACTGTCCCAAGCATTATTGCCTTTTCCAGTGAGTCATGACTCACAACCCCTGATACCAACCACACAAGTGGTCTGATTCAGTACAAGGCAGTTCCACGTGGCCATATCCCCACTCCTGCTGCAGCTCGTAGCAGGTCTGGGAAGTGCTATTAAATTAAGAAAAACTGGAGAAACAACTAACCCCCTTGTTTGATGCTACATGCTTTCTTCCTCCAAGTTTAATCCTGCTTTATATGATATCTGCATGGCCTGAAATAATACCTGCAATGGTATACAAAACAAGACATGGTGTGTTGTTGGACTTAATCATGCAGAATTTGGAAATACAGCACCTGAATGAGAGAGGGCAGATGAGACAAAACCTAATCCTTGTTTCCACCTGTTTATTATGCTGTCTAGTTACCAGTTTCAGAAACTGAATTGGCAGTGATTCAATTTTAAAGCTTACTTCAAAAAAACAAAACAAAACAATGATAGAGTGATGTGACGAATGTGAAAATCACCATGCATATACATGGCTGCAGGAGAATCCTTACAACCCAGCCAGTGACCTCTGCTTTCCCTTAGTATTCCTTCTCTTGCCAAAAGGCAGCTCTGGGATTTGTGAACAAACACAGCCACCATTCATAGAATCCTGTTTTATATTTTGTTAAACAGCACTTCAGAACATTCGTTTTCTTTTTCCCAACACCCTTGAAAGACAATGTAGGTCCTACACTGAGTTTGACTGCACCGTGACATACAAGTCTGTTGTAGCTCTGTCTCTTATAAACTGCAACATCAAGAGAGGCCATGTTTGTGTGAAAGATCTATGACAGATGTGATACAACAGAAAAAACATTCCTATCACCTCATACTCCATTTGCCTAAGCCTGGCAAACACAACACTTCTCAATGTGGCATCATTTCATGCACTCACCAGCCTTTCATGATGTGTAGCAGAGTACACAAGGATAGCAAAATGAAGTGACATACATCCATGCACAGAATAGTCAATGCTGTTCCTTCTACGTCTCATATGGACAGGCAGTCACTGACACTTAAAATCACTTTACACATTACACATTGAAGATCTGGGTTTTCCTGTAAGACTTCAATCCTAAACCCAGTTATCTGGAAGCTAAAAACACTGAATGTCGGCTACATGGCACATACATCTAACATACCTCAGTAGCCATTGCAGGATTGCATTTGGCAGGCATGCTACTTCCTCATCAAATCCATCTGTATCTTTCTGTATCTCTATCTCATCTCAATCTTTCCCACCCACCACTATGGGCCCTACTTTAATGAAAACAAAAAATCTGCTTGTATCTACCTTTCTGGTAAGCTGTAAAGGCATTAAAAACTGTAATAGTATTGTTGAGAATAAAAATGTTGAGATAAACAATTGAAAAGAATAATGCCATTAGTAGTTGCAAACTGTATACTGAAAACTGTATACTGTTGAGTATAGATTTTCTCACTGTAGTGAGTGTCAACACAAAGTAGTTTAAAAAATTGCTGGAAAGACGTATTTAATTGCTACAGCAAAAATATAAAGAAACACCATAATATTCTCTTACTAGCCAAAGTTTAATAACACTGCTGAGAATAATTTTGTCCAGAAAATAGATATGGAATGGAAACAGCACACCACAGCACACCACCCAGAAGACACAGGGAGAACAGATTCTTGTGGTACACACACAGGCTAGGAATCACCAGTCTGACATATATTACATACTGGGACCTCCCACAGACCATCACCAAAGGATCTTGTACAATCTTAATAGTCATGAGAAAAGAGGAGAGATCCTCTTATAAATCAGCATCTAGTTCAAAACAAGAAGCAGAAAGTAGGAATAAATGGACAGTTTTCACAATGGCTGGATATTCATAGTGAAACCCCTCAAAGATCTGTATGGAATGGTGCTTTTTCACTTTCTTATAAATGATCTGGAGTTAGAGATGATCATTGTGGAGGTCAGGTTTGCTGATGATAACAGATTATTTAGCAACATTAAAGAGAGCTATAGCAAAGATTTAAAGAAGATTATGGCATTTTCAGCTTAGCAAAAAAAAAAAAAAGGTCAAATAAAGTAGGAGGGCCTGGCAGAGGTGTACAGAAGTATGCATGGCATGGGAAAAAAAGCAGACAGGGAATGGTTTCTCTTCCAAATCATAACAAAAGCACAATGAACCTCCAGAAACCCTCCCTTCCAAGTGGAAAAGTCCTCTCATGAATTGAAAATTGGTTTAACAACAAACCCAGAGAGTATGGATGGGTGGTTAATTCTCACAGTGGAGGAAGGTAAGAGTGAGGTCCTTTTGGTGTCTATATTTGGACCAGAGAGTTTTAAATTGTTCATAAATTATCTGGAGTGGAGGTGAGCAGTGAGGCAGTGAAGTCTGCTGATGACACAAAATTAAGTTACTGAAAACAAAAACAGATTGTGATTTATACCATAAGAATCTCCCCAAACTGGGAGAATGGACAGTAAAAACAAGAGTCAATGTAAGTAACTGTAAAGTGATATATATTGATGCAGAAAATCTCAATTCCCAAATACACTGGCTATCTACCAAGCAAGACAGGGGATTTTGGGACTGTGGTAAATAAAGCAGCTAGATGAAAACATCAACCCAGTGTGCTTCTTCTGTGAAAACAAAAACATTCCATGTTGGGTATAATTAGTAAATCCAATCTCCAGTTTCTTACTGCTACTATACAAATCCATAGTGTGACCACATCTGAAATACTAGATATACATCCGGTCACTGCACTACCCCCTCCCCCCAAAAAAAGATATTGCAAAATTACAGAAGGTGCAAAGAAAGGAAAAGTCAAAGAATAAAAAGGATTGAATCATCTGTGCCAACAAGGAAATGTTAGAATGTCTAGCAACCTGTTGGTTAATCTCAATTAGAGTAGGCCCATTCAATCAATTGCTGATTTGAAAAAAATTCAACATATAGGTAAATATCATTGATTCAGTGGATCTACTCTAGTCAAGACTAACATCAGGATGAGGCCAATATTCAGGGCTTAGAAAAAAAGGTGGGAAAGAGGAAAAGTGATAGAGGTGCATAAAATTATATATGGAATAAATACAGTTTTTCTTCATCTCGAAACACTAGACTCATAGTCTGAAGCTGAACAGCAAGAGATTTAAGATAGGTGAAAAGAAGTATCTCTTCACTCAGTGTGAATTCAACTGTGGCATTCACTGCTCGATGCAGTGACAGGCGTCACATCAAATGACTTCAAAAGAGGATTGAATGACTTCATGAAAGCTAAGACCACCAACAGTTACTAGTCAGGCCCACTTCACATGACTTTCATTTTCAGAGGTTGTATGTCTCTGTATAACAGCTGCTGAGGAATCTGAGATGAGAGTCACATTGCAATCATGCTTTGCTGGCAGCTTTGCTACGTGGGAAACAGAATGCCAGAATGGACAGGCCAACACTTCTTATGAGGCAAGACTCCTCTGGTGTTCTGGGGTACTTTCACACTTCACTATTATGATTCCACTTTAACTGCCATGGCTGCATCCTATGGAATCCTGGCATCTGTATTTTAGGAAGGGGCATTTAGAATTCTGAGAGCCAGCATAGCGTAGTGGTTTACTTCTTTATTATTACTATATTTTTAAATAAAAAAATTGTCAGAAATGCAATAAAAATTACATAATAGTATAATATATTTAAAGAAAGGAGTAAAACAAAATCCTAAGCAGAAAACAGAAACAGTTTAAATAACAAAATAGTAATGATTAACAAGCAATGCTACTATTAATAATAAAGGAAAAGGGATAGAAAGAAAAGGTATATAAGATTTACTTCCTTCTCAAGCAGTGGAGTATGCTTCCTAATAAATTATTTCTCTGTGAGCATAGATATTATCAGATTCTCTACAATATAAACCTAAACTCTTTAGTTATATATGATTTGAGTGCTGGACTACTACCCTGAAGACCAGGGTTAGATTCCACACTGGGCCATGGAAACCCACTGGGTGACCCTGGGCATGTCACACACTCTCAGCCACAAAAAACCCCATGATACGTTTGTCTTAGGATCACCATCGGTCAGAAATGGCTTGAAGGCAAACAGCATTTAGAATTCTGAGAAAGCTGTAGTGCATCACCAAATTATAAAGTCCAGGATACTGTAGTATACAACTATGACATTTAATCATAATGTTCTAACATCCAACTATGTAATAGGAAATGGTCCCTTAAATTCAACGAGATACATTGGCTAAGGTTGCCCACACACATCTGGTTGGCCACTATTTGCAATGAACAATACGACTAAATGATTCCAATGACTGCAACCACCATGCACAATCGTGTACAAAAATTTAAATTACAGCCACAGCAATCTGTAATTGTCTGTGTACGTGTGTTGAGGCAATTTATGTTTATTTTATAATTCTAATTTTGGAGTGATTAAGACTCATACACATACAAAAAAAATTATACCAGCAATTAATACAAATCCATCAGTGCTCCACCCACAACCAACCAACATATTAATTGCCCCTATATTACTATTCTAACCCTTCCTTCCCTCCCTCTTCCAGAGGCAATTTATGATATCAAGCAAGGTGTTTCCTAAACTCAGTAGAGGTTGGCCAAATGAAAACTTTGCACTCCAGACTGAGAAGGCATAAATTTCCAAGTAAACATACAAAAGAAGGAGTCTACACGAGGTCAGTTGCTATGCATAGACCTATCTGGAATTACCATTTCCTTAGTAGACTGTTATAGCGCTATTATTCCGCTTTCAACATCCTATGCAATCCTGGGGATTGCAGTTTCGGGAGGGGCCGAGCGGAGTAATAGCGCAGTAACAGTCCAGTACAGAAATGACCTCACTCCCATTTCATTCGACGACATTTAGCAACGCCTTCGCCGCCCACCCGACTTCCCACCCAGCCTGTCCGGGCCCTCGGCGCCTCCCCCAACAGAAGAGCAACTTCGTCGACGCCCAAGGGCGGAGCTACTCCGAGGGGTGGAGCTTGGAGAAGGTGGGACGGATCTTCAGAAGGACAGCCCGAGCCTGTCTTTTCTTCTGCGCATGCCTACATTTCTAGGCCCGAGGGTGGTGTTAAACCGTCTATGGTGGGAGACGCCTCTCTTCCCTTCTCTTCGATATACGCTTTGTTGTCACCCGCTTCCGCCCACATTCCCTTCCGCTTCCGGGGTTGTGTTTAGAGAGGAGAAGGCGGAGCCTTGCCGCCGCCGCCGCCGTCGCTGTGGAAGGCGACGCTGCCATCATCATGTCCGGCAGCGCCAGCGCCGTCGCAGCCACAGCGGTCACCTCAGCCGCCGCCGCCGCGGCCGCCGCCGCCTCGCCGCCCGCGCAACCCCCGCCGCCGCCTCCCCCTCCGCCGCCGCCTCCCCCGCCGCAGCCGCAGCCCCCGCCGCCGCTCCCTGAGTCTTCTTCGGGCGCTGCCGCCCCTGCCGCCGCCGAGCCCGAACTGGTGTCGCTCATCCTCAACCGCCTCAAGAGTCAAGGGCTCTTCGACCAGTTCCGCCGCGACTGCCTGGCCGATGTGGACACAAAGGTCGGGCTCCGGGAGGAGGTTTGGCTTGTGGGGAGGGCGAGCGGGGCAGTACAGGCAGTCGCCGGGGTCGGGGCCTTCCTTGTGGACTCCGTAGTCCACCTACTGACGAAGTGCCTTCCTTTCCGTCCGAGAGGTGCTGCCTGCTGAGTTACTGTCTGCCAGGAGGCTCCGGGCTGGGGGGTGGAGCCTGGCGGTGTGATGTGCTGGGCACAACTTGGCATTTGGTGGGAGGTTACACCAAGTAAGCCATGGGGTGGGTCCGATTTCATGTATTTCGGGAGCCCTCTTCTGTTTGCCCCTCTCTCTCCCTCTCTCATGGCTGTAAAAGGGGGGATTGTGAATCCCCCCCCCCAGTATTTCTTTTGGACAGGCATAACTGTTACAATAGGCATTGTAGCAGTGTTTTCTCCCCCTTTTTTTTTTAATTTCGAGTGGGCGTGGTGATGAGGACTTGTTCTACTTTGCTATTTAAAAAGCTGACAACATCCTAGTGTGTACAGAACTAAGGGATGGCAGCTATTTTGAATTCAATGGTTGTTAACCGTTATGTATGACAATAATAGTGTTAGCCTTGTGAGATGGTAGTTCCTAAACCAGTTCCTAAAAATTGAAGCTGTAGAAGCCCAGGAATTTTCAGGGACTGGACAAATTGACGAACAGATGAAGTACATGATATCTCTACACAGTTTATTAAACAAGTTGTTGTTGCAGAGTGCCATCAGGATGGGTCCTAAGTGTGATGAATGAGAGATGTCCAGGATACTCTATCATTAACAGCCCTGCTTAGGTTCAGTAAACTCAGGGTAGTGGCTTCCTTGATTAGGTCTGTCCACTTGTAATGTAGTTTTCCTCTTTTCCTACTGTCTCCCATTTTACCAAGGCCTATCATCTCTTCCAGTAGTTCATGTTAATTCATGATATGCCTGATGTACAGTAGCCTCAATATGGTCATTCTGGCATCTAGAGAGTTCAGGTTTGATTCTTTCTCAGACTGATTTTATTTTATTTTATTTTTTCAGCAGCTTATGGTATCTACAGAACTCTTCTTTAACACAAGTGACTTGATTCTCTTTATGTTAGCTTTCTTTACTGTCCAGCTTTTACAATCATACGTAGAAATCAGAAATAGGCCAGCAATCCTGAGTTTCATATTCAGTGTCCAGCTTAACACCTGGGGATCTTATGCAGTTCCTTCATAGCTAACCTTTTGAGATTTCTTGACCACGGTCTCTATTTTGATTTATGATTGAGTGGTTTGAGCTTTGGGCTATTACAGCCCTGGAGACCAGGATTCACTTTCCTGCTCTGCCATGGAAACCCAGTGGGTGACCTTGAGCACATCACACACCAAAAAGCCTGTAGTAGGTTCACCTTATGGTCACTATAAGTCAGAAACTACTTGAAGGCAGACAACAACAACGAAGTATAGAACAGTGGTTCCCATACTTTGGTCCTCCAGGTGTTTCAACTCCCAGAAGTCCCAGCCAACTTGGCCAATGGTCAGGAATTGAACTGTTGGGATCTGAAGTCCAAAGCATCTGGAGGACCAAAGTTTGGGAACCACTGGTATAGAAAGTCTTTATTTCAGTGTCTTCACCATCCACCTTAGAACTGTATAACATTTGTGATCATTATTTTTGTTAATACCCACCTGTTACCCTGCTTTTACACTTTCTTAGCTTTCTTCAACAGTTGTTCCAAGTCTTTGCTGTTAATATTCTGCTGTTAGTATGGTATATGTGCATCTTAAACTGTTGATGTTTCTTTCTTCACTTTTCATGTCTTCTTCATCTGAGTTTAATCCAGCTTTCCATATGGTGTATTCTGCATACAAGTTAAACATGGTGATACACAATGCAGCTTTGCCAGACCCCTTGTTTACCTAAATTTACTTTGGATTATTAAACCTGCGTGCTTATAAGCATTGTTTCCCACCTGTTAGAGCAGGAGTTGACAGATGTGTTCCTCAGCTCCCAACAGTTTCAGCCATCATAATCAATTGTAAGAGTTTGTGGAAGCTGCAGTCCTAAAAATGTTTGGATAGCCACAGTGACCCAGTGCTGTTTTAGTGCTTGAGGAAATTAGCATAGTGAAACAGGTTGAAAGAAAAGTACTGTTCAAGTGGCAAACCTCGTAACTTTAGTCAGAGATAGGGTAAGCTCATTATGGAGCTTATTTTGAGTCTGGGTGATAGAAATGAATGTTTTTTTAAGAATTTGTTTAAAGCTAAGTTTTTCAAAGAATGTCCATGTATTTTGTTACTATTCCAATTATTTAATGTTAACAGTCAATTAATCTGGCCTTCTGCAAACTAAATTAATGTAAAGGAGACCATAATTAAACATTGTAATTTTAGTTTCTTACATAAAAGTATTTATACTCTGCCTGCAAAATGTAGGCGTTTCACTTTCATGTGATGAGAATAAACAGTTCTGTTGTCATCAACTGTCCAATCCTGCATAACTTTACCAGTTGTGAGCTTTCCATTTCTCTTTGCTACTTTGTTTTTGTGAAGGCTCAGAGCAAAATGAAGTGGGAAGGAGTAACGCTTATACTGTGCTGTTTTCCATAGACTACTTAATCTCACAAACTGTCGTAGCTGCTGGTCATAAATGAGACTTTATATGACAGTACTTAAAGAAGTTATTTCTAAAGGTAAAAGAGAAAATGTGGAGAACATGCAGAGCAACAGATAGATGGTGCTGTCTTTTTGTAAGAATAAAAGTATAAATGATATTCCAGGTAAAGTTGCATGGTATGGTGATAAGAGCTACAGTGTTGTTTAGGAAACAAGAATATCAGTGAGAGCTTGATTAAAATTCCTTTCCTGCTAATTCCAATTTAAATTGCTTTGATTTATTGCATTTACCAATAAGCAATCCTTTTGTCATTGTTGCAATCTTGGAGAACTGTCCTTCAGAGCTTTTCAGATAATTCAAGCTTACTCCAACTGAACCTACATCACAAATAAGGGGATGTATGTGTCTATTTTTTGTTTTTGCTGTGGTTATATCTCACCTTTCTCCCCAAAAGGTGAAGTGTGAAGTACTGCACACAGCTCACAGTGACACTGAATAAAGAATACAATCGAAACAAAATTACATCTAATATTGAAATAGGATTAAATTAAATGTACAATTTAATACAACTAAAAACTATACTTTAAAACACTGATATGGAAAATACAGCGCCCATCTGGTAGCAAGCCCTTTGATCAGCAATTGGTCACTTGCCAAAAGTTTGCCTACCCAAAACTTTCCACAAGTTTGCCCACCCAAAACACTTTGAGGACAGTATAACTTGTATTCACCTTGATCCAGATGCAACTTTTCATTTAATCAATCAATAGAAGTAGCTACTATTCCATGCTGTTTGGTTTCTTTCAGCAGGTCCAGCCTGAAAGTATATTCAGAATGCATGAGTGGCCTTGCTACCACTTGTGAACTGGACAGTTGCCTTCCATGGCTTATTTCATCTTTTAGGGATGAACTGGCACCAGAAAGTTACCAATTCCCTTTTTGGCAAAGGGTGTAGTCCTTGAAAACCTTGAAGAGCACAGTGGGATGAATACTTCTGAAGACTTAAACCCAGAGGTCTATAGTAACTACTAGCCAATTGGAAATAAGCATTTATGCAGCATGATGTAAGAGCAGATGGCTGGCTGTCTCCTCTAAGAACTATTGGATAAAACTGCTTATCTGGGTCCATTTCAATAAAAATTTTAGCTTGGATTTGGAATTGCAGCTGCTTAGGTTACCTGGATGAGTGACCTGCACTGCAAGCCTTTTGATTCTAATGGATCTCTTGGCAGCGTATATTAGGTAGGCTTTTTGGTTGGTGGACTGCAGACACCATTTCTCAGTAATTCCACTTCTGTCTGAATGTATGATTCCAAAAGATATTTGTTTTAACTGTTGGGTAGAGGGTCTTTCCCAATTCTCCGTAAAATATGCACATTGCTATGCGAAATCTTGTTGGTCCATATCATCTTTTTTATTTAAAATGTGAGTTTTGTTTGCTTTTGCTGTTGCAGTTCTATTTTAAGTAATTTCTACATCTCATTCCTTTACATTTTGTGTTCATTTGAAAGTTGCCCTAAGAATTTTCCAGTGGAACTTGGTGACGTCCATGTCAATGGGGATGTAAATCACCTCCAGATTTTAATCTGAACTTTAAGGAGCTATCTGAGGTGCTGAACTCTACCTTCTTTCATAGATTCAGCATCTTGGATAGCTCCTGCAACATTGGAACTAAGCTTTAAATGGATTTATGACCCCACTGACATGGGAATGTCCAGCTGCCCTGAATTTTTTCCCATAAAATTAGTAGGTGGACATACCCTAAGTGAAGACAAAGAGTAAATCCTTGCCTTGAGGAGCATTAAATGCCACCCTAACTTCTTTATTTATTGTAGAAATTATTAAGTTAATGAAGAGTTTGTGTACATTGTGGGGGGTAGCTACTATTATCAACTCTTACTTTTGCATTCTGACCAGAACATAGAGCAGATGGCCTTCTCTTTTTAGGCTGCCTGAAAGAGACTATTACATTGTGTCTTCTACATCATTGAGAAGCAAAGGAACAGGCTTAGTAGGGTGGGTGTGCGTGTGTGTGCAAGAGAAATTTTTTTCGTTGGGTTTCTTTCAGTAAGGGTATCAAAATTGTGTCCAGTTTTCTAAATGTCAAATATAGGAAATTTCACAAGGGATCTCTCATGTTCACTTTCAGCCTGCATATCAGAATTTAAGACAACGGGTGGACAACTTTGTTTCCAACCATCTGGCAACTCATACATGGAGTCCTCACCTGAACAAGAATCAGCTAAGAAATAATATTAGGCAACAAGTTCTCAAGTAAGTTTCAGTCTTACAAGTCTGCCACTGTACAAATAAGGGTTGATTTGTGGTAGTTGTTTTGGGCAAAATTAGGTAACAGTGGGGTAACACCCTGTTCACATGACACATCCTTAATTTTAATATCAGTTTAAGGTGGGGTAAGAGGAAGTGTGCTGCTGTTTGTCACAAGCATTTTTCAGTGTGTTTTTCTCATGCTCAATTGGAAACTGGCAGTGGCTGCTAAAGGAGGAGGGACTTGTCAAAAATCACTTTCCCATTCCTTCTTCCACTGGGGACCTTCTGCTGGATTCTGGTTCTTTTCCTAGAGGGACAAGTCTGGATCCATCCACTTTTCCTAGAGAGACAAGTCTAGATCCATCCACTTTGCCCTGAAACATATATTACTGTGATAAACTCTTATCTCTACGCAATGAGGCATTAGCAGTACATTCTGCTTTCCCAGTTTATTTTAAACCTACTCTGCACAGTTTGTTTTAGAAAAAGGGACTTTTTCTGCTTTGAGTGAATAATTCAAGACATAACTGCACTCATTAAATAACTCAAGGGCTATCATAGAGAAAAGGGTGCAGACCTGTGCTGTCCTGTCCTAGAGGATAGAACCAGGTCTAGTGGTTTGAAGTTACAGGAGGATAGATTTTGATTGATCATTGGAAGGAACTTCTTGACAGCAACAGTATTAATTGCCTAGAGAGATGGTAGGGTCATCTTCTCGGCTCTTGAAAAAGAGGCTGGGCAGCTACCTCCAGGGATATTTTAACTGGAGGTCCTGCACTGAACAGGGGACTCAACTTGATGGCCCATGAGGCCCCTTCCAACTCTAGATTCTGTGATTCCAAGACTTCCCCTCATGAGCCCCCGTAATGTGCAGATGATAATTCTGACTTACCTTATAAAGTTATAGTTAGGATTACCAGAGAAGGAGACTTGCATCTTGAGCTGCTATATATTACTATGCATAGAATTTTAGACAGACAGACAGACAGACAAAATGAATTATCAGAAGAACTTCCTAAACAACAAGAGATACTTCTCTGTTGTCCTTGTGTTTCAGATCCGGAATGCTAGAATCTGGGATTGACAGAATTATTTCTCAAGTTGTGGATCCAAAGATCAACCATATATTCAGACCACAGGTGGAAAAGGCCGTCCATGAGTTTTTAGCCACTCTAAATCACAAAGAGGAGGCCTTTCCCAGCACAGCACCACCTGAAGAAAAGCCAGATGCTTCTGTTTTGACACAAGGTATTTCTTGCAGTGGTTCCTGGTAAAACTGATAAACTGTTGAGGGTCTTACTGATATTTTTTTAGATGGATGTAAAGACATTTCTAGGAATTGAGAAAGGGAATTTTAGCCTCCTGATGCTGAACATACTTATTTGGAAATAACTTCAAGAAATTTCTTTGAAGCCTATTTCCAGGTCACCATGTGTAGGATTGTACTCTCAATATCCTTCAAAACAGAAAATGGTTTGAAATTTGTTTGAGTCCTATTTAATTGACATTTTTTCCCTAAACGTTTTCAGAAACAAGTACTGAGAATTTAACTCTCAAAGAATAGGTTTAACAGACTGCCGTTGAATCCAGGCAAGAAGGCAGGTATATGGTTAGTGACATGAAAGAAAAGGCAAAACTGTTCTAGATGGGATCCTAGTCTTCTTAAATAAACAGTTTCTTGGTTTTGAAGTGATTCTGGGAATATCTCTTCATAAATATGTTTCAACCCTAGTTAGGAGTACCATTGCATTCAATACACAAATGCACTTGTTGCCAAAGAACCAAGATGTCCGCATCTCAGTAGCTTCTGTAGTTGGTACTACTGTTGACCTCTACATTGATCCTCCTTCAAAAATCTTCAGAAGTTTGTGCAAAATACAACATCTGCTTTTTACTAAAGTTAAAAGTAGAATAAGATTGCTAGTCTACACTGATTTTCTCTTAGTTTTCAGCACAATCCATCCTAGTAGTTAGTATTTTATTTACTAACTGGTTTTCAGGACTAGAAAATCAAATAGTTCACTATAGTGAACGTTTTATAAAATCACATTAAATTTAGCCAACAACTTTAAAATTAGCGAAAATTTTAAAAATCCAACAGCAACTTCTATAAGACTTTATCAATTAAATGCAAGAGAAAACAAATATATGTCTCAAATGCAGTCATAGAAGAAGCAAGCATATATTTCAGAAGGGAATTCTGTAGGTAGAGGTTATTATTTAAAAGGCCCTATATCTAGTTCTTTCCAAGCTTAGCACCTTAATGGCAGGTCAGCCAGTAGGATCTTAGAAGAAGAAAATATTAAGACACAAGGAAGCTCATATGGATAAATGCAATCTGTAAGTAAGCTGGCATCAAATTGTTTATGGTTTTAAAATTCAAAAACAGCAATTTGAGTTGGACCTGGGAACACAGTGAACCCATGTAGCTGGTACAGATTTGTCTGTATAGCCTCAACAAGGACTTGAGCAACTGTGGTTTGAACTTTTTGTGTTGTCTTTGAAAGCAATTCTGTATATAGTATAGGATATAGGTCTGGCTGTAACATGGGCATGGAGGGCAAGATGGAACCAGCAGCCGTGGAGAAGAACAGTGATCCCCAAAAAGTGCCTGGCTAGTTAGGGCCATGGCTACTTTTAGGACCATGTCCCCTAATTCCTAGTCAGTACAGCAGTCCAAAGGGTCACAAGGTGGTCATGACAACCAAAGTTACAGAATGGTCAGAAAGAACTAACACTCTCACCCCCCTTGTTTTCCCAGTGTGATTCGTTTTGGAAGGCACAACTTTTTTTTGTCCCAAAATCGGGTCTGAAAAATGATTGGAATGAATCCAAGGATTAGGTATTCTTCAAAACTACCAATTTTTTTCAGAATTTACTATAGACTGCAAAGCCTTGCTCAGAAACGAGTGGTTAGACATGACGTGGAATCTCAATTTGATATTTTTCCTGGACAGACGAAACTATTGCCTGCTTTAGAGTGGTAGACATGATTCCCTCCTTCATCCAAAATCCAAGGTTCCAACCCTACCCTAAGAGAATATAAAAGCCAGGATGGGCGAAGATCTATAAAAGAGTCAGTTGGTCAAAAAGCTTATCCATAGCCTCAGGTTGTAGAATGTGCAGTATCCTAACAGTAACCTATACATCTATGTCTGTCTTTCGAAATTTTGGTCTCTGGCTTCATGTGGAAGAGAGTACCTGTCAGCAAACTGCAGTACCCCAACAATGAAGGGGTTAATTACATATTTGTTAACTGCAGCAAGGCTAATTATATTGAGAAAATTGAAAACTAAAGAAAAATTTCAAAGAAAGGATTGGTATAAAGAAGTGTGGAGAATTGCGATCAACAATAAGTTAACATGTCGAATTAAGGTTAAAAAAGGAATAATGAAAAGGAATGACCTGAAACAGCATGGAAAATATTTGTGGAAAAGGCTTTAAGAAAATAGGGAAGTGTCACACCTCCACAAGAAGAATTACAATTTTGGAAAGCAGAGTAAGCTGGAATATAATTGGCTCTGGGAATGGGTTCACATTTAGGGTTAGGGTTTATGGATAATAACAGGATCATATATAGTATTAGCAATAGGTTAAATAGCTGAAAGGAATAGATTTAAGAATGAAATTACTATAGCAATAATGACTACAAGGAGAATGAGATTTAGATACATGAAATAAAGATATATAATCAATATGATATATAATATTTTGAATAATTATATGATGATAAAAGATCTGGAGAGGAATAGTAATGTAAGCTATTTGTGTTGCAGTTTTTCTCTTTTTCAACTTTATGTTATTCATGTGGTGTTTTTGTTTTATTCTGTTATGTATTGTTCCTTTTTCTTTATAATAAATTTTTTTTTTTAAAAAAGCAAACTATAGTACAGACTGGTCACAGTGGGCCTTCATGGGTCTTCCATTGTGGACATGAGGCACACATTCAGCAGAACCTTTGTCTCTCAGAATAACTATTCCAGTTGTTATTGTTTGAATGCAATGACAGTGGTGATGTATAATTTCTTTGCAACAAGATTGTTTCCAGTGATTGTGGGGTAAATCTTCTGAGCAAGAAAGATATAGCAATGAGGGGGATGTTTACTGAAAACACTGGAAAATGTCAAAATTTCCTGGTGTTTTAGGAGGATCACAGGAAAGAAGTACTGCCAGGAAAGACCATCATTTACTAGGTTTCTGGTCTGTGTCATAACATATATTAACGTTTCAGAACCTGTATTATGTTGAGCTCTCTCTTGAGGAAAAAAAATAATTATCTTCATTCTAGCATCTGAAATACATAAATGTGAGAGAAAACATTAATATGTTTTTAATCTTTTCTTCCTCAAAGGTGTTTCTTCTGTCATTCTAAATGCAAGTGTAGCTAATGATGCAATGTCCATTTTGGAAACAATAACATCACTGAATCAAGAAGCAAGTGCAGCCAGGGCTTCCACAGAAGCAGCAAATACAAAGACTAGTGACAGAGTTTCAAAAAGAATCCTGTCACAGCACAGTATGGATGGCAGTATTGAGAGAGACCGGAATGGTGAAGATCTGCTAGATGAAGAGAAGCCTCCTGTTAACTTTATAGAAGAAAGCTGTGAACCAGTAGCAAACTGTGAAGATGTAAATAATTTGTTTTCTTCAAGTGAAGAAGGGAAAACTGTGTCCAAAGAAATTAACAGTGTGGTTAATCCAAGCAAGGAAATTGTGCAGGAAAATGAGGAACAGAAAAGCAAACTGGTGGACAAATGTGATAGAAAATCAGAAAATTTAGAAAAAGGAGACAAGAGAAAAGAGAAAAAAGAAAAATCTGATAAAAAGTTGGACCTCTTCAGAAAGACTGGTGATGATGTAAAAGGAAGAGAAGAAAAGGCAGCAAAAGACAAAGAGACAGAATCAATAAAATATTCAGTTCTGGAAAAGAACAGCAGTAAACACAAAGCAAATGGAAGTACAAAAGAAGGTATAAACATCACAAATGTTTATACAGTATGGGTGGGTGGAAACTAATGGGACTGAGATACAGTTTTTATTTCTTTGGAGAGCAATGTAGTGAGTAACCAAATGCTGGAAATGGCATTTTGTTCCATAGAGTAGTGACATATTTCTGTGATTTGCAAACAGATAGTAAATTTTTAAGAGACTAAATACTGGCTTAGTTTACATACACAGTACATAAGAATTTGGAGTATTTTATATGACATGATAACACGTTAGATAAACAATGAACACCAGCTATTCTAAATGCTGTCACTTTTTTATTTATTCATGCATGTCATCTAAGCATGTTTAATTCTGTTGCTTAAAGTGTCTTTCAGCTTTGTGTCATTAGTGTGACAACATCTCTAGAGGTTTGTTTTAGAGGACTCCTTTTCTTCCTCTATACACTTACTTTTTTTAGTTGTTGAACCTTTTTTATTTGCTGTTTTCTTATTTATTTGTTGAACCCTCTCTACTTGCACTGTCACCTAGACCTGTTTGAATTCAGAGTGTTCCTTATCTTCACCTGCTTACTCTTCTGCCTGCCTTATTTTATTTTATTTTTTTCATCTTGGATAACCTCTTTCTGAAGTTACATTTTGAATTGCCCCCCCTTTTTTTTTTGTTCTTTTAGAAGCTGCTTAAGTTCATTTTATTTCTCTCTTCATGATGTTTGTTCTTCTGGTGTTTATACCAGAAGCCTTTGTGCTGATTTTTGGTGCTTGTTTGATACATTCAAGCTAATTGTAACCTCTGTTAATACTTCTAGAATATATACAGTTAGCCCTCCACATTCATGGGGGCTAGGGCTGCATACCACGTCCGAAAGTCAAAACACCACTAATAGCTACACTGCCCCCCATTTGAGTGAGAAGTCCCTCTGCCATGCTCCTACCTGTTGCCCACACACCCAGCTTTCTTTCTACCCTTGCAAACAACAGGCAGTAGAATGGAGGGTGAAAGGCTTGCCTGCACACAAATCTTACCCTCTCCCCTTGCTTGCCTTTTGCTGGGACACAGAGAAGGAAGGCAGCACGCCTGTCACCCATGTGGGCAGAAATAAGGTGGGGCACGTGGGTGACAGGCAAGCAAATGGAACACTCCCCACTCCGTTTGCCTGCCCATCACCCACATGCCTGACCTTCTGCCTGCACAGGCGACAGGCAAGTGAATGGAAGGTAAAACCCTTCTCCCCACTCTGTTTGTCTGCCCATCACCTGTACGTCCTGTCTTCTTTTCGCCCACATGGGTGACAGGCAAGTGAATGAAAAGCAAAACGCTTCCCCTCCCCCGCTCTGTTCGCCTGCCCATTGCTCTGCCTTCTTTCTGACCACACAGGTGACAGGCAGGAAATGGAGAGAGAAAGCTTTGTATGCACACGAACCTTTCCCTCTCCCATTCATTTGCCTTTTACTGGGGGTGGGCAGAAGAGGAAGGCAGCATTCCTGGTCAAAAGGCCAGGGAATGGGAGGGGGAGAATGAGGGGGAGGCAAGCTGGAGGTTGCGAATAATCAGATTCACAAAGGGGAAACCTGTGAATGTGGAGGCAAAACTGTGTATTTTTCTTTGAATATATTATAAAATTCTTTTTTCCTTTATCTTACTTTGACTATTTGTAATGCTCTGTTTAGCAGGTTTCACTCTCACTCCTACATGCACTTTTTTATCATGTTTTCATATTTTTAATATCCCGCTTTCCTTTAATACAAGTTTTTGGTGCAGCCAAAGACTACTGTGGCAGTAAGCTGTTGGAAGAAATGAATTTCAAAGAGGTTTGCACAATTCAGTGTTCCCACTCTTTGTTTTTTACCCAAATTATAAAGAACCTTAGTTCAGTGTCACTTTGTTGTTTCTTCTACACTTCTCTTTTCTTTATAGGTTTGGGTTTACAGTGTAGCCCTGCAGGCAGGATTACACCTTAATTCTGCTCCTTAAAATTCCATATCTAGGATTAAAAAAAACCATCCACAGTGTATTCTCGCTTGTTAACTGAGGCTTTTTTATGCACAGGTATACTTCTTTGTGTCCCTATAGAAAGAGGCTCCTGAAGATCAGCCTCTACAAGGGCATTCCATGTGATCTGTGGGATGCACACTGCCTTCACACATGCATGGAAGCTTTTCCCATTCACATATAGGACCCTTTGGTTTCCAGTCTATGTTTTAAGAAATCTCTATCTGTCTTTCTGAACTAGCTTTGGAAGATTCTGACATAGATATACTCAGTGATATTACTGTTAGCTCTGTGCACACCAGTGACCTTTCTTCCTTCGAAGATGAGAGTGAAGATGAACTTGCACTTTCTGACAGTACGGAAGAAGGAGAGATTGTTTCTGATGGTAAGGTAACAATCTAAAACCTACGCTGGGAATCCTTGTCTAAGTAGAAGAAAGCAAGATGTGTTTACCTTTAATACAGCAAATTTCTGAAGTTTTGACATTATTGGGATGAATAACTGTGTATGTGTATGTATAACTTGACGGGGACAGAAGTCAAAAGTACAAATTACCTGCAGCTCCCTTTAGTAGTGTTCAGCATTCCATGATGCTATCACCAACATGGGTTATAAAGAACTTAATTACACTCTATTATAATACTTTGAGAACCTGATAACTTTCTGGAGTGAATTTAGGAAGGCGTTTGGTCAGCTGTTATTTGGACATAATGTCAAAGCCGAAATTGATGGGACTAAATTGCACATGAAAAGAGAGGCACAAAGTATTGCCATCTTCTGTACTGTATATCTCCACTGGGCCTTGATAATTTTGTTTAACTTTCCTTTTGCTTTAAGGGGAATAGGAATTCAGAAATCAGTATTTTATACTTTACTGATACAGATTTGCGTTTTCAGTCTTACACATAGAAAAGGTGTGTTCAGAACTTAAATAAACGTTGGATCTCTGTTATCATTGCATTAATACTTTGTCCTGTACCTTGGGTCATATTTATATAATTGAAGTGGAATGATCCTCAGGCCATATAGTTAAATACTACAATTATATTCACTCCTATTTCTGGCTGTTCCTGTACAGCATCACAAATAAACCAATTTACAATTTCCATCAAGAAATTATTGTTGAAAATATAGGGGCCTGGTGTTTTGTTTTGTTTTTTTAAAAAAACCCACATTGCAATATTACAATTCCCAGAGTCCTTTCCAGTATGTTTTTTAAAAGCCAGATTTTTTTTAAAAAAAAAGGTTTAAAGTACACCTGGGATTTATAGATGAAAGAATATAGTCAGAATCTTAAGATTTCTGTTATGCACAGCAAGTATTTAAAAAAATAGGTTTCACATCCAGTTGGAGCCCTTCAGACCATCAGCAGCAGCTTTGGGCAGGGGGCACAAATGGCGGTGGTGAGGGAAGGTGGGAATGCTCTGTTACTTGCATGAGGTACTGCCTGGACCATTGAATGTCAATCTAAATTAAGCAGTTGCTTTTCTTCTAAGTTGCTTTCTTTCCTTTACACTTCTCTAGATGAAGAAAAGGAACCGAACCAGGTTCAAACAAAGCCTGAGTCTGGTGGAGCTAATGATAAAAAAGCAAAGCCTGGACGCCATGCTTATGTCCACAAGCCTTACCTTTACTCGAAGTATTACAGTGATTCTGATGATGAACGGACTGTGGAGCAGCGTCGCCAGTCAGTAGTGAGTTTGATGAAGTCAAATTGTCATTTACTCTGATTTCTTAACCAAGAAATACTGTGACAGTCTTTCTTCTCAAGATCACCACTTTTTTGAATGGACTCTTTTTTCCAGCATGAATTTGTTTGAGGTCATCCAGTGGATGTGTTCCCTATGTTGGTATTTGTGAGCTCATAGCTCACAGAACTGCATGCCCGTTTTTCTTGGAAACATCATCCCCTTCTAGGGATGATTACAGATGAATTGCTGACATATGTACATGTACGCAAGTACATCTAGTAGTTGCATACCCCATTGACACTTTGGTGTGTTCAATTTGGAATGCAACAGTTTAATCAGTTTTACCAAGGACAATTGCAAAAAAAATCCTTGCATCAAAACAGAAGCATCTGGCTTTTCTTCAAATGATGCTGTGTTGGGAGTGACCTCCTCTTTGTGATTTAAAGTGGTTAAAGATTCAGTGGACGACCTTTAGCACGTGTGGTCTGAATATATTGATCCTTTGATCCACAACTTGAGAATGCAACCAGTCTGCCCACCGCTGTACTTCTGAATCCCTTTCTCCCTCTGCCTAACTCAGAAGTGGGAAATCTTTTGCCCTGTAAGTGGTTTGGATTATAGGTTCCCTTACTATTGGCCATGCAGTTTAGGGCTGCCAGGAGTTGAAGTCCAAAACATCTGGAGAATCAAAGGTTTGCTATACCTCAGTCTATCATATTCTATTGTTATCTCCTTGATCTTTAACTCTTAAGAGGTAGGGAAGAACCAGGCAGTACCTAATACCTCTCCTACTCTTTTACTGAGATGATCAGTTCTGTTGTATCATCATGGAAACACTACCATGTATTCTTGAGTCTGACTTCAGTTCCATCCTTGCTTTACCTAGTTGGATTTATGTTGTGAGACCTGTCAAGCATGTTTGTTTTTTGATATTCTAAACTCTTTCCTTGGTTCAGGAATCCTTGAACCTGTTTCAAGCCTCAGTTTTTCCTAAATAATAAGTGAAAATAAGACTCTGTGCACTGAAAAGTTTTAAAATTTTGCACTCAAGTATCCTATGCTTTATGCTGCTAAAAGGTGGATTCTGAGATGAGCATACAACATGCAAACTGGCTATTCCATACTATTCCTCTTCCCTTGCATAAGTTTTCAAATTTTCTTAAGAACAGTTGCAGAAATAGTTTGTCAGAAAACTTATATAGTTATATATAACTATATAACTATATAACATCATATAACTATATAATAATTACAAAAAAGAAAGGAATTGTTTAGTAGGAAATATGTTTGACATATAATAACAAATTGTTGTTGTTCAAGAAACATGAATTATCCATTGGGAGATATTAAAAATGTGATTTTGAATCAATCCGTCCTATTTTTGAGTGAAAGCTGAATTTTGTCACTGGCTCACAATCCTTGCTCTTTCTTTGCTGCTATAGAATTGCAGTATATGCAATTACACAGTTCTTATGTGGGAGAGAAATGAAAATAGGCTCTAGATTGAATCAGTTACAGACCAAGATCAGCTGCCATCACATACACAAACAGTTAAATGTCAAATGTCTTGTGATATGTTGTGATCTCCTGTTCTTGAACTGGAGATTGAGTTTCTTTATAGGATCTGAAGCTGGCTTGTGAACTTACTTCTGGAAAACATAGGTCGTAGCAGACAATGACGCTGTGGTCATTTACTGCAACAGAATGGTGCTACTCTCCGTCTTCCTGTTATATGTCAGAATGAAATATATTTATTGTAAATTATATTGGATCATTGGAGAATGTTGCTCTCTTTATTTCGTAATCCGTTAAAATTATGTCCAAGGTGAATTAATTAACTTCATAACAGTGTATTTACTTTTAACAATTATGAATTTATTACCTGGTGTATTCCTAGTGTTTCCTACATTGACTGTTATTTGCAGTAGAAGGCTAGAATGTAAGCTTAATAAATAAATGTTTTTCCTTGATCCAAAAAAATAAATAAATAGGTACTAACTAGGGGATCTTCTCTGAAGAGGTAGTCTTTTGGATCAGCTGCCCTCTCTAGCTATTTGAAGATTTGGACTAATGCATAGCCATTTATTTAACACATATAAAAAGGTTGAGACTGCTCTGTGAAGAATCATGTATGTGGAGGGACAGAGTAGCTGTTTCTTTTCTTGCAGTATCCCCTGGCAGCTAATTGGCTGCTGTTTCAGGGTGATCCCCTGAACTTCAGGGGAGTTTCTGTGGGTTGTGAAAAAGAGAAATACAAGAGGTTGCCGTTCAGAGGAGGAGCTGCAAACGTGTGCACGTTAATTTTGATCCCTTCACCCAAGTCATTTCCTACTTTTTATCTTTAGGCTAGAGAAAAAGAAGAAAGACTCTTAAGGAGACGTCTCAACAGAGAAAAACTTGAGGAAAAGCGGAAACAGAAAGCAGCAGAAAAGACAAAAATGCTGAAGACTGGAAATCAAGGTGTTAACTCTTTTAAACACTTCTTTTGCTGTTTTCTGATTTAATAACCTGTTTTGTGAAACAATAATAATTTAGTTTGGTAATGATTACACATTTTATTTCAGTTTGCAACCAAATCAATAAGATAGACTGTGTGTACCTTAAAATTTTACTCTGTTATTTTAGGTAAAAACATTCAGAACTTGGAAGAGTCTTCAAACAAAGGCCTTGAACAGAAAGCAAGTGGTGCCAGCATTAAGGATGTGCTTAAGGAGCAAAGATTTTTAGAAAAGAAGGTAGCCCTAAGCAGGAAAAGAAAGAGAGAGTCAAGGTATTTCATTTTCTTATATGGGAATTGGGTTTGTCTTAACATCTGCAGTGCTACTTGCTCTTTTTCAACAATTTAGACCTGGTTTTAACAGTCTGGAAACACATTACTTACCAGATTGAAAGATGTAAAATCCATAGAAAAAATGGGTGCTCTTCAGAATAGCCTCATTTAGTATTTACTTCAAAAATTGGGTGTGCAGGATGAATTAAACTGATTGACTGAAGTTTTGTGGCTCAGTTTAATTAGACTTCCCCAAATGCATCATCTAATTTTTTTTATTTTTTTTTTAAATGAGTTTAGCTGCCTTTTCAGTTCTCCAGGATAGTTAAGAGAAGGGAATGGAAGATGAAATAGCAGTTTGTTATTTTATTAATGTTCTTTGTAATGATTCTGCAGTATGTCCAATTGTGTTAAGGCTTAGTTTTTATAAAGTTTAAGCAGCCACAAGTCTCCTCCTTATTGAGAGACTGCCTTCTCATTCACTCTCCAGATATTCTTTTGGGCACCAACACTTCAGGTTTTTTAGCTTCATATCTTCCCAGTCAGCAAGGTGAAGAATATCACTATTACCTGTTCTGAAAGCCCAGCACTTGACAGTTCTGCTGGGTAATGGCAAGAACAGATTCTTCCTTTGGATGTAGGGATTTTAGACGCAATTGCCTTGAAAGCTAAAAAAAAAAAAAAGCAATTTTCATTTTATAAATATTATATAGCATTTATGTAACACTTTCAGGTGCTAAAAAGCATTCCACATACCTGATTTGGTTATAAGTTATGTGGAGTGCTTTTTAACGTATTACATATTGACATATAGCAGAGCTGAAAGAGTGGATTGCCTAAGGTCACTTAGTGAGTTCATGGCATCGGTAAGATTAAAATGAAGGGCTTGCAGAATCATAGTTTATTCTTTTAGCTGCTATACTGCAGCAACAGCCACGCCTTTCAGTCCTTTCTTCTTCCTTCTCAGAATTAAGTCTCCTTGCAATTGAACATGCATGCCTTGTTTTCTCCAAGTTTACCTGTCTCTGGGTTAGTGTCTTGATGACTGATTCCTTCCCCACCCAAGATGGTAATACGTAATGCGAGTTTGTTTTTGGGGTTAGGGAGCACATTCTGGGAAAGCTTTTGTCTCTGGGGATTCGGTCCTAGAAGTATGAACATTTTGTTTATTTAGATAGTCCATTTAACTCAGAATGTTTGCTACAAATCTCCGCAATCCAGTCAGGATGACTAAAGGATCCCATAGTCACATCCTAGTTCTGATGAAGTGTAAGTGTTAATATCATAATCTAGGCCGTACATAAACAGACTTGAAAGAATCTAATCCCATCAGCTTCTGTCCATATTTGTATTAAGCACTCTAATACTGATCATTACACTTCATTAGAAGGCTTATTTGGTCATGGCATTCTTAGTCAGTACCCAAGCTTTTACCTATCTTGTTACTTCTCCCTACCTTGGCTAGGAAAGTCCTTCTGTCCATGAGGGAAAAAACAGTGTTTTTCTTGAACTTGAGTCTTGAGAAAATAAAAATATTCTGCACCTACCATTGCAGTATTTTGCATCCTAACTCCACTTTCTAGCACTTCATGAATATACCCAGAGAATGGTCTCTGGAAGACAAGATCAAGTTTTTGTACTGTACTGTGTAATACTCTGGCCTACATGGTGGTTCAAGTGGTATTGTTGCATTTCCCTATTTTTAAGTCAGGTTTGCTTAGTCATCTTGGATACTAGTGATTAGTTCTGCTCTTCAGAGTATGGCTTTCAGCCTTACTGTCCTGGTCCCAAGAAAATAAACATAACCCTCAGTTAGGAATGTTCTGCTATGCATAAGCAAAAACTTCTGTTGTTTTGTCAAATAGAGCCTCTTTCTATGTAGGTAATGTGCTTCTCATTTTTGTTCTAGATCTTACTTTTGTGTTATAGTAGAACAGCAACTTAATCAGTAATTTAACTGATCGGGTAATCTCTTAATTCGTAAATTGAATCTGGATGGTTATTGCTATTGCTGACAATGTAGTTAAAGAATTATTATTAGGTTATGCTAAGAATGACTTTTAATGCAATAACGTACTCCAAACCTCTGAAGTAGAAACAGGATGATGCTGTGGTTACCAAGGTGATATTTTTGGATATACAGCCAATGTATAGATAAGAGAATGTATAAGAAGTATGCCAAAATGCCACCTGATTTCAACAGAACAGTATTCTAAGACTAGTTATTAGAGAATCTTCAGCAGGAAAGCCGATAACAGGAAATGTGATCCTTAGGCACAGGAAAAGTTCAAAGACATAGCATCACTATAAGAGCCAACAGCTTTCAGTGCTCTTGGCAAATCCTACTTTACAGAGTGAGCTGAAGATATCTGCTGCGTTGCCATGTTGAGCTGCTGGTATAACAAAACCATAGAATGAGCCAAGAATACTCTGAAATTTCTTATTTTCATGATAAATTCCAGCTAAGAGCCAGGACAGAGAGAAAATAATTTCTGTTTACTGAAATGCATGCGACAGCTAAAATATTGTAATATCTAGGGAAAGGTACAGAAACATATCTTATAATAATGAAGTTTATCTTATGCTATGAATTGTCAATTCAGTGTGTGATGTACCTCCAGAAGGAGTATTAATGACCAAACCAGTCAACCTTTAAAATATTAAAAACAAAGATGCTTGGATGTGTCCTGAATATAAATGCATATCCAGAAAAGCCCAGTGCTCAAGGTGCCTTGACTAGCGAACTATATTGTGATGTACAACCTCAGAAGCTTAGGTGACCTTAAAGGTGGACAATAGAAAATTCTGAATAAATACAGGTAAACTAGTAAAAGGCAAAAATCTTCAATTTTCTATGGAAAAAGAATGGTGAGGGCATTATGCCTCTTTCCAGTTCAAATTTATTTAGTGATAGTAGACCTGTTGAAATGTACTAACCTATGTTGCTACATCCTTGAAATGTTTCAGGCATGATGATGAAGGCAGGAAGAAAAAACATGAACAACCTGAGGAAGATCTTGGAGAGCCTCAGAAGATAAACGAAGTAAGTCCTGATCTCAAAAATGCTAATAACTCTAGTGCTATGCTCCTCTTAGATTGGCTTGTGCTTTTTAAGTTGAAAGGGTAAGATCCTTGACCAATAGTTGTTATACATATTGTTCCATTAGTTTATGTTTCTGGATTACACATTCATTCATTCATTCATTTATTTATTTATTTATTTATTTATTTATTTAGCAATACTGTGTAATAGGTTTTTTATAAAGCTGCTATTATAGCTAACAACTGACTGGACCAGCTATGAAGTTTTCTTATTAAAGCAGACATTTGTTCTGGTCACTGGGATTTAAACTGCCTCTCCCATCATGGATTTCTTTTTCTAAATACTTATTTCAATTTTCACAGGCTGACAGACAAGCATATACACACACAAAAAAAGCAGGGGAAGAAAAAAGGGAAAAAAACCATAAAAAAGAAAACAATAAGAAAAGCACATTATCCAAAGATGTCCCCCACACAGTAACATCCCCCCCAGGCATTCCCTCATAGATTCCAAGTACCAGTAACCAAAACAAGTTTCTGCTTTGCCCAGGCATGCAGCAACTGGCTACAGCAGCTGATTTGCTGATCTGGGTGAAATAAATCAGGTTAGGCAAAGTAGATCAGATTCAGTCACTTGGATCCAGACAGCTAGCTAACGTTGAAGCCAGTTAGGTTACTGATGGCTTGTCTGGCCAAGGAAAGCCAATTAGCTACTAATTTAGTCCTGGCACATTCAGACAATCGGAACCAAAGATAACTCCCAGTGCGCTTTGTTAGCTCAACTGTAGCAAGATTTTTTTTTCAGCACCAGCCTGAAGTAAATGTAGGCCTTTGAAAGCCTGACAGAGTTGCCTCTTTTAGAGGCACGGCTCCATTCTTTTTGTGCCCTGTGATGTTCAGTTACATGTTCCTGTGTGGCTGAGGAAGAGAAGAAGCTGCAAGGGAGTAATTTTCCAGTGAAGATTGGGGAACATCATCGATTGGGTTGTCTCCACCTTTTCTCCTATGGGCAAGAACATTGAAGTTGCTGCAAGGAAGCCCTCTAGGGAAAGCAACCCTTTCTGCATGGTCAGTCTTAGTTCATGCCTTGCTCCAATAGCAGCTGGCTCCAATCACTCTCTTCCCGAGTTTCTTGTTTTTTTTTCACTGTTTACCTTTTAAAAATATTTTTCTTGTTTGACTGTACCTTTCATGTGCTTTGCTTTATAGTTCTTCCACCTCCTTCCTGCTACTTACTGCTCTTCCCTACTCCTTTCTTTCTCCCACTCTGCTGCTGGTAACAACCACATGGAAAGAATGCAGTGATCTAAGGAGGAGAATTTTAACTTGGGTGCAGTGACCAATGCCACAGACTCTCAGCTGCTCCCTCAGTCTGGTTCTTCAAGTAGGGCCCTTATTTAGAGGATGAGTAGTTGGGTGGAGATGCCCAGGACTGGGCAAGCAAGGGAAATTCCTTCCATATTTCCCAGATACACAGCAGCCATCCAGTGGGACAGGACATGCAAACCCCACAGGTCCTGATGGTGGACATGAGTACGGCTTGGCCCTTCCTTCAGAAGGATTATCCTCCCCACTCTCCAGAGGTCTTAGTGTGGCTTCAAAGTTTAATCTGTGGGGAGACTTTATCCCCAGGCCGTGATAGCAGTAGTGGAGACCTTTTCCTGGGCACTCACCCACCAGCCACCATATTTGTTATGATCATGGGTCCAAGAAGAGGCCTCACAGAGCCAGCATGGTCAGTCTGCCTACTGCAGCCTGGAACGTGGAAAGCACACCTGCTATGGAGCACACCTGCTATGGCAATGTTTGTGGACTCTTCAGAGACCAAGGAACTTGGAGGCCTGACCCAGCTACCCACCTCCAAGAGACATAAACTGTGTACCTCACCTGCCTTTGACGCCAGTGATGACAGACACTTATCTGGGGGTGGGGAGGACCAGTCTGGTTGCTCCATGAATTTCAAGGAAGGGAAACTCTCCTCTGGTGAGGAGCGAGATGACCAGGCCATTCTTCCTTCCACCAGATCATTGCAGCAGGAGGATTTTAATGTCTTTCTAATCAGTAAAGACCCTGGGCCTCAATATGCCCATCCAGTCACGGGAATGCCTGGACTCCAACCTGCCTCAGGCTAGTGGGGAGTGCTGCACATGTGCCCTTCCCAGAAAATTCCGTGACCATAGTTAGAGAAGAGTGGAAGAGACCTACTGTGAATAGGCCTAGCCCAGGCCTCACCAAGAAGTTTGTACTTTCCCTGAAAATATGATGACTAAGCTGCAAGTTCTACTGATTGATGTTCCTGTGACAGCTCTTGTTCTTCTGCTTGGGCTGAAGATGGGGAGAATTCCCTAAGAGGCACAGAGGAAACAAGGACAGAGGCCTCACTCAAATTCACAAGGCAGCTTCTTTGGGCATAAGGACTACAGCTTCTTCAACATGTTTAGGGCTGCTATCTTGTAGGCCAAGGAACTGCTCAAGATTCTCCTGCCTGAATTAGCCAACAAGCTGTTAAAGGTCTCTGCTTTCACTGCTGATGCCAGTCTGGAAGAATCCAGTTCTGCTCCAGCATCCAAGTGGCTGTGATGGCCATCAGATGCCAGGTTGACACCTGAGCTAAGCACAGTCTTGTCTGTGCTTCATTCCTAGGCACTAAACTGTTCAGAGAGTCCTTGGATCCATTCCTCACAGACACCAAGGACAACAAAATGTCCTTGTACAAGGAAGGAAGAGACAACCAACCTTTCTTTTGTGCCTCAAGAACTAGCAGTTCTTTGAATTTCACCTCATCTTCTACAGAGGGACTTCAGGGGCCCTAGGCAGCAGTGAGGAGACCACAGGCAGCTTTCCTTTCAGGGAATCAGCAATGTCCATGCTGATGCAGCCATCAGCAAGTGTGATGCCAGCCCCCTAATATGAGGCAGGTTTCAGGGCTTTGTAGATGTTTTGTAATAGACAACCTCGGATTGGTGGGTGCTCAACACAGTTGGTCAGGACTACTGGCTAGAATTCTCACGAAGCCCTCCAGACTTTTTTCTCCCATTCTCAAGGTCCAAGAAGCCTCCCAAGCACAACCTGTTGCTGAAGGCAATCAAGCATCTCAGGCAGATTGGCGTTACCCTTGATGCAAAGGTACAAGGGCTGCCACTCCCCCATCTTCCTGGTCCCAAAGAAAAATGGCTCCATGAGGACTTTAAACTTCAGAAAAGTCAACAAATGTATCAAGAAGTGGCATTTCCAAATGGAGAACTCTGAAAAGTATTCTGCACGCCATCCAGCCAAGAGACTATCTGGCCTCTCTTGATTTAAGGGAGATATGTCTGCACATTATAGTTCATCCAGCACATTGCAAATTCCTGTGCTTTACCTAGACTGGGAGGCACTTCCAGTCCGGAGCCCTGTCCTTTGGCCCCACCTCTGCATCCAGAGTCTTCACCAAGGTCATGGTAGCCCTGGTGGTAGCTTGTAGAAGAGCTCAGATCCATGTTTACCCATATCTCCACAACATCCTGGTGTGCACAGAGTCCTTTCAGCATGGCCAGTGGGATTTCCAGGGGATCCCAGACTCACTGGAACGTCACAGTTTTCTAGTGAACTGAGAGAAGAGCCAGCTCACTTCAGTGCTGAGGATTCAGCACCTAGAAGCGATGATAAGACACCACCTCAGGCACAGTGGCCCTACCCCAGGAGATAATCCAGAACATTAAGAGGGCCATTTCATGTATAAGGCAGTCATGGAAGGCAGACTCAGCTACCTTAGCAGACCTCCAAGATCTCATGATAGTGTCCATCTTCTGTGGGTGAGCTTTCACTCCTGGTCAGTACAGTGGCAACTCCTCCAAGTGGCAGTACAAGGAAGATTGTCCAGAGTATCAAGGTCCCAAGAAAAGATGATCCATTCCCTGGTTTGGTGGACCTTCCTGGCAGTTCATAGTGGGAGAGTCTTCTGGGACACCTCAATGATACAGATCACAACTGATGTCGGCTTTCATGGTTGGGGAGCCCATTGCAGGCCTCTTTTTTCACAAGGAATTTGGAAGGAGGAGGAGACGGACCATAGCATAAACTGGCTAGAGCTGAGGGCTGTCAGGCTTGGACTGACAGCATTCAAGCTCCAGGTGGAAGGGAAAGGAGTCGTAGTCAGGGCAGACTCAATCACAGCCAAGGCCTACATCAACCACTAGAGAGCCAGATCCCACTATCTCATGAGCGAAACAAGGCTTTCACTAGAGTGGGCACATCTCTCACATCCTGTCCATGGGAGAACACCTCCAGGGAGTCCTGTACACCAGGGCAGATTGGTTGAGTCGAACCAACCTGGACTAGGCAGAGTGGACTCTACACCTAGAAATCTTTCAGCTACTCGTGAACAGGTTGGGATTTCTGAGGTCAATCTGTTTGCATCCCCAGTCAACCACAAGATGGCCAGATTCCTCTCACAGTACTGGATGGAGGGGGAAGAAGGCTCTGGATACCCTGACAGCAAGATGACCAAAGGGGCTCATGTACATCTTTCCCCCATTCCTGCCCTTGTTCAGGGTGCTGAAGAAGATGCAGGCAGAGGATACATTAGTCATACTCATCACCGGAGTGCAGCTAAGAAGAGTCTGGTCCTTAGAAATAATCAACATGGCCTTGGACCACCTACTGTTGCCAGTTAGGCTGGACCTTCTGCTTCCAAAGGAAGGTTCATTATGCAAACCTGACATTGCCCCAGCTGCATGCATGTTGGAAGGTATATGCTCCAGAAGCACATACTCAGAGAAGGTAGTTGACACCATCTTGTCCTCAAGAAGACCGTCTGCATAGAGAATGTAGCAGTACACCTGACGTTTGTTCAGAAGATGATGCAAGTGCAAGAAACATGACAAGTTCCTCATATCTGTTCCCCTGCTACCGGAGTTCCTCCAAAAGAGAATTAGCAGGGGGCTGAGACTTAACGCTATCAGGGGGCAGATAGTGTTAGGCAACTGGATAGCTATACACTGACATATACACAGATTCGTAAGGGGTCTCTCCTGGTTGGCCCCTCCAACAGTGCACAAGTTCCAGTCATGGGACCTGCACGCAGTGCTTATGGCTCTTACCATTCCTCCATTTGAACTAATCAGGCAGTCATCTATCAAGCATCTGACCTGAAAGACACTTCTACTAAAAGCAGTAACATCAGTGTGGAGGGTGTCCAGGTTGAGAGCCTTGTTGGCAAGAGAAGAGTTGTCCCTGGTCACAGCACACTTGATCTAGCTGTGCCTGGATCCGTTCTTTATTCAAAAGGTCAGCTCTCCCTTCTACTGGGAGCAGGAGGTGATATTGCTATCCTTCTGTCCAAAGCTATCCAAGGTGTTAGAGAAGATTTGGCACACCTTGGACATCAGACAAGCCATCAAGGTGTACCTGAAGAGGACAGCCAGCTTCAGGAAGTCTGATGCCCTGTTCATGGCCTTCTGCCAGTGCTCTCTAGGAAGGAAGGTCTTGGTTTCTGCATTCAGCTGGTGGATCAGTGGTCTGTATCAAGGAATGCTCCAGGATAATGGAGGTTCCACTTCCAGGTCCAGTCCAGACTCATTCAAATAGGACTGTAGCCACTTTGGTGGTGTTTGCCACTAATGCACCACTGCTTGAGATTTGTAGGTCAGCTACCTGGAAGACACTGTCCACCTTTGTGAAGCATTATAGACTGGATGCCTCTGCCTCAGCTGAGGGCACTGTTGCCAACTATGTGCTTCAGCAGGTGCTAGATACTTGAGGACTCCTCCTTTCTTTAGTGCCAGAGGGACCACTCAGTGAAGGGAAGCTTTTGTACATCCTAGTCTAGAATGCTCCTCCGCTCCTTACTGGAAAAAAGAACCATTTGTCTTACCTGTGAGATAGTCCTTTTCATTGAAGAAGAGGATGAATGTCCTTTCCATCCTGGAAGCTGGCTTGTGCTCAAGCAAAGGTTTTCTTGATTCTGTTTAAGGTTTTAATTAGTCAGCGAAGGTTTCAGGAGGACAGGATGTCATACTATGGCTATTCTCTCGGGTGTCCTTCCTGGAGGCACCCTTTAATTGTTCTGTCTCTTCCTGATTTAAGTTTATGCTACTATCCTATTGTACTGTTTCTAACATTTTCTTTTCTTATGTAATTAAAGTGAAAAAGAAAAGGTATATGCGTTAGTGCTTTTTCCTGTCTCTCTTCTTTACCCTTTTTATTTGAGAGAGTAACAACCACAGATTCACGAGGGTGATGACTGAGCAAATATTCATCTAGATCCATCTTGGAGCTTCCAAACTGTAACACAACTGACCAGCTGGAGAGGGTTGGTCCCCTAAGAGGGCTCTCTTGCAATAATTTCAATGTTCTTACTTGTTGGAGAGAAGGTATAGACAGCCCAGTCTAGGATGGCCATCTCTTCCTTCACTGAAAAGGACTGTTTCACAGGTAAGACAAATGGTTCTTTTTAGAGTTGGATATTGATGAGAAAGCTGTGTCCTTGGCTAGAAGAATATAGAACAGAGAGCCAAGATCTCCCTTCTTAGTGAGTTGTCATGTGAAAACTATCTAAATCTGACACCCTAGGAAAAATGGTGGGCTTCAGAATCAGGGAACAGGACCAACATTTTATAAGGGGCATTAACAAATCAGCAGTCCTTCTTTGTGGCTTTTAAATGTTGCCGGGGAACCTATTTGCCAAGTCCCTTTTCCCCTCATTTTCTTGTCAGTATGGATCATCTGCCTGCAGAGCCAGATGTTTATTTTTTTTTCTTCCACAGAGATAAACTTAATAAAATACTATCTGTTACTTGGTCGATTTTCCAGTTATGTTCCAGAACCATGACTAAAACAGTGCGTATGAGATTTGATAGTGGGTTAGATTAAGACAAGCCCCACTGTGACTGAAAAGGTTCCTTCGGTTTGAAAAGGAACTGGGACTCAGCAGAGGCTTTCTCCTATGGCAGGGTAACTCTGTGGCCCACAGAGTTCTTTTGTGCAGCCTCTGGAGCTGCAGGTGACTCTCACTGTAAAAATTGGGCTTCTTTTCATTAAAAAGCCAGAGAATTGCAGCTCTCAAAGGCATCACAGGCACAAATTCTTAGGTAAAACAAGGAACAGAGCCTTTCTTACCTTGTTTTGTCTGCAGTTCCCTTTCCACAAAAGCAAAAATGCAGTCCACAAGCATCCAGGTGGTGGTGGAAATAGGGCAAATGCAGTGCCCAGACACATACAGCTCTGCTGGAGAAAGGGTGGGAGCAGTTTTTTCCTTGTGTCCTACAGTATCTCCCTTGCTGTTTTAGCAGGTCATCTAGCCCTGCTGGATGTGGAATTGATGGCTGCAGTAGCATTCAGAGGAACTCCATTGAGTATAAGTCTGAATCCATCCCACAGTGTAAATAGAACATACAGAATTTGCACAAAGAAATCACTTAACGATCAGTTGCATTTTTCTTGCAGAGCGGTGAAAAGTCAAAAGAAGTGAAGCCTAGCCAAGGGAAAAATGAAGGGAATAAACTTGTTAGAAAACTTCCTGAGTCAGTGCATTCAGCTGATGAAAATAAAAGTGATTCCAAAATAGAAAAGGAACATAAAAGAAAATCATCCAACTCTCTCCCAGTGGAGGGAGTACAACAAGATGGTGAACTCCGGGACACCAAGTCTCAGTTTGACAGAGCAGAGACTAACTCAGAAGAATCTCAAAAGCAGAAAAATGTACTTAAAAATGAAAAACATATTAAAAAGGATGATTCAGAAACTCAAAATGTTAAATGTGTACCCAAGAAAGAAGCTAGATCATCAAAAGATAAAAATGAAAAAGAAAAAAATATTTTTGAAGATAAATCAATAAAGCATAAACATAAAGGAGATGGTGTTCATAAAACAGCTGAAGAAGAACATTTGCCATCTGAGAGAAGCCTAAAAAGTGAAGAGAATTCCCAGAAACACAGTCAGCTGTTGAAAACTTTGTCAGATGATAAAGCTGAAAAGAAGAACAAGCATAGAAGTGAAAGGAAAACATCAGTAAACAGCAAAGATGTGAAAAATATTTCTGATCATGCTTCCAAAAATGAAGAAAATTCACGTAAAGAGAACAACAGAAAAGATAGACAAGTTTCTGTAGATAAATTGAGAACAGAACACAAATCCAAAAGGTTGTCAAGTGATTCTAGGCCACAGAAAGAATCTCAAAGTATATCAAAACAACATAGCTCCGCAACATCGAGGAAGAGCGAAAGTTACTCTGAGGATAAGCACGATGCAGAATCAAGTAGTTTAGATAACACTTTAAAGCAAAGTGACAGTATGCACAAAGACAGGCGAAAATCAAAAAGTGCCTTGGAAGAAAAGTTTTCATTAAAATCCAAGTCCAAAAGTCATAGCAAAGTAATCAAAGTACCAGAAAGTGAATTACATGACAGTTCCTCTAAACAAGAATCTGGGCAGAAATTGGACAAAGATAAGAATACGGAAGAGAGTGATCTAGATAAGCAGTGGAAATCCAAACCTGAAATTAAAAGTTTTGAAGAAAATTCTGTAGAATTGGAACTTGAAAGTGGAACACATTCTGTTAGTAGTTCCCAAAAAGATTCTAGTCGTAGAGCTAAGTTACAGTTGGGAGAAAAATCATCAGTAAAAGAGAAAACTAAGAGTGATAAAGATCTGGGAAGTGCAAGAGTGGAAAGGAAGTTATCAGCAGAAAGTCACAAAAGCAGAAGCCTGAAGCATAGTAGTAAGGAGACAAAAAAGAGAGAAGATGACAACAAACCAGAGGACAAAGGTGTTAAGCAAACAGAGAGTCATACAAAGATGCAAGAAAATAATCTGCTCACTGATAAAAGGCCTGCTAAAAGAATACCTAGTGAAAACAGAAGGGGAAGTATGTCAGCCCAAGAAATAGATATGGGAGGAGAAAAACTGGTCACTTCTGTAGCCAGCCCTTTCCCAGTCCCTCAAAAGACTGGCTGGACTAGTGGACACTCATTATATTCAGAACAAACCCAAGAGCCAGTGGAGATTAAGTCAGAACAAAGACATGGTAATGCACCTCATCAGATTGAAAGCGAAAGCAGTAATAACTCTCAACAAGCAACTAAATTTAAAATTACTGCCAAAGACCAAATGCATCATAATTTGACATATGAGCTAAATAAAAGTTTGCATACTAAAGAACTAGCAAAGTCTTCTCTTTCAGGCATCAGTAATCCCAGGCAAAAGGAACTTACTTCTACAAAAGAAATCAGTACCCCAAATGATACCTTTAAACAAACTTTGAAGAATGTAGAATCCTGCAAACAGAAGCAATGTCATGCAGTCAGTGATAATGAAACAAATGATAAAATTTTGCCTGATGCATCTCCTAAGGAGAATGCCAAGCAACAGTTCCAAAGAACAACTGAGGATGTTCATGCTCCAAAAAATGTTAAAAATGCCATAGCTTTAAATTTAGGAAGCAATCCTCCAACAAAGAACTCCTCTGGAGAAGATGCTGTCCATCAGAAATTTGTGGATAAAGATCTTGGAGATGTCACAGTACCTTTGAGTGGTACATCTGAAAAAGAATCCTTTAATTTGGAGAGCCCTTGTATTAAAGATACTATTTCAGACCATCAGACACATACTCTTAAAATGGAACAAAAGAATAGCATTGTACTTAGTAGTAACATCAAAGACAGCAGTAGCACAAACATGGGAATTAAAAATAGAGATGGCAAAATTCAGCCAAGTTGCACACAAACACCTGAAAAGAATGTGAGTGCTCCAACAGGCATTCAGGAGGCTGTTGTACAAGAAAGAATTGAAAGTGCATTGACTGAAATTATGCAGAATAACAGTCTTACTGGCCCAGTTATACAAGTCACACATGTAAGTGCAGACACATTTGCCATGACCAGGTTGGAGGAAGAAAAGGACTATTCAGGAGAAGGTCCTTCTACAAGGAACAATGAAACTACTACAGAAGAGGAAAATGAAAGAAAAGAAGACCATAATACTGATGCTATAGTAGAACTATCTTCAGGGTCAATAGTGGAAAATGTTCCAGAAGATATAAGCAGAGTTTCTGCAGTGGTGAGTGAAGGAGAAGGAAGAGGTGGTGATGCAAGACTGCAGAGTGAAAACAGTGTAGTAGGCAGCAGTTTAGGAGGTAGCAGTTGCATTAGTACCTGCAGCAGCATGGAGATTGATGCAGTTGTTATCGGTACAAGCACAGAGAGAACTCTTGGAAGTGCTGCAAAAGTCAGTAGTCCCGAAGAAGGGCTAGGAGAAGAAGATATTTCAAATTTGCAAAGAGAAGGTGATGCCATCATTACTTGTTCAGAAGAAAAGAGTAAGACTTCTCTAAGTTGTACTAGTATAGAAGCAGATGAAGGTTTCACTGTGGGCACTTGGACCAAAAATAAGGAACTTACCCACTTTGACACAAAAAAGTGCTTTGGCGAGTGTACTGTCACAGCAGCTGAGGAAAGTACCAGTGTTACTGAAGGTCTTCCAGAGTGTGAAAGTTCCTCAACAGGAACAAAAGAGGAAGAAAGTGCTGAATGCATTGTGAATTATGTAGAAGATACTAAACAATTTATCAATGAAAGTGGAATTGAACTTGATCAGAGTATGAATAGTTTTACAGCAGAAGAGAAAGACGATGCTGTAACCAGTGCAGGCTCTGAAGAAAGGTGTCTGGCTTCTGTCTGTGATCGTACAAGCACTTTTGACAGTACTGCTGCCTGCACTGGTGAAATAGAAAGTGATGGTGCTGTAACCAGTGCAGGTACTGAAGCTCAGGATGGATCTATGATAAGTGAAAATCCAGATGAAAGTCTAAATAATGCAACAGGAACAGAGCAAGTTAAAGGAGCAGAGGGTGCTGTGACATGCACAGGTACAGAAGGACCAAGTGTTTGCTCTGCTGTGTGTTCAGTGACTGGTACAGACTCACAGGAAGAGAGTGTTGTAACTGGAGTATTTGCTGAAAGTGACAACCATGTGGCAGCTGGCTCACAGGCTGACAAAAGTGAAGACATCATTAATGGCGAGAGTGCTGTTACCAGTACAGGCATAACAGCTGAAGAGGACTCTGAAGCTGCATCTGCTTGCACTGGCTTGGAAGACAGCAATGAAGGTTTTGCAGCTGCTTCAGACACAGAAGAAAAATATAAACATCCCACATTCAGCACAGAGGCTAGAGCTGAAAAAAATATCCTTGAGTTAAGTCAGGGCTCTTACGATGATGAACGTTGTGTGACCAGCACAGGTGCAAAAGAAGATGATGAAGAAGGAGAAAATTTTGTTACTAGTACAGGCAGAGGCAATGAGGAAACAGAACATACTTTGGCATGTACAGGAACAGATGAAAGTGAAAGCGTATTGGTTTGTGTTGAAGCTACAGCCTCTATCTGCCAAAATGCAGGCCAGGCTGGATCAGAGTTCAGTGAGCTTACCTCAAATGCAGATAAAGATACTGTTGGCAGCATGATGGGCTTAGAGAGGGAAATGAGGATTGATGGCATCAGCAACAGCACAAAGGAGGTAGTTGAGAGTAGTACTACCAGTGCTAGTACAAGTAGTGAAAATATTGTGCTGTCTGTCACAGAAAAAGAAGACGAGTCTCTACTTACTGAGAAATTTGAATGTGATGTGATCAGTGCAACTTCAAATATTCAAAATGTAAGTGAACTGTCAGCTGGAGGAGAGAAGAGTGAGAGTACCGCATCTTATTTAGATGATGGGAAGTGTGAAAACCTGTTTAAGATGATCTCTAAGAAAGTAACTACTGATCCAGCATCTGCTAATCAAGATGATAAAGATGAAGGTGAGACAATCTCAACAAGTGTGGTAAAAGTATGCCCAGTACCGGTACACTGTTCTGCTGGACAGTGTAGTGAGCAAATATTACCACATGAAGTTGAAAACACTGAGAAAACCACATGCCTGATAGATGCAGAAGATTTCAACATCCCTATGCCTAGCACAGCCATTGAATATACAGGTCATGAACCTACTGTTAAATCAAGTAAGGATCATACAAGTAATTTAGAAGACTTTGAAGCTCCTGCACCAAGCTTAACAGTGGGAGATGGGAAGAATCTGTTGGTTACTTTTAAATCAGAAATGACTGCCAGTGGGGGGATAAGTACAGTTTCCAAGCCCATAGTGTCTGCTGGAGGATCTGGTGGAAGCCATGCAGTTGATGGCAAAGAAGAAAGAGATGAGTGTTCTGTAATTTCCACAAGCATTATTGAAGAGACAGAGACACCTATTTCACAAGAAGACATTGAAGGTGATACTCAACATTTTGCCTTAAGGTTAGAACAGTCTGCAGATGGAGCTGTGATCTCAACAAGCTCAACAGAACATTATGAGACTTCTGTGTTTTGCACAGAAACAGATGGAGTTAATCTGGTGTTTAGTACAGACAGAAAGCTTGAGATTCTCACTGTCACTACAACAGAAGGTTGTGACCAAGCCATCAGTGGGAACTTAGTGCCAGGTGAAGCTAAAGAGAGAATTGAGGGTACTGTGGATGGAACAGAAGAATGCAAGGCTGTTCAGGAAGTGGGAAGCCAAAAGTCTGAGTTACTTTTCCAAAGTATGGAGAACAGCAACCAAAATGCTACATGTTTGGCTGAAGAGAAAACAAAATGTGAAGCCCATGAATTCATTTTTGGTAACACTAAACCTGATCAGCACTTGGCTACCTTTAGTATAGAGAATCCAGGAAACAGTACAGAGGTTTCCATCAGAACAATGGCAGAATGTGACAGTGTCTCCATCAGTGCTATCTCAGAGGAATCTGTACTTCCTGCCTCAGAAGAAACTTCGCTTTCCTTTGCGAGCATAGAAATAGAAGATGAAAGGAAAAATGCCATATGTGCCAAAGAATCTGACTGCAGCATGTTATCAGCTCCAGAAAGCAATGAGACCTCTTCAGCTGTGTCTCACAGAGAAGGCCAAAAATTACATAAAGGGAAGCCTGATGGTGCTTTTGAAGAATCAGCCCCATCTAAGAGCAATAACACAGAAGACATAGAAATATCAGCGAACATGGTGAAATCTGTTAGTGTTGGGACAGATCTTTGTTCAGACGCCTTGGCCAGTAATGGATCATCCATGGAAGCCTGCATGCATGAAAATGGAATCCAAGACAGCACACAACACACTGAAGGTCCGTCAAGTCCATCTGGTATCCCCCCCAAAAAAGAGAGGAGGAATGAAAATTTAGTAACAGACTGTGATAATCTGAAGCCAGCATTAAAAACTGACCTGACTGAAACATGGGACTCTCCCAAAAAGAAATACTCAACATCATTACTTTTTGAACTAGGACAAAATTCCAAGGACAGAAGAGCGCTTGACAGCAGAAGAGATTTGTGCAATCAATATAGTTTAGCCAGCCAGAACGCTAAAGTAGATGAGCATCCTGAACCAGAAGAATTTTCTCAAAGGAGTACAGTGGACAATAAAGGTATGGTTCCTTCCATTTTCTTAATGGGTTGTCCTAACATATCAGAAATTTATGACTTGAATCTGAAATTTAGATTTTTGAAGACAGTCCATCAGCTATATCAAGGTGGCTCCAGGGAGAATTCCCACTCCTGCAGCTTACCATGGGCTGGTCCCCTTCTGCCTCCCTACTGAACTTCAAGAGGCAATGAACTGAACCACCAACTCTTGGTGGCAAATGGAAAAAGCTGGTTGGCAAATGCTTGTTTTAAGCCAGGTTTTCATTTTGTTTGTTCTTTTACAGTTGCTGCCAAAAAAAACACCTTTTAAATTGAACTGATTTTAAATTCCTTTAAGAGTTTGCTGCTTTGTTGGACTATGTGGTGTCCACCCTTGTGCTGTATAGAAAGGGAGTTGCAATAAAGCCACTCACCTGTGATGAAGGTTAGAACAACTTTAAGTATTAAAGGTAGCAGCTTCAGTTCCTTCTTCATTTATTTAAGATATTTGTATACAATCCTTCGATTAAAAATTAGGGTGATTTGCAGTAGCTAATATAGAGCTAAAAACCATCAGCAAAGTAGAAATACAGCACAGATTAAAAACTCAGGAAAATGGAAAGGTCTGTATCTGGTACCTGGAAGATATTGACATAGCTGTTAGGTGAATCTCCTGGGTGAAGAGCGTCGCAGATGAAACCACAATCAGAAGGCCTTCTCCTGCACAGCTGCCTGTTTCAGATACTGGAGTCAACCAGAGGAATATCTCTTTGCTAAATCTTTCTGTATAGACATTTGACTAAAAAAAATCTCCATTTATATTTATTCAGTGAGCGCAGTCTGTTTAACAACAAAGTAGCTGTTTCCTTTCTCGTATCAAATACCAAAATGATCTATGCCTGCTACCATATCAACTTAATTTTTATTAAGTTGGTTGCACACTGTTTCAGTCTGTGTTATATAAGTTTTCTGTGGAAAGGAGAGACCTCCCCCACATTGCTTATATGTAGTCCTCACATCCTGTTCCAAACATTAAGAGGCGATTTGACAATGACTGATTCTTCTATCGTCTCAAACAATAAAATTGTGAAGATATCCCCACTCTTCACTTCTTGAGGTATCATTTATTTAACTATTTAACATTCCCAATTATATATATTATTTAGCAGTGACAAAGCATTACCTAGTCTTGGGGGCTGATCAAGGTATGGTGGCTCTTGGACATCCTCAGTGCCGTCTGTGCCCAAGGACTCTACTGATGTTCACTCTTGTCCTTTTCCTCGGCACTGGTCACTGGAAGTGGTCTCTAACAAGGCCCTCTGCTTCTCTTTTACCAAAGGGGACTTTTGTCCTGTTCATTTAGTAGTAAGAACAGGCACCCGACCTCAATTGACAGCTGCCCCCTCCACAGCTGTGCAAAGGACAGCCTCTCACTACACCATCAAGGCAGATAACAACATATTTAAAACAATACAAATAAAAAATATTCAATGAATAAAAAGTATAAATATAAAATATAAAAAAATTATAAAGTTAAAACATTTAAAATACTAAAATTCATTAAAAGAATATATATAAACCTTAAACAGCACCACACAGCATTAACAGGCCAACCCTACTCAGTTTTTAAAAGCCTGATGGCACAGAAATGCTTTAACTTCCCAAAGGAAGGAGAACAGGGACTGGCCTTTCTGGGGGGGGGGGAGTGCCAAAGTCTGGGAACAGCCCCTGTGAAGACCCTCTTTCTTATTCTCATCAAACAAGCCTGAGAAAGTGATAGGACAGAAGTAAAATGGGTAAGACAAAGGTAAACACTAGCCAGCACTTTGAAATGTTGAATTGCTGGTGTATGAAGTAGTCGATAGTATTGTAACCTTTAGACCATGGAGAACTGCTTGACAGACACTTCAGAATAAACAAACATGGTTTTATGCAATCTCTGTACTCAGATATGAGAACCATAAAAGGGGAAAACAATTCTAACTCAGATAAATCTGTGCTGCTTAATATCTTAGCACCTTGATACCTCCCAGGTATCACAATTAAGATTCACAAGCAGTAAAAAAAAAATCAAGATAGGTAAAAGGAGAGATATATCAATGGAGTTGGCAGTTGTGTAATATCTGAAGTATAACTTGAGAGTTTAAATTGTCCATTAAATTAAGTAAGAGAATGTGGGAAGAGACAGGCAGATGACTGGACTAACAAAAACAGATTGAAAAGAAATGATATGTTCCTTAATCCTCATGCTGAAGGGCTCAGCATCACAGTCTGCCAAAGTTATGTCTTGCAGCATTGTCTTCTGAACATTTTCTTCACTTTTTCCGCCAGATTAAACAGTTTCCCTGGATTTCACCCACTTGTAACATATAGGGATTTTAGAGATAAAAAGAATAGAAAAATGGTCCCAACAAATTTCTTTCTTTTACCAGTGGGGTTCGTTGTTAGCCAACGTAATGTTTTGGACAGCAGATATTCCATTCCACTTTTCAGCAAACCATAGTGCAGTAGAGAAAAAGTGATTTGCTTGTAAAATCAGTAGATAAGCCCCATGTGAGGTAAAGGGGGCATTGGAATTCACATTGAGTCATAAAATAGAGGAAATTCCTGTTGTGACACTAATCAGTTTTCATAGAGGTTAAATACACCATAATGCAGTGTATCCTTTTGTAAAAGGGTTAAAATCAAGAGATAAAAAATTAAAATAAACTCTTCCTAGGGTAGAAAACCTGTATGATATCTAGAATAATAAAGCTAAAGAGAACTTGAAGAAATATAATTATTAAAATATTAAGAATGCAATGGAATTTAAATTGAAACTTGAAAAAAGTTATCTGTCTTTGGATTTTGACTAGTTAAAATGACTTTGCTACTACAATTTGCCACTGGGACAGACGTGACTAGTAAATGAGTTGCAGACTCAACCAAATTTGGGGGAACAGTTGACTGCACTTTTTAATGAAAAGGGAAGTGGCAAGCAGTCTGAAAAGACTGAATGTTACATGTATTATGTGAATTGCTACAATAAATAATGGAATCAATTGTGTAACATTTATTACAACTTTGTTTACAAGTTCTTTTTTTAATAGAAAGTGATGCTCAAAATACTGTAAGCAGATACTTATAATAATCATTTAGTCAAAATATGCAATACATTGAGAGAGAAATGTTTAAATAAACACCTATAATTAATCATTTGGTCAAAATTTGGGATAAATTTAGCGAGAGCTATTTAGAGAGAACTATTACTTCCATAGTATGTGCTTTAGACTTGAATCCTTATGAGGAGTTAGAGTCAGGATGTGAAGAGTTCAACTTGATTAGCTTGATTTTAGATATTCTAAAAATCTGATACTCTTTTAAGTAGACATACATGGATATAAGCAAGCATGCAGTTTGAATCCTGTGCTTGCTTACTCAGAAGTCTCACTGAAAATAATACGCAGAATAAATATTATGGAAGACATGCTGTGTAATCTTAGTTCCATTTAGTTTCTTGCCAATGAAACTTCTAAATGAGCATGTGCAGGATTTACTTGCAAGTTTGCTTAAGCCCGTGTTCTTCTGCCTAACCAAATTGTAGTGTTTAGTCATTTAACATCAAAGTCTAGAAAAAGACATGCTTAATTTTTTTTGTTTCCTCTTCATTCATTTTTGAAATTTGAGTCATTTTTTGTGCCTTTTTTGTGTGCTTACAGTATTATTCAGAAGGAAAGAGGAAAGAGAGACTTATGTTATTTTTCAAAAAAAGAGGTATTAATCCAGTATGAGACTAGTAGAGGAAAACAGTGGCCATTTCTGCACTAGACTGTTGTAGTGCTATTATTCCACTTTCAACATCCTGTGGAATCCTGGGGTTTGCAGTTTCGAGAGGGGCTGACTGGCCCCTCCCTAAATTGCAAACCCCAGGATTCCATAGGATGTTGAAAGTGGAATAATAGCACTATAACAGTCTAGTGTGGAAATGGCCAGTGTGTTAGTGGAGCTGGGTTGGCTTTTCCAATTGCACAAGCAGTAGTGTAATTTTTCTGATGTCCCCTAGGTGTGCAACTGGAAATCATCTAATACAGAACCAAGTGTCCATAAGGTCAACATCATTTGCAGTAGTGGAATAGTCTTAAACTTAAATTAGATTTAAATTAGCCTTGAGTACTGACCCAGAATTTAGAGAGTTCAGTTTAATAAAAATTGGATATATTCATTTGACAAGACAGCAGAACAGCAGTAGGATTGCAACATGTGTAGTCTAATGTATGGTAAATCTTTAAATTGCTCTTGTTAGACAATAAGGAGATGCTTCCACTTGCAACAGAAGAGCTGGAAGAAAGAACAAAGGTGAAAATTGATGAGGTATTGTGATTTTTTGACTGTTTTATTCCTCATAAGTTTGAAATATTTTGATTTATATTTTTGGACTTATCCAGGGGAAAATCAGAGTTTTAGAAATATTTTAGAAGAGGATGCTTGAGGGATTTAATGCTGAAGTTTTGAAAGTGATGTTTTAAAGTGTGCCAGGATCACTGTAATGCCTTATAGTACCTCAATTTGTTTGTGAAATACAGCCAAAGCCACATCCCTGGTTATAGCTCTAGCCACTGAGGTGCAATTCCAGTGTAGACAAATTTGCTTGGGAGTAGGGGTTGCTTCTTATGTTTTCAGGTGTTGGTGCATGTGCCAAAGACACTCAAGTGCTGCTTGGGTCCATGGCTTCCACAACATTGGTAATATGTCATGCAAGCCTTTAGTTGCATTCTCTGCAGACCTGGTTCCTGTCCTGCTCAACTCCAGTCATCTGTGCTTCACCATGCTGACAGCTCTGCACTACTGTGCACTGCTCTCTGGTGTGGTGGATCAATTCTTGGAACATCCAGGCTGGTGTTCCCTTCCTCCACAGCCCACAACAGCAATGATTATGGATGCTTCCATGGAAGAATGGGGAGCTCATGTGAGAAAGTTTCTCATTTGAAGGGGTGTTGGGACGACCAAACAGAGCAATCTTCTTATAAAGTCTCTTGAGATGTTGGCTGTAAAGAAAGCTTGTAAGCTTTGAAAGTTGTCCTGTGTGGCAAGATTGTTCAGGTAGTCTTTGACAACACCACAGTGGTGTACTACCTGAGAAAACAGGGTAGAACAAAATCAAGAACACTGCTCCATGTCATGCTCCATCTGCGGGACTGGTGCATCAGCAGAGTCATCTCTATCCCTGCATCCATTTCCCAGGAGAAGAGACTGTCTTAGTTGGTACTCTCAGTAGGACACCAGGCTCTTGCCACAAATGAAGATTTAATCCCAACACGCTTCAAAACATCTTCAGGAGATGTTGCACTCCAGAGTTGGATCTCTTCATCTTGGCACAGAACAGACAAGAGTCCCACCTACTACACCAGGACACACCAGGGGATGCCTTCTTGTTTCACTAGGGAGGCCCCAACATGTAAATTTTCCCTTTGTTTCCCTTCATCACCAGGGTGATAGCCAAAATTCAAAGAAACAAGGCAAAGTACATCCTGATCACTCTGTGGCAGCCTTGGTTTGCCCCTCTTCTTCACCTCATTGAGGACTCGTACCTCAGACTTCTAGAGACACGAGATCTTCTGGCGAATGTCGAATGACATATCCAGACCTGACATCCTCAGACTGATGGCTTGGAGGGTGTTTTTCTAGACTCTCTTTCCAAACTGATTTAATGTATCATTGCCATGGCAGATAGGCCTGCTACTCAGCATCCTATGCGTATAAGTGGAACAAATTCTTGTCCTTTTTGCTGCCTAGAGGGGTGTCTCTGGATCAAGCGTGTTGATCATGTGCTGGAGTTTCTTCTATCATTTCTGACAGAGGTCTCTTTCTCTGTCTCTCTTTTGTCATGTGTTAATCTGACAGCAGTTTCTTCCAGCTTCTAGATTATCGGCAAGCCTTCCTGTTTTTGGAACCCATTGGTTAAATGGTTTCTGAAGAGCTACAAGAATCTTCACCCACCTGTATTTAGATGTAAACTTCAATGGAGCCTGGAGTTGGTTTTTTCACAACTCTCTTAAGAAACCTTTCAAACCATTGGCAGTTTGTAACATTCATCTGCTTACCTCAAAGACAGCCTTCTTGGTGGTGATAATGTCTGCCAAATGAACAGGAGAGTTGTGTGCCCTTTGTGTGGACCCACCAAATCTGAACTTCCACAGAGACAAAGTGGTCCTTAGACTGGACATTTCCTTTCCTCTGAAGGTGTTACCAGCCTTTCATCTGAACCAGGACATTGTCTTACCTGTATTTATGCAGAATCCTACATCTGAATTAGACTGCAGTCTTTGTTGTCTTAATGTTAGGCAAACACTGGCCTTCTACACTAATAGGATTGCTGACTTTTGCCAATCCCAAAGACTCTTTATGTGCTAATCCTCAAATAAATATCAGCAGGTGTTAACATCTCTCTAAGTAGATTTCTTTGACCATCCCTCTGGCCTATGAACTAGCGAAGAAAGACCCTCCTGTTTGTGTGTGTAGCTTCCTGAAAGAGATGTCTCTGGAGAACATTTGTAAGGCAGCTACATGGCCTCAGCCCTTGATCTTCATTACTTACCTATAGAATAGATGCCAGATCTAAGGCTGACACCACCTTTGGAAGAGCTTGTGTCACATTACATTTCTACCTCCCGTGGTAAATAGCTTGCTACTCTCCTATTTGTGTGAATCACAGACACCATGAAGAAGGACTGATTTCTTACCTATAACCATAAGTTCTTCAAGTGGTCATCTGTGAGCTTATCCAACGCTCACCCTTTATCCGCTCTGTGTGTCCTGCTCTCTATAACTCTGGCTGCTGCTTCCACATCTGAGGAACTGAGTGTTTGAGCAGCAGTCAGTCTTGTCACGTGGATCAGGGGAGGAGGCTACCACCAAAACATCTATATAACAGCTCTAGAGCGTTCTGAATGATGCATTGAGCAGGCACGGTGCCACTTGTGTGAGTTCACAGATGATCACTTGAAAAACTACGGTTACAGGTAAGCAACCTGTCTTTCCTCACATTTCATAGCCTGAAAAGCAATGCTGTGTTGGACATGACCAGTGATTTCAAGAACTACAAATTCCAGGTTTCCTTATATATTAGTGAGAAGAAGGGGTATCTGGTGGATAGATCAAAGCAGCATAAGGCTGTATGAGCAAGCACTGTTATTACTTTGGGGGCACTTTCCCACTACACAGTTAAACTGCTAAAATGCCACTCTAACTGCCATGGTTGCATTCTGTCAAATCCTAAGGTTGTGGTCTGGGAATTCTAAATGCTCCTCCCTGAACTGTACTTGAGAGCCTGTGCTCACACACCTGAATTTTCTAGTTTACTTGAAATCACTGTTTCAGTGCAGATTCTGACAGTGTCTTCTGCACAATAGAATATAGATTCAGGACAACCCAAAGCATTTATTTTCTAGTCTCTTGAATCTAAAATATAACAGTAGAGCCCAAGGAACTTGAAGAATTAAAACATGATGACTGGGTAGAAATGATCATAAATAGCAGGGAAAAATATTAAATAGTCCATCTTAACAGTTCTCAGAAGTTTGGTCAGAATATAGAATTTCTTTTCTGTTCCAGATTTTAGGCTGTTCAGGCAAATGTTGGTGAACTGAAACCTTTTATAGAAGTACTAGCGTATTTAGCCAGCGTTGCCCAGGGGTTTTTTATTTTCCTCTTAAGAACTCGCCAAGCTGTTTTCTCCATTTCCTGTAACTTTGCTCCATATTTCCCAATGCAATCTATATTCAAAGTTGTTTACATACACAGTTTGGGTTCCTGAGGGAGTATACTGTCCTCCTCCTTGCTGTTAGGCCTCATGTCCATAGCAACCAGCCTATTTCTGTACCTGTAAATTTTCCCCATATTCCCCAATCCAATCTGTATTCATAGTTGTTAGCGTACAGAGGTTAGGTTTCTGCAGGAATACATTGTCCTCCTCCTTGCTGCTAGACATCATCGCCATAGCAACCAGCCTATTCCAGTACCTGTAACTTTTCCCTATAGTCCCCAGTCCAATCTATGTTGTCTGGTTATGTTGATTGTACTGGATTTTTTTTTCTTTCTGTTGAATTTGTGTAATAGCTTTACGTTTTTCTGGAAGCATTTTTTGTTTTGTATTTCAAATCACGGATTCCTCACATATGGAACCCATACAATCTACTGTGTGAGGCAAGAAAACCTTGTAACTATGGACATTTCTGCACTACACTGTTATAGTGCTGTTATTCCACTTTCAACATCCAGTGGAATTCTGGGGCTTGCATTTTACTGAGGCCAAAGACCTCTCTGGCTGAGAATTCTTAAATGCTCCTCCTTAAATTACAAATCGCAGGATTCCATAGGATGTTGAAAGTAGAATAGTAGCACTATAACAGTGTAGTGTGGAAATGGGCTATGTTGTGTGTGTTACTGTAATTTTTCTCACATATGCCTCCCAAAAGTTTTCTGGCATCCTTATTGATGATAAGTCTCATCTCCATAGCAACCGGCCTGCAGCCCAAGAGCTGTCTGGCTGAGAATTCTAAAGGCTCCTCCCTAAACTGCCTACCCCAGGATTCCATGGAATCTTCACAGCCAGCCAATCATATGAGGTCTTCTCGCCTCACACAGCCAATCATATGAAATGCAGACAAACAGACAAACACGCAGACAAACTTTGACTTTTATATAGTAGATTGCTGTGCCTGTATGATAGTCATGGTTTTCAGTGCATACAATTACACGAAACTGAACATGCCCTAGTAATTGTTCGAGACATATCCAACTAGTGTCTGCCTTTGACATCTTCCTGCAATATCTGTCAAAGGAATAGGTTCCACTTCTTCTCAGCAGCCCCCCTCCCTGAAATCTGTTCCAAGTGGTTAAGGTATCTTACAGAGCACGTTTGGGAAGAAAAAGGCTGAAAGGGCTTGTAGAAGAAGCTGAAATTTTACTGTCTGTGCAGAAATCTACTTGCACAGGTTGGGTATCATCTAGAAAAAGTTTGTCCTTGTAGTTTGATAGCTTACTAGAAGACATCGGTCATTTAACTAGCACCTCTAGTTTCAGACACTGAAATTATTGCATCTTTTTTACACTATAGTATGTCCTTTATTTATAAACTGTGGGCATTTGTTAAGCTGCCATTCAGCACCAATTCATTTTTCTGGGTAAGTGCTGCTGCAGTTTCTTTTATTTTGCAGTATACTCCCTTGACTCCAGTAGGAAGCATGTTGTCTATAGACTTTGATATTGTTAATCCTAAATATATTTTCTTTCTTTGACTTCATAGGACCTAAAAAGTAGAAATCCTGTAAAGGAGCATTTCCATGCCAGCGGTCAATCAGAAGAGATTCTTAAAGGTAAATTCATGATTCTGATAGCATTCTCAGACTTTCGGTGTCATTAAAGGTATAACTGTTTGACATACAACTATATAAAATCTATGATCCACACTATCCACTATTCTGTAGTATTTAGTGTATTAAAAAAGTCTGGAAAGCTAAGCATACAATTAGCTGTTTTAGCACTATAGACCGAAATCCTAATCTACATTTCAATTGAGCCCCACATTTAGGACTGAAGTTGACTTACTAGACAACAGTCAAGGTAGAAGGATGCTAGCTAATCTCCCTCTATTAGGCTAAGTGGAGAGGTAGTTGTGAACAGCACTCCAGGGTGTTTTAATCCCAACTGCCTTATTGATGCTGTAGCTTGCTACTCAGTCCCTAAGTCAAGTGTAGCTGAATCAGAGTTTGCAAAAGTTACTCTTTGGACTACAACTTCCAGAATCCATCAGCATGTAGCTTAGAGGAGTAACTTCTAAGGTGTGAGCTGAGTGTATGTGAGCAAGCAAATATGAAAGCAGAACTTACCTCCTCGTCCTCGATTTTCAACAATATTTCTCTTCTATGCCCAGCACCTCCAGTAGCTGCCACTAAATATTTGGGATACTCTGGATGCACTATACTGTTCCTTTTTAACCCCTGAGTTTGCTGAGCTTAACTGCATTTTATATAAGTGAATTTTGGGCCCAGTCCAGTGGGATCAAGAGAATATCTATAATACTTTCACAGTGCCACATATTTACAATGGAATCTTTCTGCTATACAGTGTGTATGTGGGAGATCCGTCTCCTGTGTAAAACACAAGCACCGCGTCCCATAATAGTCAGTGGATGCATGTGGAAGTCACAGTAAGGGAGGAGTCACTGTAATATGTAAATTAAATTGTTATATGACAAGTATTACATCTGCAATTGTTTTTCTTTTTCCGTTAGAGATTTTTTTTGTAGAAAAATCCCTCTTTGTTTTTTGATATGATTCAAGCTAGGTAAAGGAAGTTGTTCAAGAGAGAATCATGTCTTTTCTCAGAGCTGAGGGTTCACAGCAGACAGGGAGTTTCATAGTCCAAGACTGCAAGGAATGTAAACACCCTCTTGCTGTTTGAGCAATTGACATCTAACTCTGTGCTTGACAGTGTATTTAAAAAATGAAAGATCCTCTCTTGTATCCTAAGGCAGTCACAATAAAAGAAAGCATGTATGCAGTTTAAATGGTTTTTAATGAGCATTGTCTTCACAAGGAGGAGTTGGAATAATACCAGTAGCTAGTTAGATTCCAAGTTTACAATAGGAAGTTCCAGTAAATTGGAATTTTAAATATTTAAAGTTGAAATAAGCAGCTGGGAGCACAGTCTTCCTGCCTAGTGCTAAGTATGACTCTTCAACCCCAAGGGGCCTCTCTGTCTGTCTGTCCGTCTGTCTGTATATGAGAGAGAACAACTGATGTTCCTTCCAGATCCTTTGCTATTTTGCATACTGACCAAAAGGAAGCTAAAGAATTCTTTGCTGTCCCTTTGCTCCTAGAGGGAGAATTGTCATAGTAATACGTAGAGCCAATGTTGTCAAGAAGAATAGTGGTAAGAGAGGAAGCAAGCTAGAGATCTTTCTTGCCCAGAAACCGCATGCACCTCTACCCACCCTGCCCACAATTTTTTCCTTAGCAATTAGATTTTTTTTTCTACAAGGTATATGTAAAGGAAGGGGAAAGAGCGGGCATTGCTGATGAATGTCTTGCACCTATCTTATGGCACAGGAGTTTCTTCTGAAATATAAAGATAGTGATAAAATAGTATAGCTCATTTTTTAACTTCTGAGTAATAGCATTTCAGTTCTGTTTGGAATACATTTTTTTCTGTATATAAAAAGTCAGAACAAATTATTTCCCAACAGTTCTTACCTGCACACACACTCCAGACAGGCACTCTTTCCCAGATCAAAGTTCAGAGGTGCCATTCCTACCAGTTCTCTCCTTACATGTGTTTGTGCCATCAGCTTCACCTTTGGGTAAAGCTACAGGTATTTGGTACGGCTCATCATTAGCAAAAAATAGTACATAATATATCTATAATAGTAAAAGTTCATGTGTGTGTACCTAAACTGTGAAATCTGGACGCCTGAAATATGTCTTAGGTACTAAAAGGCCATACAATATGTGCAATATATACCATACAAGTAGGGGCTATTTTGTTTTTTAGAAGGCATTAGTTAATTATAATCCAATTAAATCATACTTTTGCCTGTAGTGCCACCTTCAGTCACCAGATGGCAACTCAGACCACAGCTTAGCTAGTATTAGCCATTAATTAGGATGATATTTCCTGTTAAAAGAAGGGCTTGTGTAAAAAAAAGCCTATTTAAAAAAAAATAGTAAAAGCTGCCACAAGAATCATTGAGATCACAGAGCAGCAATCAGAATGGAAAAAGTTGCACCTGGAGCAGCTGAGACTTGAAAGCACCAAGTTGCAAGATAGGATGTACACAGTATAGTTAGGGCTGGAACAATGGACTACTTCTGGAGTGGATAGATAGAAGCAAATTCTGTATGCTTCTACTCTCAAGTCTTGGGTTATAGTCTTAATCTCTTAATTTCAATTGGCTCTGTGTTAACCTCTTGTATCCAGTGCCACACCATCAAGTGGCATATCTTCTAGACACATGTTGTAGTGGTGATAAGGTTCAGCTGGCTCAAATCAATAGTTGCACCTGCTATGAAGGACATTGTGTTAGAGAGGGAGAAGTGTGTTTGTGAGTGCCAGAGTGCATGGCTTTATCTACACCGGACAAACAGAATGTGTGAGACTTTGACAGTTTTAAAACCTTTTGTACAACCAAATGATGATTTAATGGGAAAGGTGGTGGGGTCTTATTGGGGAACTCCAGGAGGCAGAACTCCATGTGCTAATTAATGGTTACTTTTTTTATTTCTATTTATAAAAAGCCCAACTCATTTCAGCCTCTAGCAAAGTTGGGCTTAGGGGCTACGCTAAAAATACAAATATAATTCTATTTAATACATTACGAAACACAACATCAAATTAAATATAATCTCTAAAAACATGAATTACATTACTCAACAAAGCAAAGTGTATGTACAGACCTTTATACAGAAATTTCACTCATGGATCATTGAGCGAAAGGAACTAAAGAGTATATTGGATGTTTATACATGGACTCAAGTAGTCAAGAGAAAGGAAGAACCAATGGTTTTCATGCACACTTGTCAGTTCTCTCCTTTGGACAACAGTTGCTGAAGATGAAGGTGTTGGACAACACCTTCAGCTATTCTCAGGAAATTTTAGATACCTTATTGAAACAGCCCTCTCTTTTTGAAAATGCAGTAAACACACATCAGACTGATTGGGAGGGATTTGTTTAAACACGCAAAGAAATGATTAAGCGAATTACATGCCTCAGCCTTTCTTGAATACTGCAGAGCACAATGAATTCCTAAAGGGCTGAAGATTTTGAAAGCGCCTGGCATGTTTCAAGAAAATGATGATTTCATGGAAAAATGGTGACTATTTTTAACAAATGCTCCCAAGATCTAATGATTTAACTTGTAGAAACATCCTCTCAGGCTAATTTCTTTTTTAAAAAAATCATCTTTGAAGGAAAGAATAGAACAAATCAGAAACAACAACAAACGGTTAAAACTGGCAAATCTAGAAACAGAACTGAAAAAAAATATTTTGAAGATCTCAAGACTTTCAAGTACAAAAAAATTCCTTAGAGATGAGGCTGATTGTGAACAACAAAGAGTTTATCCTTGGATACATTTAAAAAAAACAACAGGTTTCATTTTCTTCTTTTGAGAGCATGGAGTGGGAAGAATCAACTGGGGAACAGACAACTATTCACAGTAATAAATCACAATCACTATCTACACGAGAATAACCTTCCCTTTCTCTGTGAGTGAGAGACAAGAACAGGAGGACTTACACAACAATATCTGGCTACAGGAAATACAAAGAGAAACATCCACCACCCTCCAGACACTCCCAGAGGAAAAAGCAGTAAAACTTGTCTTCACTTACTGTAAAAGAAAAACAGGCTTTAGCAAATGGACCGTCATTCCAAACATGATCCAGTGCAGGTCAGATTATATTTATTTCAGTTCTTTAGAAGTATAAAAATGAAAGAATACTTTGGGGATACAATGCAGTTACAATCTAACAACACATTAAACTTCGAAACTCTTTCTTCATTTATGCCACGTACTTCAACAGATCCTTCCATAACAGTTTTTGAATGATTAGTCTTACAAGAATTAATGAAGCTTGAGGAAACAGCACAAAGTCCTTGGAATAATCTGTGTGGAAGGGAGAGAAGAGCTTTTCAAGAGCTTACAGCAGAAGCCTCCATAGTTACAAAACAAGCAGATAACAGAGAGGCTATTGTAATACAAGATTTTATCACTGAACAGAAGGGAAGTTCTTCATAGCTATCAGATCACACTGGCATAACATGTGAAAGTAATCCAGTTGAATATGTTTCCAAAATTATAAACATTATGGTTGAAGAAGGAATGTCTCTGGTCTAAATACCAAAGAAAAAATTTTTTCTGTTTAAAAAAAATCCTGTCTGTCCTGTTCTGTGTGCTCGCTAAGATATACAAAGGCATGAATCCTCCCCCCAATAGGTCCAAAGTATCAGAATGAGGCTCAATTTTACAATCAGTGTCACAAGTTGTGGACCGTTTTTTGAAACCCTTTATACCTAATATTCCATCATATATCAGTGATTCCACAGACTTCATAAATTAACACCTTTAAGGTTATAGGGCAGAGATATGTTGGGCACCATGGATGTAAGACCATTATACATTAATATACCTCAGGATGAAGCTCTAGAAATTTAGAGAATAAGGAACCAAACACACACACCCAGCACATTTTCTGCTTTCCTTAGCAGAAATAGCATTAACAAAAAAGTATGTTAAATTTGAATAACAACAGCACTAGTGCCAGAAATAGAATATCTGTTGATGGAAGATAGTCATAGAAGAATAACTAACAGTAACAATGAATTTAAAGGAACACTTACTTTTGGGCAAGATGATGACATATTTTATATCTGGAGAGGTAATGGTGGTGATGTAAAACAATTTTAAAATATAATTAACTCCATTAACACCAATGTACAGTTTGAGTTTGAGCAAAATAAAACCGATGTCCATTTTTTATATCTTAAAATTAGGAAAGAAGTAGATCATCTAATCTTACTGTACCAAAAAACCTACATATGTAAATATGTCCCTTAGGTTTGACAGCAGTCATCCCACAACCATGAGGCATAATTTTCATGTGGCCAGTTTCTCAAAATAAAACATAATTATTCTCATGAAGAAGAATTTAAGACAGAATCCATGAATTGACAAAATATCTGAGGGCAAAAGGATATCTACAACATACAGTAGCTATTGGTTTAAGAAAAGCAGCAGAGAGATATTATTTAGAATTGTTAAGAGAGGAACATAGAATCCAAAGTATTTGACTGCACGCCTCTCTTACAGCCCTATCACAAAAAGTTTGCAGAAATTTATAAATAAACATTGGTATTTAGTGGAAAACATCCCAGGATGTCAAGAGTAACCTCTTAATATTCTGTAAAAGAACGAGATTCCAGATGGATGTGAAAACTTACGGAATAGAACAAAAGGACCAAGGAGGATTATTGAAGCTACTGCGTGAAAACCCACCTCATTTATTATCTTATCTATATCAAGAGATTTTACATCAAGAAAGGGAAGAGGAAACAGTTAAATCGGCAATGATATTGTGGGCTCAAAATGTTGGACACTCAATTCAATTAGAGTGCTGGGTACAGAGCTGGCAACGGACACAGAAATTTACTGTACCTCAGAACCTAAAGGAGAATTACTACAAGCTTTTTCATAGATGGTACATGACACCAGAAAAATTAAAGAAGATATATAATACGGGAACAGGGCAATGTTGGAAGTGTCAAGAGAATGTTGGTACACTATTTCATATGTGGTGGTCATGTCCTAAGGCTAAAAAGCATTGGAATGAAATTCATAATACGATATGTACGATATTAAGGGTTCAACTTGGTAAGATACCTGAATTGTACTTATTAAATATGACACATATGTTAGATGGAACTGTTACAAAGAAATATTGGAGAATAATATTGTATATGATTACGACAGCTCGTATTGAATATGTAAGGTTATGGAAAACTGAGCAAATACCTACAAAAGAGCAATGGTGGGCAACATTTATTGAAAACAGAAATGCAGATATAGTCTCTCAGAGGCTAAAAGGGAAATCAGACGATGACATTAACAAAGAATGGCAAATTGTTCTGGACTTGGGTTGGGTTTTGACAATAAACAATTCTTAATTCATGGTAGTATGTGTAGCTAGATGGAGAAAATCAGGGAAATATCATGAAACATGTAAAGTTTGGTTGAAAAGCAGGACTTATCTTTATACAATAACAATCTCTTGCGATGCATAAATGTTAATATGTCAATGAAAGAACAGTTAATACAATCCAGAGAGGTGTGGAAGAAAGTTGTAACAATTCGTTTAAAATGTACAATGAGAAAAGTTTGTTTTATATGTTGGAATTACAATAAAATTATTGAAAAAAATATTCTATAAAAGAACCAGGAATATCAACGATATAGTGGTGCATACAGAATTCAATGCCAAAAAACAACCATACAATATTAACACTATAATGGGTGAGAAGACACCAATAGGACATCATGTTTGTACTGTACATGTGCAATTAAAATGACAACATTTATAAATAATATAGATCAAAAACAGTACAAATCGAACCATAACGGTACTTGTAGCACCAGCTATGTGATTTATGTCACCCAGTGTGTTTGTTAAAAAAAAAAAGTGGGAAAAACCTCCAGACCTATTAAGTTAAGAATAGGAGAGCACCTTTCAAATTTGAAAAATAAGAGTTTTCCTTTACTTAAGCATCTTTTAGAAATAACATTCTATATCAGATATGCATTTTTAGGTTTAGGAGAATGATCATAATCACAATGAAGATATTCTTAAGAGAAAAGAGAGGAATTGATTCTAAAATTAAAATCACTTGAGCCTACAGGTTTAAATGAATTTAGTTTTGAATTTGAATTTACAGTCTTTAATATAAGAATGACTGTAAAAGACTGGGATAATATACAGGACTATTTATTGGATATCCTTATGACCAATCATAGAGTACCCATTGATTCTTCTTTCTCCTGGCTGCCTGAGTGCATGTACAAATATCCAAGGGTGTAATCTGAAGTTCCCTTTGCTCGATGGTCCATTTCTTTGGAGACTGAAATTTCTGTGTAAAGGTATGTGCGTACATGTTGGTTTGCTGAATAATGTAAGTTATATGTTTTTAGGGATTATATTTAATTTGATGTTTTGTTTCTTAGTGTATTAAATAGAATTATATTTGTATTTTTTAGTGGAGCCCATGAAGAAGGCCAACTCTGATGAAAGCTGAAATGCATTGGGCTTTTTATAACTTTAAAGCAAGGCCCTTTTCTCACGTGGGGGGGCCAAAACGGGGCAGTGCACGCAGGGGCGGAGCTTACCTGCTAGCGTTTTGCTCCGTCCCTGCTCCGTTCCTGCGGGGAACGCGGTTCCGCCGCTTCACACGCCGCCGAATTTCGGCGGTGTTCTGCGGTGCTCTGCGGCACCCAAAATGGCAGCCGGCGGCTTCCGGTGGCGCTCCGCCAATCAGGGCAGCGCGCCAGCCGGAAGCCCGCCCCTGGGCAGATCTGCCGAGACGCACTACCGCATCTCTGCAGATTCTCACCGGGAGCTGCCACGGATTAGTGTGGGCGAGTTTGATAAAAACCATCTGGGAAGGTGGTTTTTAAAAAACTCGCAGCGCCACCCCTGCGGCTGGGCTAGAGCGGTTCGAGGTGTGGCGCCTTACCGTTTGCAACCGTGCTAGCTCATCTCGTGATGTGAACGACCTCCTTCTCTGGTTTCAGGGATTTTACCCCTGTGTGAAAATGGCCCAAGTGACCATCAATCAGCACATGGAGCTCTGTCTTCAGTTTACTTCCACTTTTCATGCATGCTCATCAGTTTGTTACCCTGATTTCTGGGGGTCCTGGGAGGGACACCTAACTGCGCTCCAAATTACAAAGTTGGGAATTAGCAAAGAGCACAAGCTAGCACTACAAGAGGCAGGGCAACGTAGCGAGATCTTTTACCCAGCGTCTATGGGGTCAGGCCGAGCAAACAGATATAAATAATAATAATTGTTTTTATTGATATACAGTCAAACATGTGTATGCAACACACTCACACAGAGAGCTATAGAAATAAAGGTAGGAGCTGGATAGAGGGATTTTGAGAGGAGGTTTGGTTTGGGAAATACTGCACCTGTCCTGAAGCCTGGAAAATCTGAAAAAAAGGTCCTTTGAAGTAGAGTTCTCAGCATGAGGAGCTGAGGGGAAGACAAAGCGACAGCAAGGCGGAATGGAAGCCAAGAGCGATCCAATGAAGCACTCAAGGGGTCTTATAGGGGAACATGTGGCCGCAGGCTAGTCCGTTCTCGGGGATAACAATGAATTTCGGGCTGGAGATAAAGCCTCCGAAAGGTCAGTGATTTACATAATTGGGTTATGACAGAGTTGTCAATAGAGTAGCCAGTATGCAAACGCAGAGTGCTTGACAGTTGAGTATTCAGCTCATCAAGCTACCTGCTCGGGGTAGATAGTCCTTTGTAAGTAGCATGCATACATAATATGGTACTTGCCTTGAGGTCTCCTGAAGCGGTAATCTGGCTATTTCTGGCCTGCCTGTATTGGTTTGGAACATTACAGCAATTTGCGGCCATGCCTGTATGCGTACTTGTCCGGGGGCCTCACAAGCAAGTGGAGAGGAATAGGTAAAGGAGGCCAAATTACTGATATCAAATGATAGATCTAATATCCCACGAGCTCAGGCTAGAAACTGTGGTGACAAGTTCTTTCCTTTGAACTCCAGGAGGACCAGATTTGACCCACAGGCCTGAAATTCCCCAGGCCTGCAGTAAAAGTTACAGGAACACTGTACAAATTAAGAGAATGTGTTTGAAGAACTCTGAGCATGAAAGTGCTAGATGACTTTTTTAATTTATGCTTTTGTGTAATAGACTGTGAGATTACAGATACTTCCATCATTACAGAAGCAATAGAAGACAACATTCATAAAGAAGAGTCATTACAGGTTTGCATATCTTTGCCTTTTTCCTTTTATACTCATCTTCACTGAAAGAAAATTTAACTTTTAAAACAAAACCTAGTCTTGCTACAGTGATAGGATTTTTAACTCAGTAAATGAAAATCGAAATCAAATGACTTTCAGCTACACCACAGTGTGGCCAAACAGTCTTTTTTTTAAAAAAAGATGATGTTCGTATTAGACTGGTCTATCAGGGCACTTGATGCTACATGAAGCCTCCTAAGTCAGAGGCACTATCCTTCTGAAAACCAGACAGTGAAAGACAGACAGCAGTGGAGAGCTATTAATTTCATGCTCTGCTTCAGTTACTCCCTGAAGCCTATGGCCAGTTGCTGTTCAGAATACAGCAGTGGATTTATTGGACTTCAGTCTGGTCCAGGGACTGCTTCTTACATTCTTCACTTTCTTTTCCACCTCAAGCTACAGGTAGAAATATCTGATCAGAAGGAAGAGTGCTTCATGCCAGAAACAGCCAAATATCCTGCTGTGGGAAACAGTGAATCAGGTAGCTGGCAGTAACTGCTTTTATTTTATTTCGTCTGATAGTTTTCAATAAATTTGGATTTTAGACCAATCTGATTCAGAAAACATTATGTGCATGATTTTAGCACACTTGTTCTGAAAAATGTTTCAGGAAAACATTAAAAATATTTTGCAGATCATGGTCCAGTGTGTCAAGATCTGGAAGAGAAAAATGAACAGAAGTATTTTGAAGCCAAACCAAAAATTAATATGGTATTTATTAATTTATTTTCAACTATGTGATTTACTGAAATATTTTTTAATAGGTGGGTTATGAAGTACCTCAGTGTGGTGCTTTCTGTTGGCTTCATGCTTTTCCTGTTTACATGTTTGTTGACACAGTATGATTTTGGAAGTTTCTTCTACATTAATATGTGCACTTCTGTTAAGAATGGCAGCTATACATCAAACATGAAACGGGAAAAATCAAACTGTTCTGGTCCAATATGGCACTCATGTTGAACTAGACGATCTTGTACACCTTTGTACACAAATGCACAAATATTACTTGTCAGCAAAAATGACAGAAAAGGCAGAAAACAAAAAAGACAGGGGAAAAAACCCATAGAAAAAAGAAAGCATATAAAATGACAGTGTGATACGTAATAATAGCCTATAAAAATGAAGTGATAACAATTACAAAAAGAACCCCAAAACTATGAATATCAGTAGTACTAGTAGTTGCTGTTGTTGTTGCCTCCTTTCAAGTTTCTGGCCATTTCCGCACTAGACTGTTATAGCGCTATCATTTCACTTTCAACATCCTATGGAATCCTGGGGTTTGCAGTTCAGGGAGGGGCCAGCTGACCCCTCCCTGAACTGCAAACCCCAGGATTCCATAGGATGTTGAAAGTGGAATGATAGCGCTATAACAGTCTAGTGCGGAAATGGCCTCTGACTTATGGCAACCCTAACGTGAACCTGTCAGAGTTTTTCTGGGACTGAGATGTGTGATGAACCCAAGGTCACTCAGTGTGTTTCCATGGTTCAGTGAGGAATCAAACTCTGGTCTCCAGGATCTTAGTTCAGCACTCAGACCACTTACACCATGCTGGTTCCTTACTGCAATATTTCAAACTCTGCATTTGTTTGATTGCCCAAATTAGTGCACAAGTAAAAAAGAAGAATTCTGCCACACATTTTTATGAAGAAGTTGCAGCCCTTTAATTAAGGTTTTTCTTCATTGTCTCCATGACTGACACAAATGGGGCTTAGTATACCTGTGCAGTGCATCATTTGGAACTTTATAGAGCTGTTACAGCAGCATTTTGGCCATTTTTATTGCTGATCCATGCAAGGAGAGATCAAATTTGTTATGTATTGCCTCATTCTCTACAGCCTTGTCCTCTGAGACATACTTTTCAGATAGCAGAAATACCGCAGGTTCTTTGTGATGGAGAGAGAAGGACTAGCTCCTGGGACCTAAACTTGATGGAACATCAACCAGGCACACTTCCATCATGTCTAGGCCCCAGGAGCTAGTGAGAGCCCCTCTCTCTGTATTCTAACTGCCACTGCTGTGGGCTCTGAGACAAAGAAGAGCAACTCCATCATGTCTGGACCCAAGCAGCTGGTTAGGGCCCCTCTCTCCGTGTTTCAGTTGCCATTGCCATAGCTCCGAGGGGGAAAGAGAACAGCCAGGAACTGCTGAACTTAATTCCCTCCCTACCATTTCCTCTTCCTTCTGTGTTGTGTCTTAATCAGATTGTAAGCCTGGGGGCAGCAAACTGTCGAACTAATTAATTGTTAGCTGCTCTGGGAATCTTTATGGTTGAAGATCAGAGTATATATATTCTCAAGAAATAAAATAAACTTCATTTCAAATGCATCTTTTATTTTTATCCTGCTTTTCAGTCAAAAAGTTTTCTAGAGTGGCAAAAAAAGGTTAGTAGTAAAACTGTCACAAATAGTCATGATTCCTAGTTTGTGTTTGCGCAAAACTCACACAGTTAATACCTTAAATGTGTATAGTGAACGTTTTTAATTTTAGTTTTTTGCATTCATCACTGACCTCAGAAGAAGATTAGAGCAAGAGGCTGCTGAGTTACAGTTTTGTAGGGCATTTAAGTGCTACTACCAAGTTTCAGTCAGGCTGATGGAACACAGTGCATGTGTTAATTGGCCTACCAGACTGCCAGGGTGTTTTTCAGTGATAACAGTTCTGTGAATGACCATTGTTAATAAAATTGAAGAAGGGAAGGGATGGACAGCTCATGCTGTAACAAATTTGTTAGTCTTTAAGGTGTCACAGGACTCTTTGTTCTGTAAATATTTATATGACAATTTTAAAATCATAGTAGCTATCAACACTCTCCTCTAAATATTACAGCTGTCAATATTTTTAATCTTTTTTACACTTTCAAAGGAAGCAATCACCAAGAAATCAGAAGAAAAACTGGAAGGTGGTAGTGACTCTCAAGAACCTTCAGTGGAAGGTGTAAATGAAAAAGGTGATGTCAATTCACTATTCTGAATTTTCCAGAAAGACTTTTAGCCCGCTAGCATTTTCTTTTGTATACAGTATGAGCATTTGTTGATTTTACATTTTTGTTTTTAAAATAATGGAAGATTAAAATGCAATGTTAAAGAAAGGAGAAAATAAAAATGAAATTATTCCTATGTAGAATTAGCCCACAGCAGGGCACCCCTACAACCCTATTCTTTAAATTGCTTCCAGAAAATAATTATACTTCAGTTTAGGATACTTCTTGAGTGAGATATGCATAAGTGGCATACTATTTCTGTTTAGTCAGAAAGATTGAAATTGGTACATGAAGCCCTGATTTCATCTCTTTATCGGTTTCCCAAGTCTCTGTTGCCATCTTTAAATGTTCTTTCACCTTACTTTCTCTGTCTAGTGATCCAGATACTAGATAATCTTCTCTGTCCAGAAGGGATCAGATTCTCTAAGAGAACAACTGGGCTAGGTGTTTAGAATAGGATGTGTCTCCTCCTCTTTTCTTTGCTCAGCTACTGTGGACATAAGTCAATGGCTAATTGCCATTACTAGCAGAAAGCATCTTGGGAAGTGGAGTGTACCTTCCTGTCCAGCCTATGGCAAAGTCATTCTTCTAAAGATCTTGCCTTCTGGTCAGTAGATCATCTACTGTCTGCCACTGCTACCACATTATGATGAATTACGAAAATATTTCTTGCCATACATATTTGTTGGAACAGGTAGACAGCATATGGGCCACAGTCTCCTGTTTTTCAGGTCCCATTTGCTGTCTCTTAATGCAAGCATGCCACTGAAATTCTGTGGCACAGCAAAAGTTTCCTTGGCTCTCTTCCTCTTATTTTGCAAAAGGGAAAAATACAGTGTCCTTCCTTTCATTAGACTTTGTATGCAGAATAATGCACTGACATCCTCCTACTACCATGAAGAACTTTCACAGCTATGAAAGCAGCAGGAGTCTTGGTGACATGGTGCTTAGCCAGCAACTGCAGTTCAGGGCCCCCTCCACCAGCTGGCAAGCTGGAAGCCGTGCTGTAGCAGCACAAAGATGGGTTTCTCACTGAATATTCAAATTTGGATTGCTGAACAAAATAAGTGCCCTCATTGTATGACCTCCATTGCTGAGATATAGTAAAGTATGGGACAAGCTGTAGCAGCAGTATATTCATTCATGTTTATCTAGATTGTCACAGAAGTAAAAATGAAATAGTGTATTAAAATTGAAAACTAGAGTTTGTCCAGTTCAGAGGATGTTGCCAGTTCATGCACTTGCTCAACAGTAATGGCAGGTTTTTGTTTTTTTTTTCATTTCCAAAACATGTTTCCTGCAGATGAAAAGGTTGCCAAAATGAATAGCTTTGAAAAGTCAGATCTGGAATCCAAGTTAAATCCTGCTGAGGCAAGTAGCGTGGTCTGTTCTAATTCATTGTTTTCATATAGCACAAATGATAGTTTGTTCATGCTTTTCTGACAGCATCAATAAGAAATTATTTCACCAATATTGTAAGGAGAATAAATACAATGCTGTAGAGCTTGTCTAATTTGTGGGTTTGTACCTCTTGTTTGTATTAAATGTAACTGATCAGTCGAACAGGCACTAACCATTTTAGTTTCTTGGTGAATTTAGTTTACCCTTAACTGTAAATTATTGAAACAGAAAAGTTTTTGAAGTTGATTTTATTAATCCAATTTTATGGATATAAGCAAGGAAGAAAGATAAATTTCTCACCATCCTAAAGAATTTGCATCTAAATTTCAGCTACACGTAAACAAGAAAGAGTAATACAGAGGTGGGCAATGATGGTCCTACAGCTTTTACTGTAATAATTCACTATTTGCTATGCTAGCTGGGGTTTTGGCTGTCTCAGGGGAACATTTGGAGGGCTAAAGTTGCTTATCCATCCTATAACCTATGTTGGCAATAACCATGCTCAAATGCACTTACGTACTGGAAATAAGGACTGGTGTGATTAACATGTAGGCTCTGTGGGGCTAATTTTGAGACTGGGGGTATAGAAAGACAGGTGGAACTACATGGGGTCTCCTTGGTTAAGGAGCAACTAAAGAGAAGGGTTGGAGTTGCTTGAATGTACCTGTTTTGGGTTACCAAGGAGCTGTGGCAGGCCCCAGAGGAAATGCTCTCGTTGCCATCATAGCTGCCAAGCAATTCTGTGTCTCAGTTTGGGATGGGCTTCCCACTTAGGCTTATGATTGGATGCTGACCTTCACAGATCTGTTTCCCACAACAGAGTAAAAGTACACAGTGGTGGACCTCGGATCATAGTCGCCAGCCCTCCCAACCTCTAACTTTGCTACTGTAAATATCAGTGCTTCTTCTTCAACACAAGGAATCTAACTTAAAAAAGAAAAACAAACCTTGTGTTTACGTGAACCATCATTGCTTATTATCAAGATACAGATTTTGGACTTCTTCTCGTACATGACCTAAAAACAGTTCTGGATGGGCAAAAAGTAGAGTCCCTTTTCAGATGACTCCCTCTTGCTCTGGTGTGTATATCGTTACTGTTGCAAACATTATTATGACAAAATTAAGAAGGATTTTGAATATTTTTAGAAAATATTTTTAACACTCCAAAGAGACAAAAAAAAAGGGGGGACACAATTTTAAGTACATTAAAACTACAAACCAGATACAAAAATACTAAAAAAAGAAAAGGGAAAAAAGCAAGGAAAAGAAGAAAATAGAGAAGGAAAAAGAAAAGACAAAAAGAAAGAAAAAGAAAATATATATTTACTTGCCTAAGATTGACTTCCCACCTCATAGCATCTGGATTCTATTTTAATTCTTAATTATACTCCCTGCTAATTCTTAAGATAAATGTATCATGTAGCAATATGCTGAAAATACAGCACTACAAAAGCATCAATATACTAATCTAAGTTAAAATCCAGCTTACAACTATTAATCAAATAGTGTTACAGCTAGTCTTCCACCTTTTGATCTAAAATGCAGTTTAACCCTTTCCCGTTGTTGTTTATATCTGGTAAGTTAATGTTGTCTTTATCAAAGTTGACAGCTTGGCCATTTCAGCCATGTCGAACAGTTTTCAGTTCCCGTTCTTCTTGCATTAGTATTGTGGGCTCCTTCAATTTCTGTGCATACACTTTTCTCACTGCTACAGTGTGTAATTTTGATATGATCATTATTCGATTGATCATTTCTCAGTCCCAGCAGAAACAGTTCTGGAGTCAATTGAATTTTAATCTTCAATAACTTTTCCATCGTGCAGTATATCATCACCTAATATTTTTTGGTTTTATTACAAGTCTACTACATATGAAAGAAAGTTCCTTCAACTTGTTTACACTTTCAATATTTGTTAGAAGAAGATTTCTATATTTTGGAAAGTTTCTCAGGTGTTAGATACCATCTGTATATCATCTTATAATTTTTTTTTTCAAATCATAACATAGTTTACACTTCAAATCTTTTGTCCACAACCTCATCCCATTGTTCTGAGCCAATTGATTGACCCACATTTTGGGCCCATTTAACCATACACTCTTTAAATTGTTCTTCCCCAAAGTCAAATTACAACAATAATTCATACATTTTTGCTTTCACATGATCATCATCTTTACATGATTGATTTCCAAAATCTGTTTTCTCAGTATCTAGACCAAACTTTTTTTATCCATTTTAAATCTTTGTCATTTGTCAGAAGCAAATGAGAAGCAAACCAACTTAAGTTCAAACCCTTTGCAGTCAGCTCATCAATTATACTTGGTCACCATTTACCTTAACTAAATCACTGTATGTTAACCAATTACCTTTGAATGTTGTCTCAAAAAAAAAAAAAAAAAAACCAGCTTCATAAACTGAGACCCACAAAGGTACCTTAGGACACAATCAACCTTTGTATTTCAACCAGACTCTTAATATGGCATGCCTAATGAAATGGTTTTTAAAGTTCATGTTTGCCTTTAATTTACCATATCATAAAAATGTGTGCCAGCCAAATCTCAAATCAATACCTTGTATCATTAAGTCTTTCTATTTTTAAAGTCATCCAGTCTTTAAACCATACCGTACAAGCTACATAAAAATATATCTTTCAGTCTGGGAGTGCAAGACACTCCCCGTTTGATTTTTATCATGGAAGACTTTCATTTTCACTCTAGGTTTTTCTCTTGCCAAAGAAACTTCAAGATACCTTTCTGCCATAAAAAATATGCGATTGACTATAATTGGTATTGTCTGGAAAAAAAAAAAAATTGGACAATATCTTCATTTTAATTATTGATACTTTTCCCAACAGTGACAACTTCCATTTAGACTACCTCTCAAAATTATTCTTTATATCCTTCCAAACCTTACTGTAATTATTTTGAAATAGTTTTGTATTGTGAGGTTCAAAAGTAATTCCTAAGTATTTCACCTTTCTTACAATTTTAAAACCCATCTTTTCTGCTAGTAAATCTTGTTCTTTCACCATATTTTTGGTCATCATTCCTTATTCAAGTTAAAACCATCCAAATTTCCAAAATCAATCAATATTTTGCAAAGAGCTTCCACCCTTCTAAGGGATCCTTGTAAAGAAACAAATCACCACATCATCCGCAAACTTAAAAACTTGTTTCTTGATAGTAATACCTATAATATTGTCATCTTACCTTACAGCTCTGGTAAGTACTTCCAAAATCAAACTGAAAAGAAGAGGGGACAATGGACATGTCGTCTGGTCCCCTTTTGAATTTCACAAAAATAAGTTTTATCCAAATTGACTAACACCTGTGCTTTTTCCTTTGTATATGAAGCCATAATCCATTCAGAAAAAATTGAACCAAAGTTATTTTTAAGGAGTTCAATCAAGAAAAGTCAAGAGAAGGTGTCAAAAGCCTTCTCAGCATCCAGAAAAATTATTGCCACTTGTTTTTCATTATGTGATTCTAAATGCACAAAGATATTTGTTAAACATCTTGTATTATCTCTTAACTGTCTTTCAGGCAAGAATCCATATTGATCTTCATGTATCATTGTACTTAATTTTTTTGTCATCTTCTCAGCTAAAATCTAGATAAAAATTTTATTATCATTATTCAGAAGTGATATTGGTCTATAATTCTTCAGATCAGTTACATCTCTATCCTCTTTAGGAATCAAATTATATTCACAGTGTTCCAGCTCTTAGTAAACTTGCCACAGTCAGTTATAAAGTTCATTAAATGTCGCAAAGGTAAATATAATTGATTTTCTAACATCTTATAATAACCAGCTGATAATCCATCTGGTCCCACTGCTTTTCCAACCTTTATACTCTTATAATTGCCTCTACTACTTCTGCAGTTGTTATCTTCGCATTCAGACTTGCCTGTTGTTCTTCTGTAATTGTCAGTAAATTTTGACAATCTAAATATGATTGTGTGTTCTCAGATTCAACTTCATGTTCCTTGTATAGTGAGAAGAATTTATAAAAAGTCTGCCTCATCTTATCCATATCCTCAGTTAAAGACTTTCCATCTTCAATGTCTGATTCTTTCTTTTCTTTCCTCTGTCTTTCTTTCTGTCTTTCTTTCTTTCTTTCTTTCTCCTTCCCCAGTTTGTAAGCCAACCATCTCCCTGGCTTATTTGCAAATTCAAAATTTTCCATGCTGTATATTCAATCTTTCTCTCTATTTCATAAGTTATGCTCATTGATGCCTGTTTTTGTAGTATCTTCAATTTTTCAATAAATGTTTACTGGATTCTTCTGCGCTTCTTTAATCTTAATTTCATTCACAATTTTTGTCTTGTTCTCTTTGTCTTTTTCTCGTTAGTTCTGGATTAAAAAAGCCTCTCATCACAGCCTTACTCACATCCCAGACAATTCCAGTATCAATATCATTTTTTATCTCCTATAAAACTGCTAGTTTCTGTATTTCTGCTAATAAATCTTCATGCTTTCTTTTCATTTCAGCCATCAACATTTGATTTGAGTCCATCTCTTCAGTCTGATCTGCAGAGCCTCTCCTCTATGATTGTGCTGCCTTCTGATCAGTCATCAGTGCCTGCTTCACAAGTTTTGCTGTATCTTTTTCTTTAGGCATTTTGCTCACACTTGGTGAAAAATACTCCACACCTCAATTATTTTTCCAGTCTTCACCACTAGATGCCAGTTATTTTCCCAGTCTTCACCACTAGGTGTCAGAGCAGCTTTCACTGAGGCCTCTGCTCTAGCTTCCACTCTAGCTTGCAAGCTTCTAAATTCACTTTATGTCGTTTCTTCAGCAAGATGTCCTTTATACTTCTTTCTCACAATAAGCAAATTCTTCTCAAACATCTAAAAAGTAATCATTTAATTCTTGTTAAAATTCAAAAATTAGCTGTTTAAAATAGCATACTCTGCTTTAAATCTTCAGCCTCCTTCAGTATGTCTACAACATGCCGCTGTGTCATTAATTGGCTTACTGTATTTTCTTTTAATTTTACCCCCAAAGTTAGTGTATAAATCACTCACAAGTTCAGTTGTGAGACGATGGAACTGGAAGTTAACTTCTCCCATCATTCTGGGTCATTTTAAGTCCTTACTTGCCTGAATTTAATGCTTTAAAAAGTCAGTACACAGAGGCTGATTGCTCTCTGCAGTGGCTTAATGGGGCTGAGTTAGTCTAGGCCTAGCCAAACCACTCAGCTACTGAGTGATCCTGAGCCCCCTCTGTGTCTGGATCGGACCTAGAAAGGGGACCTGCATGGGCTCCAGACATTTGCTTTCTCCTTCCAGCCAATCTTCAGTATAAAAGAACTGCCTTAACAGCACCTTTAAACACAGGGTTCCATGGGAGCTATCCCTATGGGGTTTTCTCGCCCTTCACTAGCCAACCTGGAAGTCAGGATTTTGAACATTTTAAAGTGTTTAATAATGTCAGTCAAGTTGTCATTAATAATTGTAGCCTAAGGCAAAGCTAAAAGATAAGCAGATGAAGGCTTTTTTGTCTGTCCACACTTCTCATTTCAGTGAAACTAGAACTTAGAAGTGACTGTTGAGTATGAATTTAGGAGAGACTCTTTTCAGTACAGTTCCTTTGGGGAACAACTTGAAGCAGTTTAAAAACCAATCTCACTTTTTCATCCTTCACTTAGGTAAATGAGCAAATGCCAGTAAAACGAAAAGAGGAAGACCTCGTAAATATCCTATTGAAATAAAGAAAGTGCAAGGTAAGAAGAATATTGTATCTCTGTCAAAGATATTCTTGAACATTTCATGAAACTCAGTGCTTTATTTTTCCCCCCTTTCAGGTCAAGATTCAGAAGCTGACACAAGTACTGGGAATGTAAGTATTTGATTGGATGTTATGTTTGGATGCATGCATGTTGTGGGAATTTTGGCTTCCTGTGAAACAGTGTATTTTTAATGTTACAATAACAAAGATTGGCAGGATCCAATCTTAAGCTAATTCCTCAAACCCAAAGGGGTATGCATTTGTTTTCTCTTAAACAGTCATCTGCGGTTGCTGCATATCAATTTATTTTGGGAAAAGTTTCGGGCACAATTGTTAAATTCAGAGAGATCAAAACTTGTGCTGTGTAAACATAAATAATCTAAGCAGTATTAATCCCTCAGGTCTAGGAAACAGACATTTTACATCACCACGCCTTACATTGCATGTAAACAGAAGGTAGTCTTCATGCAGCCTTTAGCAATTTTCTTTGCAGCTTGAAAAACTGCTGCTTTTCCCATCTTCTCAGCCGTCATCTGGACTGTGGGCAAAAGATCACTGTTGGAGACAGTGATTGTGGGCACATTGGGAAGAGGGTGTAGACCTCCCCTCTGAATGGCACTGATGTAGCCACTTCTCAGGCTTGCTTGGGGAGGACATAAACTTGGGAGCCAAGTAAGAGGGGGCTGCATCTGTGGCTTTTTAAGAGGGGATATATGTCTATGTGAGTAACATGGAGAGGTGTGAGGGAAACATGCTTATAAGAGAGATGGAAGGTTTGGGAGGGATCAGAGCCCACTGCATACTACTCCTAATATCAAAGAGTTTCATACCTCTGTTGCAGACCTTTCCTTAGTTCCCATTACCTTAAAAATACCTTAGTCTGTTTTTGTCTTATTGTGAACTATCTGAAGCTCAGGCAAAAAAGGGAAACTAAATAACTGAAATGACTCCCTTGCCTGAACCCAAGTTAGCCTGTGAATTCAGTCATTTACTTTTCTTATTCAATCCACCCAGATCTATTTGTGTAAATTATGTTACTCTGTTCTATTTGAAATTTTCTTAGTATGATTACCTTTTTATCATTGGAGAGGCCATAAGTCTCTGTGGAGGAAATTTGAGGGGGTTATTGCATTACAAATATACTAGTAAGTCTGAATTTGCTTGTACTGCCCTTTTTCCAGATTATTCCTAATTCTTATGAAGGATAGCTTGAATGTGTGAACTGACCCCCTTGAAAATCATTCTTTTCCGTGTAGATAAGGAAGTTTTATTTTCAGTATGCATTGTTTCTTCACACATGCAAATCATCTCCTAATGTTGAAGTCATTAATTAGTAGAATAACATGTGTGAATGAAAACAAAATATGTTCAGAGGTAACCATATTGGCCATCCAACAAAATAAGACAAAATACAAAATACACAAAAGACCAGCGCCTTTCTTGGCCAACCAAAATGAACAAAAGACATAATGCAAGCTTTTCAAGCTCCACTGGCTTCTTCATCAGGCAAAAGATGTTTAAAAAAATCACATCTAATTGACATGTATTTTTATCACTATGCATAGTAAGATAACAGTGACATACCTTCTTGAACACAGCTTTATAAAACTAGTTTGACTTCCTAATTGATTTGAAAGAGAATATATACCACATTGCTAGTTGGATGAATAATAACAATAATATGAGTTGATATGACACACTTCATCAATTCTTGCTACTTTAATTTCAAGAAATCCTCATGAAAAACCTTATAAGGTAGTCCAGTATTATCTCTGCATGATAGTAATTAATATATAGCCATATAGTGAGTTTGTGACTGGAGTGGAATTTGAATGAGTGATATTTTTTTATATATTTTTTTTTGGCTTCAGTTCCTAAACATTATACTACACTTGATTTTACCTCATATTTTAAGCTATCCAAAAGCATGTACAGTTTGTCTAATTCTAAATATATACCATATATGTCACTTCTCACATCTTCTAGATGCACACATAATATGTCTAATAGTTTAAGCTGTGAAATTGTAGAGAGTCTTTTCTATTCAAGCAGAGTAAAAGTAGGCTCCCTGAGCTTTTCAGTGTAAAACCAGGCTTCTGTGTTGTGCTGGGACCCTACATGAGCAGCATAACAACAAGGGAGGAAAGCAAAGCAAAGACTCCCAGCTTCAGAGATGGTCCCTCCAGTTTGTAGACCACAAGAGGGATTGGGCAGGGGACATAGCCAACATATCCATCATTGTTCTGCCCCCTCATGTGGTGTTTAAATACAGAAGAATGCTTTCAGCATCACTTCTGTGTGTTTAGGGTTTTTTTAGAACCATATTAAAGATATTGCTGATTTTGTTTTTGATTAGACAAAGAAGACTTCAGGTCCTAACAGCAGACAGAAGATTGTTCCAAAAGGTAATGATTCCAGTGTTTGCAAAGGAGTATAGAGATGAAATGCTAATATACTGAGATGAAGTACATCTGCAACTTAACCATTTTTCTTTGGATATAACCTTCTACACATTTTTTTTCTGATCCAGAGATTTGTGATAGATAGAAGATGATGTTTCATCAGGTTGCCTGACATCAAACAATTTGTAGTTTTAAATATTAAAACCAGGACACTGAGTTGAGTCTAAAAGCAGAATGGCAGGTAAAGCACATGGCAAAGTAGCAACAAAGTATGTTTGCATTGCTTAATCTCGTTTAACAGTCTAGCCACCCTGCTTTAGAGTAACTAAATTTGTGAAGTATTTTAGAAAGTAGCTGTAAAATAATCCAGACAGACTTGCCAGAGCATAAATAACTATCAAAGGCTACTTGTGTCTAACCCAGTTATATTTGATATTTGATACATTAGTCAGAACATCCAGATGCTCCACAGCCACCCATAAAAATTATACAGTCATCCCTCCACATTCTCTAGGCACAGGACCCCTGTGAAAGTGGAAAAACTATGGATAACTCTAGACCCTCCTAAACCATATTTAACAGACAAAAAAGTATGATCACCATAATCAACGTACCATGGATTCCTTTGAGGTATCAGGGTTCCTTCACAAGGCAGACGTAGGGGGCTGGTGGGGCTTACTGCCACTTCCACTGCTGCCCCACACCATTTTTAATAGGGACTTACAAGCCTCATTTGCAGTTTCTCAGTCTCATGAGGCTTGCAGTCCCTATTAAAAATGGCATAGGGAGGCAGCAGAGGTGACATCAAATCATCCATGAATAATCAGACCTGCAAAAGCGAAACCCACAAATGTGGAGAGCTGACTGGATATCCAACAGCCTTACCCTTTAGTGCAGTTGTCCATTACTCTTCCCAAGTACCAGTACCTACTCCACTGTTATTTTAACTCTTTGCATGAATTAATTCTGCTTCCTCATGAGGCAGTGTGTGATCCTTGGCAGACTAGGAGGTGTTAGGAATCACACATACACCCTGCACACACCAAGCTCAGTGTCTCAGTCTAAAGATCACTCAGAATGAGAGGATGGACAATCCAGAGGACACTACTAGCTGCTTTCTTGCTATGGGCAATGGAGTACCCACTGGAGTCTGATTTCTGCCCCTGCTCCCCACATTAGGGGGTCTTCCTCAAAGCAATGTTCTGTGCCCATGGAGACCAGTTGTGTTGTGAAAGCATAAGTAGTCTGTGTGCCACCTGAACTGCAACATCTTGATCTGAAAGATCAGTCAGAGCAAAGTATAGACGGAGAAAACAAATGGGGTTGAGAAGCAGATCTTCTCACTTTAAGCAGTGAAATGTTTATTTTCATATTGGTCTCCCTTTTCTTTTTACACCTTTTTCCAGACTGTAGCATTTACAACTTTAATTAAGCATTAAAATTCCTAACTTTGAAGAAGGTTGTAGTTACTTCAGTTTACTGTTGATTGATGATATCTAGATTACAAGAAAGATTAATTTTGTTGTGGTATTATGTGGTGAGATTTAGGTTTAGGGAAATACTTTTTAAGTTGAAATTTTTATTACGTTAAAGTTTGTGGTTAAAATTACATTTTAATAGAGTTCTTAACATTTCCTTTTTTCTTTTTTTCCTTGTAGGAAAAGATTCAGTGACAAAAAATCAGAGACACAATGTAAGTACAAGAATTTGTAGTTACTTTCTGCCCTGACAATTAAGAATATTTATTGGAGGTGGGTCCCTTTAACTTCTAATGAAAATTGTTTTATTAGGATTGGCTTGCTGGACCAAAGAAACATCTGTTATGTTTTCCAACAGTGAGTGTCTGTTTACCTCCAGGGGCTCACAAGTGGGATATAAAAGTGACAGGACTTCTTGATATAACATCTTGCACTCATTGTCACTGGCACCTTAAAAAAATTAGATCTAGCAGCTGGGTTTTTTATAATGGTTTCTGTGCATTGCACATGTGGGTGTGCAGTGCCAGTGCAGTGCAAACTTTCAGAACCTTCTGGATAATGTGGCAGTAGCCATGTCCCTTCTCTTTTATGCACATGCATAAGGCAGTAGGTTGCTAAGTTGCATTTCATCTACAACCTAGATTTTCTTGAGATTTTTTGGCAAAATGTTCTGCTCTTTTTCCTTTTTTGTACTTCTTCATGTTCTTCTGCTTCAGGGAGATACAAACCCACAGGCCTGTGCCTCCTAGGCTCTCTTCAAACACTGTGTTAAGTGAAGGAAGAGATTCATACAGCCATTCACCTGCACCATTAAAAGCTTCCCTGCTTCACTTCACTCTTCAGGACTTCTGTTCCAGTTCTGGCTTTTGCATTTCAGGATGGCAGCCTCACCTCAAGCTGGGGTCAGTGCTATGACTTACAGATCTAAGGCATGTAGTCTCACAAGGAGATTGCTTTGCATATGAGTTCACTGGGAACTTCTGCAGACAATACCAATATCATTTGGTACTTGAACAGACAGGAAGAAACTCAGTCCGTGATGCTTTTACCATCAAATATTTCTCATGGCTGTATATCTGGCCAGAGAAGACAGTATACTGGCAGACCAGGTTGGAGACAAGCTATCACAAAGGAATATTCAACTGTGTTCTTTGAGACTGACTGTTCAAAAAGTGAGGGATCAATCTTTTTGGCTTTTCCCAGGACCAGACATCTGAAAGTATAGTACAGAAGAGCAGGAGCAGAAGCCAGGTTGCTGGGGGTATTTTTCAGTGAAACTACTCATTCTTCTACATTCTTCCATCCTTTCTGCTTGTTACCAAGGGATGCCACCAGGATTAGATGGGACAACCCCACCTGTGCATGTTGTTCGCACCTGGAAGCCCAGAGAATCATTGTTTCCTATCTCCTGCAACTGTTCAATGGGAAATAGTAAAGATTCTCTTTGTGGAGAGGTGTGATCTCCAAGACTGTGCCTGAGTACTACAACCTTATCTGTTCTTCAGATGCCACCTATGCATTCACCCTTCCAACCTGTCTTTCCCTCAGTGGCATGCTGGCAGTTTTCCATGTTCTACCATTCTGTCTGCTAGTAGTGGACTGAAGAGCTAACTGCCTTAAACATGCACATAATTGGGGAGAAGCAGAGCTGCTGCCAAAATATCAGCTGTCTGGGAGGTTCCAAGAGCCTTAGCGCAGGAACAGACTTATACATGTGACTGCACAGGTGACCAGTCACAGGACATCTGTCAGAATTAAGCATCCTACCTTTGCTACAGGGATCAGGAGGCAGACTTTTCAGGTCTAACTCCACATAATCTTGCTGGCTCATGCATTTCCAAAATTGCTTGCACTCCGGGTCACAGCTGTTAATCTCTGATAGATTCATCTGTGTTTTTAATTGAGTTATTATATTTAATTATGATCCTGTATTTAGTTATTGCTGGCTACCTTCAGCACTATTACTAGAGAAATATAAATGCTATGAAATCCTTTTTAAAGGATTATTGCAAAGATCTTTTCTTAAAAAGCCATCTTGGAACATAATGTTTCCCCATATGCAAAGGGTGCATGTGGCGTGAGATGCTTATGTCTCCCTCGCTCCATACTGTTCATAATATTACAAGCCTCCATCATGCCTTCTCCTTGTCCCTTTTTCTTAAAAAGAAGTCCCTAAATGCTTTCTACTTCGTTACTGTTTTTAAAATTCACTTCCAACTGTTAGGAAATTGAAGAAGGGAAAACAGAGGTGGTTTTGCGTCGAAGAGGAAGGAAGCCCAAGCGGCCTCTTATTCCAGTAGAGGAAACAGGTAAAACACAGAACTTCTGCTTCTCTTAACTTTTTATTGTCCAAGATGTACATTAGCTTATAGCAAAATCAGTTTTATTATCTTTATTCATTGGGGGAAAATGGTTGGGTTACGGCTAAAGTAAATATTATGGAAAAATGTGCAAATTGCTGTAATCTCATGTCAGGATTGGTATATCCCAGCTGCTTCCCTAAACCCACTTGAGTTTTCTGAGAATTCTGGCTGTGAATTGAAGAAGTAAACTATTGCAAATGTGTTTGGAGAGATTTAAACAAGTACAAATTAAAACCCCAAGGAAATGGAAAATTACTTATTCTATTCACAGGATCCATTTAGAATTCCACTTCTAAAAACAAGCATCCATATCCTTTCTGGAGGCTTGGGTGGAACTTTTGAGTGTGTGAATAAAATTTTGCAGGCATGGATACACCTGAGCCAGATAGAAAACGTCAGAAGTTAGCACCTGCAGTTGAAGAGGAAACAAAAGACCAAGATGTAAGCAAGGAGGTCGGCGGTTATGGAGGAGATGATGATGGCAGCAGTGGTGATACTGATGAGATGCATTCAGGAGCCACAACTCGGTCAGCTTCAAGACTGGAAGCGCAAAGGTAACACCACCTTAGTTAATTCTTGAACTCTGGTTCAATTGCTTTATTTAGCCCAAGATCCTCTGGGTGACTTAAGGGTACAGGGGCTCCTGTGGGAGAGAAGATCCAAGATTGCAGTGTATGAGCAGAAAGAACTGTGTGATTCTTTAAATCCAAATTATTGATACCATTAATGGATATGTCAAGCTCAAATCCAGTGCAAATGCTAACTTCAGCATCCCATTTCACCATTCTGTTCCTTTCATCCACAAACAAGCTCACAGTTCCATATATTCATCCCTGACATCTCTACCCCAGCATCCAATACAAAAATATAATAAAAGTGACTCAGAAACAATGAAAAAACAGTCACAACAAAATAATTTAAAAGTTCCATATCTAATTCAAAACAGTGGACCCTCAACCAGGCTTGCCATTTTCTCTGGAATGAATGTGAATTTGCTGATTCTGCTAAACAGTCAACCAGGCTCATCAATTTATCTGGAATTATTTTGAATTTTCTGATTCTGCTAAACAGAGTTAGATACCAGAATGTTTTGTGCCTCCCAGGATCTGATGATGGAAAGAATGGCAGAAGCTTTATCATTAGTATACTAGTCACATTCCAGTCAAAATCTTGGGATGGCATATAGATATCAAACATCATGGGGAATAGAATAAGTATTTTACATCAAGGATTTGTGATGGAGCAGCATTTTTTCATCAGTTTTCAGGAATCTGTGTTTCATAATGAGTTGGAGCAACTGTGACTCACCTATTTGCCTCCTGGCTAAGCAGCCCAGAAAGATACCATAGCCAGTGGTATCAAAAGCTACCATGGAGAATTAATAGGGTCATTATGTACCCTTTTCATTTCCCAGTGGAGATGAGAGTGACGAGGGCAGTTTTGGTTCTAAAACCAAAAGTGTAGATCAGATGGAAGCTGATAATTTCCATCCTTTACAGTTCAGAAAAATCTGGAACTGATTCACAATCTTTTGGTCAACTACCTTACCCAAGAAATATGGATCAGAAACAATGCATTGTTAAAATATGATGATTCAGATGATGGCTGGTGGACTGGGGCTGCTCAGCCAAATATTGCCAAGGAGCGTGTACAGATGATAATGAATCTGAAACTAGACTACGGGGGCCCCTTGACCTTCACGAGGGTTTGGGATGCAGACCCCTCATAAAAGTCAAAAAATCACAAATAACTCCTTCCCACCTGACTGAGTGCTCCCCCTCCCGTTCCCTCCCGTGGCTCCCCACTCCATTTGCCTGCCTATCTCCTTCTTTCTGTGGGGGGGAGGGGGAAACATTCACTTCATTCACCTGGCTGTCACCCATGCACCCTACTTTATTTCTGCCCATGTGAGTGACAGGCAAGAGAATGAAGAAACACTCTCCTTGCTCCATTTGCCTGGCTGTCACTGGCACACCCTGCTTTCTTTCTGCCAATGCCAGTGACAGGCCAGAAAATGGAGTAAGAAACACACACCCCTGCTCTATTCACCTGCCTGTTGTCAGCACTCCCTGCCTTTTTTCTGCCAAAGTGGGTGACAGGCAGTTGAATAAACACTCCTCCTGCTCCATCTGCCTGTCTGTTGCCCACACGCCTGTCTGTTGCCCACACATGTCTTCTTTCTGCTCATGCAGGCAACAGGCAGGAGAATGGAGGAAGAAACACTCCTCTCCCTCCATTCACCTGTCCGTCACCCATATGCCCTGCCTTCTTTCTGCCCACGCAGGCAACAGGCAGGAGACTGGAGGGAGAAGGGCTTGCAGGTGCAAACCTTTCCCTCTACCATTTGCCTGCCTTTTGTAGAGATGTAGAGAAGGAACTATAAGTGGTCACTTAGACTAAAAGACAACTGAAAATATAGTACACGGGTAAACCTTGTGTATATCCTGTTATGAAACAGAGTTATCTATTACTATTAATATATATTTACACCAAATAAATAAATTGCTGTAGTTAGCAGAGGATGTAATGTTTTCAATTTTTTTTACAATGCAGTTAACAAATAGTATATAAGTTACAGAAACCATAAACAAAGACAATAATAATAACAGTAAACAAATTCTAAAAAACAGCCAGTGTAACTTTCGTTCAATCCCTTAATCCACCAGTTGTTTGGGCTGCAGTTACAATAAACATGCAAAGAGCGAGAAGCTACCCAGTTTCCAAACTCGTTATCAGATGATGTTTCTAAAGAATATGCTGCTACTCAGTTTAGAGTCTTGTTGTCCACTGATGTTCCTCAACCACACAAGCAGTGCAATAAAGTGAAGACAGCAAGTTGCTAACCAGTATATAATCTCATTGTCAGGTGATGTTTGTGGCCAAATATAAAGGCAAGCCCTCCACATTTGTGGGTTTCACATTTGCAGATTTGATTATTCATGGATTATTTGCTCTCACCTCTGCTGCCTCCCTATACCATTTTTAATAGGGACTGCAAGCCTTGTGAGACCGAGAAATTGTGATCTAGGCTTGTAAGTCCCTATTAAAAATGGTGTGGGGCAACCGTGGAGGTGGCAGTAAGCCCCATCAGCCTCCCACTTCTGCCTTGTGAAGGGACCCTGATACTTCAAAGGAATGCATAGTGGGCTGAATATGGTGATCATACTTTTTTGTGTGTTAAATATGGTTTGGGAACACCTAGAGTTATTTACAGTTTTTTCACTTTCATGGGAGTCCTGTGCCCCTAGCCCTAGCAAATGTGGAGGGATGACTATATTGCTACTTAGTCTCATATGAACATTCATAGATAAACACAAGACAAATAGCCTGGGAATATCAGAATGGTCAGAGTCTGTGTTTACAGAGGTATGCCTGTCATTGCTTTGCAGAATCCAGCAATGTTAAATTGATGCTACAACAGAAATGCTAAAATGTCTATAATATATTTTGGTTAATGAGTAGATTCTGTTTGTGGTGACACCTAACAAAATTAATTATGTTTTTTTTAAATGAGCAGTTTTTGATTTTAGGAAAAAGTAATGAAATTTTGTATGCATTACATTTCTTAATGCATTTTCTCAAGTGCAAAGCTGCTTTTTTCTTTCTGTCTTTCTTTCTTTTGTTATTTAAAGGCATTTATTTATGTATTGCCTCTCAGCCTATCAGGGTTCTTGAGAACATATGCTAGTTTGATAGCCTTCCCTCTTCAATGACGTCTTTTGTGCATGTATTCTTGACCCATGAAGGGTCTGCTACTGGGTGATGGTAAAGAGTGTAGACACTTAAATACCCAGACAGTGTCAGTTGTATGTATAAGATTGTTGTATTCCATATTTACTGTGGTTTCATCTCCCTCTTGAAGAATTAACCTCCCCTACTTTGGCTGAAACTGTACAAACAGTGCTTACTTACATAGTGGGGTGAAGCAGTATCGGCCATCATGGGCTAAGGGCATTCTGGCTTCACATAGCTTCCTTGCTGCATATGCTGTGCATAAGGAAATGTGCACAACAAAACTCTATTGGTCCTTTCTGAGTGCAAAGTAACTTTGTGCAGAAAGCAGCCATAGTTTAATAATGGGGAACATGCCTTGTATCCTAAGTATCTCTGGTTCATTCCACAGCTTCTTTCTTTTTTTAAAAAAGATCTCTGGAACAAGGGCTGACCAGAAGTCATTGAACTATGAGCTAAGAGAACCAGTTAATCTATCTGCTTTCTTCAACATAGATCAATCTGCCCCCTCCTTTGTCATTGTACTCACTTGTAAAGTGACATCTGAAAGAGAGATATGGTGGAGGCTTTCTACATGAACAAAATCCCTGATTTTTCAGGTTCTATATCATGGAGAGAGCCTCCATATGAGGAACCTCTGTTCAGGAGGGAAGAAGACAGGACCAGCTTTCTGAAGAAAATAGGATAATATCAGAAAAAGCTGATGTCTTTTGGTATTAAGCCAAATGGACCAGTGGTCTTAACTGGCATAAGGCATATGAGAAAGCTATTCAGAAGTAGTAGATGGTTCTCTGGTCCTCTACTACCTTTCCTCTCCAGTCCACCATAACCCCTACTGCTTTTACCTTGCTGGGTAACAGAAACGTTCCTGTGGTATCTGTCCAGTACCTTTGAAATGCAGTTGAGACTTAGCAGATTCAAAAGAGCATCTCCAGTCAAAGCATACTACATTGTGTTGTGTTGCTGCTTACTAATGAATAACTAGTGTGCAAATATGTTTCTAAAAACACTGATAATTATATTTGTTGTGCAATTATGTTTTTTTCAGAAAGCAGCCCAGCAAGCCAACTACACGTGCAGCATCTAAAAATCAAAGTCCAGATCCAGTTCCTCCTAGAAAGCATCAAAGAGTAGCAGGGAAAAGACAGTCACCAACCAATGCAAAATCTAATAAATCTCCTGTCTCTGAACAGTAAGTATGGAACCGAAAGTCACTACTGGCTTGAGTATTCTTAAGACAACACAGAGGAGCAATCCACATTACTTCTAGATTTATCTCCATGTGCCAGCAATACAGGAGCCAACATTATTTTCAGTTGCTCCTTCCCTTTTTGATTTTAAAATCGCCTGCGTGCCAACCAGATGTGTTTTTTCATTCCCTTCCCTTATGAGTCAGTTAAATTGAATTATGGTTAGTTAGAAAATGGAGAAGAAAATAAGAGAGGACCAAAGACAAGAAATCAAGGAAAAGGAGGCAGAACAAGCTAAATTGATAAAAAAAAAAAAAATCAACAAAACAGGTTGAAATTTGCCCTCAAAATGAAGAAACTGCAGTAGTGGTGGGGTTGCTTCAGAGTGCTATTTTGAAATGGCATGGTTTTTTAAAAAAATATTTTTATTGTTATTAAGTCACAGAAAACTACGCAACACATATGAAAAGGAATAGCTCTACTGACAAATATGTCACAAACTAATAAACAAGACTACCATACCACATTATCATTACTACAATTAACAGTGTTATTTAAAAAAAGGTTATCTTACTTCTGACTCCTAACTAAAATGGATATAATTTACATTGTGGTATGCAGCGCTAAATCAACTATATGTATACAGAAAATGTTGAGCAGAAAAAAAAGAAAAAAAATTCACTAGTATAATATCATAAACCTAACTTTGTTTAACAGTAATATTAAACACAGTTAGCTCAATTATACCAATTATATTAATTTAAGAAGAAAGAGAAAAGTAACAGTTACTTTACATTTCCAATATGTATTATTCACATAAAACATATTGTGTTATTCACATATTATTCACATACATCTTTTATACTAAATATATCATATTCCTAATCTTTATTATTAATGAAAACCAATTACAGCATGTTTCCCAACAGGTGACCTTAAATGTATTATAACTCTCACCTATTCTTGTTTGTAATCAATAAGGGAGCCTTTTCTTACCAAAATAATTTATCTGTTTCTGCCACATCTAATAATTTAATCATCCAGAATTCATGTGATGGAATCTCCGAGTCTTTCCACTTCTGAGCGTATAGTATTTCTACCACCATCAACATATATTGTAACACTCTGTGACAGTTCTTACCTATCTCGACATCTGCTAATCCTAACAAGAACAAGTCTGGCTTCATTTGAAACCTAATTTTCAAAATCTTCTCTGTCATTCAATGTATACCATTCAGTGTATACCAATGTATACCATTCAATTCACCCAGAATGTCTTAGCTTTCTCACAAGGGCCCCACATACGGCAAAATGTCCCTTCAACCTTTTTGGATTTGAAATGCAAATTCTAAGCGTGGGGGTGGTGCTACAGGGCTGCATAGCAACCAGAAAGCACCAATAGTAGCTTGCCAGTATACAGCATCAGTCAGGGTCAGGAATTTCCAGGCACTTAGCAACCAACTGGCTGCAGCTAAGCAATCCTCAGTGTCTGTGGTTGCCCATAGTAATGATGTGGAGCCACAGCAGCAGAAGGAACAGATTCCTTTAAACTTACTGAATGCAGCTAGGCTAACTCCACAGTTGTTAGCTTATTTAAAAAACATGTTTACATATGTTCCTCTGATGACTCAATGTAGTGTTCAGGAGGGTTTATAGGCTCAAAGAAAAGGTGCAGAGCAGTTATCTAGTGGGGCCGCTGCACCATAGCAATGCCTAAAGGGGGTGCAGAACAACGTCTTGTGTGATCAAAGCACAAATGCCTAAGGGTGATGTTGAGAAGTTAGCCAGTGGGGCCAGAGCGCCTGCACACACATTCCATGACAGTTTAAATATTCAAAATATAGTTAGAGAAGTGATTGAAAGTGAAATGAATGCTTTTATAAATAATCAAATTTTAAATTTAATCTAATGAATTGGTAAGCCCAAATAAATTTATTTAATACAATTAATTGATTTAATGCTATGCAGAGTAGAGAAACAAGTAATAACAAGTAAATGAATTCAAATTCTGCCCAGAGGGAAAGGGAACAGAATTTGATTCCAGGCAGTCCATCTGTTACATGTAAGAGAAAATTAGGCTCAGATACAGAAGTGGATGTTGCCAGGTGTTTGAGACCCGGGAAGTGTTTTAGGAAAATGAAACATATGCAAATAGATGAGGAGGAAGAAAATTCAGAAAATTCTGATATGGAACAGTAAGAGAGTGTGATGGAAGCAGATAATGCTGGTGAGGTGTATGTTTCATCAGATGAAGAAGTAAGGAAAGAGGAATCAGCAGACAGGTTGATAGTGAGGCATTTAGGAGTCTGTTGAAACGAGTTTTACAAATGTTAGGTTTGGAGTGACTACAGATAGTTCAAAGACAGAAACTAGGATATTAGAGTAGCATCAGTATGAAGAAGCAGGTAACAGAGAGTAGAAATGCCTATGCCTGAGATGTTCAGGGAACTGGTAGAATCTGAGTAGAATAATCAATTAAATACAAAATGTAATCTCTCTTATAGTCAGAAGTTATATTCCTTTGCTTAAACAGAAACAGAGTGTTGTTTTGGTGGAAATCCCATGCCTCATGGAAATTGATTGTGGACCCAGTATTTTTGCCAAAATGCATTACAAAGAGAGGTAACAATGAGGATGTTTATTTACCAAAATTTTGGCCCAAGCCAGGTCATCATTAGAACATAAATGGCACACTTCAGATATCTGCAGGCACTGAAGTATCATATTAAGAGGACAATGCATTTAAGGCACAGGAAGACATTATTTGTTCTGTACCTCCCTAGGATGTTGGGTCAAAGAGCTTCTAAAGCAGTAATAGCAGGATAAAGGCTTGTATTTTCCAATGTTACAATTGTGCAAAAAAGCCAAGATCACTTAATGTGTGGCTGCATTCAACAAGGTCAGTGGCGACTTGCACAGCATATGCAGTATCAAGATCATTGGAGGACATTGTGACACAGCAGGTTGGAAGGAGCCAACCACATTTATCAGGCATTGTAAATTGGACATCCATGCCCCCTCCCCGCCAAAAAAATGAGTAAGAGAAAAAAGGTTAGAGTTCATAAGTGCAGTAAATTTAAAGTTGGTAAGTTTATCAGGCAGGACAAGGCGGAGAAATAAACTGTCTGGGAAGGGAAGGAGTTATCTGTGCAACTGAAAAGAATGTTGCCTCCTGCATTGTCAGTTGGCACATGGGGATAAACACAGAAATAAAGTGGATTGCTCCTCCTGCCATTCCAGAATGATTATTCACAGTAAGCACCAATCTCTCATTTTTGTCCTTTCATGGAAACTCTCTTTGATCCATCAGGGCTCTTCTCCACTCCCCAGTAGGTCCACATACCAAAAAAGCCTATTGGTACTATGAGAGTTGACACTGCAGATCCTGATTTGAAAGGTTTATTTTGAACAGTCTTGCTGTTTGCAGATCCTTTTGCTAGCCAAGAATCCTAGATGTGAGCCCAAGGTCAATACGGTCCATCCTGTTGACAGCTGGGAGACTAAAGATTTGTCATGGTCAGACGACTAAGTAGGGTTTTGAATGTGAAAAGCTTTTCCTGAGATAAGCCAAGATCCCAAGAAGGATCAGTAGTAATGAGAGATGACTGTTACAGTATGCAACATCTGGAAAAAGATGCAGGAGGTATTCTTGGCAAAACCAGCAGGTTATGAGTAGAATCTCATTGGGAGAACCACATGCAGAAAGTGCTTGTGGAACTTTCATCTGGTTAGAATACTATTACTTAACATTTCTGTGGAATGCTCTTAGTGCTTCAAGCCTATATTGTACGTCATTGTTACCCCTAAATTTGCAGGGCTTGCCTACAGCCAACTAAGAATTCATTCCTGAGGTGAGATCTGCATCATGGACCTCTGTCTGAGAGGTCACATGCTCAGTTATTGTGCTACACCAGCTCTGCATTGCAATACCAATATGAGGTTGAAGAAGCTCCTTTTCTGCAAACAGGGCAGCAAGGACTCTTGTATGCAAAAGACCACGCCCTATAATAGAAATGGAACATTGGAGTTGTGAACAGGTGATGTGAACACCCAGTATTGTTATTCTTAGTCTGTGAAGATATTGCAAGGCTCCTGCGGCAATGAGAGGGCAAGAGACCAGAGATTCATATGTTACGTGCATCAATGAGGGTGGCAGCAGAGCGGCATAGTTACATAGCAAAATAAAAGTGTTTTCTAATTCTAACTGTAAGAATATGTCTGTGAAGGTAGGAGAACTAAGTTGCTGAGCTCTGCATTTCAGTATTTGCTTGAGGCAAGCAGCAGTTGGTTCCAGACATCCAGGCAGGGAGACTTATTTAAGCTATGCAACTCTCTTTTTAAATTTCAGGGCTTTAGTGTGTGTCTTACTACAGAAAATATAAGAGCAGTTAAGCTGGGTAATATAAATTATGGGGTAGTAAATATTGCAAGACTATCAGTATTCTGGTGGACTCTAAGCTGGGCCTTGAAGACAGAGGGAGGCACATATGAGTGGCATTGTATGGAGACTAACCATATATATCCTGAGGTAGAGCTTGGAAGAGTTGCACAGGATGGGAGTTGGACTCCCAAAAGAATAATTTGTCTAAGCTCTGATTCTGAAAGGCAGATCCCGGCATAAAAAAATAAGGAAAGTGGGATTAGTTAAGAGATTGGGAGACTTTGGGGTGCTTATAGTGGTGGAGTTAGAAGAGGAAACAGCACTTCAAGGACAGAAGAGCTTGAATGGTACATACTGGGAAGCTTTAAAAATAAGAATGACTTTGTGCTGATCATCAGTGGGGAAGTGAAGCCAGCATAGCATTTAAGAAAGGGAATGGCATAGGCAGCCTCCTGTCTTCTAAATGTGTCGGAGTACAAATAACATCACCATGGGCAATAATCAGAGACGATGAAATTTGTCCATAACTACTAGAGATTATCAGGTTGTCTACCCTTTGACTCGGAGAGTTCATTGAGGTTGCCAATAGAGATGAGGGCACTGAAATGGGTCAAGGAAGCACAACAGAGAAGTCCAATATAAATTGCTACTGATCCCTTCTCATGTACCAATGTTTAACCCAATTAGAAGCTGTTCTGTTCATCTCTTCACCCCAGGGATAGGCAGCTGCAGCAGGGCCAATTTTCATTCACAGGCCCCTTTTGAAGGACACACCACTGGGTTTTCAGCCCAAAATTAGTCTTGCAAGTGACTAGAAGTCTACTTCTCACTTTTATTTTCAGATTTTGAGCCAAGCTGCCAGTCCAGAGTGGTATTTGAGCCCTTTTGGGGCAATTTTTCACCTAGAAAATTTGTTTAAAAATTGGGGGTCTGGGGGTTTCAAGGGCACAGAAAAGGAGCTGGTGTCACACTTTGCCCACATTCTGTCACTAATGGCAACTGAATGTGTGCATTTCACAAAGAGTTCCTTCTCTGCCTAGGACAGTGGTTCTCAACCTGTGGGTCCCCAGATGTTCGTGGACTTCAGCTCCCAGAAGCCCCAGCCACTATGGTCAATGCTCAGGGCTTCTGGGAGCTGAAGTTCACAAACATCTGGGGACCCACAGGTTGAGAACCACTGGCCTAGGAAGTATCTGGACAATGAAATAAATCCCTCTTTTAACCTCTCTATGAAAGAAGTTTCTATACTTCCATTGACTTGACTGTGATGGAATCACTCTAGGTAATTAAAAAAAAATTCTGATTTTTTTTCCAGTTCAAAGTTGCAGTCCCCTAGACGTAAAAGGGAAGTCAGTCCCCTGGTATCACACAAGAAAGGTCATCAAAGAATAGATGAGCCTGAGGTGAAGAAGTCTAAACGGTAGTTGTACTCCATACCAGAGAAATGTGGAAGGAAAAGCAAACCCTTCTCTGCTTCTGTTGAAAACAAAATAAAAAAGCCAACACGTTTGCATGCGCTTCTTTCCCAGGTATGGCGTATGTAACATACAGAAACAGCTTTGGTAAACTATTTGTTCATGCAGGAATCTAGATGCATTGCAGAAGTTTACTCTGCACCTCAAGCAGAGATTGTCAGGAGTGACTCCAAATGCTGATGCTTCCAATCCATTCATCACCAGTGGCCTCTTAATGACATCTTTTGTAAATAAGCCACGTATTTTAAAAAGATTGTATTTTACTGTGTATGAACTTAATCAATGGGAACATTTTATTTAATAGCAAGGACTGGCCTGTGAACTGTTACATTATCTTATGTTAGTCATTTTAACTGGATTTTTAAATGTTGTGCAACCATTTATTAACATTGTGTAGGACTTGGGGTGGGGGGAGAAGGAGGAGGCCTCTTTCAACAAAGTCAACAGGGCTCCAGTAACTGGCAAAATATTTTCCCGTATGTGTTCAAGTCACATAGATTAGTATAAGGGGAAGACCTTGGTTCCTTTCCTTGTCACATTCGTGCTTTTCTGTCTGGTAAGAGTTAAAGTTGCATTTACAGTGTTGAGTAAATGCACCCACTTTGAAGTATAATCTCATCTGTAAATTTTCTCTCAACATCAAAGTAGCTAGAGCTTTTTGAGGTGAAACTAGAACCTTTCAGATGAAACTGTTCTGAAGTCAGAATTGTCTCACTTTGCAGCTTTTACTTGTTCTGTCAGTATTTCTCTTTTTCAGTTGAAACACTGAAAACAAAAGTACTTATAAGTCTTCACCATTTTACCTTCCACCATTTATCTTACACTTTGTATACTCCTGTTCATTGAGAGTGTAGAGCCTGGTCTGGTTGCCAGAATCTTTAGTAAACTTGTATTTTACTGTCATAAGAACAAATCTTCAAATTCAGTTCCATGTAAAGCTTTTTTATTATCAAAAATTGTATCTTACAAAGTTGTAAGTTGCCAAATAACCTGAGATTATTTTAAAATGTTCATATTCATGTTTTATAACTAAAATCAACATTATGTATTTCTTAATTTGTTTTGCTTTTTTATTTGGGGACTTTTATTGTTGTTATGTGGATTTTTTCTGTCAGATATTCTACTTTGTTTCTTACTGAACTTTTATATATAAATTATAAAATGTTTCCCAAAACTGGAGCCTCAGTATTTGAATGGCTAGATTCTCTCTTAAGAGTGTATAATATGTCACTTCTGAATACCACTGATTTATTTAGGAGCAAACACAACCTTACATTGCCCACATTGAAGCTAGTGAGACTCATCGGCATTATCTGTGGCTGAATTTTATCTTCAATGTATAAATCAGAGGTAGCCAGAATGAGTCCCTCAGTTGACATGAAGCCCCTAAGGCTGTTTTTGAGGCCCTCAATCTCTCCAGACTCCTCTAGGACAGCCATTTTCTGCCTCAAAAAAGTGTAAGCTGTTTCTCCCAGAAACCTCCAGGAGCAGCCATAGACTTAAATAGGTTGCAGGGCAGAATGGCCTTCTGAATACTAGTTTTCTCTATTTTGGCAATCCATGAGCATCCCAGGAAGAGAAAATGGGCACCCAGAACTTCCATATTTGCCCAATTCCAGTGGAAACAGTAAAAACATGCATTTGAATCAGCATATTCCTAAGCATTGCTTCCCAGTGCTTACACTATGCCTTACAGATATATACACTCACCATTTGACTTTTTCACATTTTGTTGAGTTACAACCTGAAACTGAAATGGATTTAATTGGCATTGTTACCACTTGTTGTACACAAGATATTGGAACCACATGTTAAGTAAGCAAAAACAAAATGTCATTTCTTGGTAACAAATGTATTAACCCTCTTTGCTCTGACATGTCTAAATAAATTCTAGTGCTACCCATTGCCTCCCGAAGTCACATAAGTAGTTGAATAGAGTCCATCTGTGTGCTGTTCCAGTGCCACATAATGGGAGTTTATTGGAGAGCATATCTAAACAAACGCCTTCATGAAGACCAAGGAGCTATAAAACAAGTCTAGGAGAAAGCTGTACAGAAGCACCAATATTTGAAACCAGGAAACGTCCCATAAAGCATCATTCAATCCATTATTACCAAATGGAAAGAACATGGCTCAACCATGACTACAAAAGGCTGTCTACCAAGATCTAGTGACCAGTTAAGGAAGGCATTAGTGGGACAAGCAACCATATTGCCAATGATAACTCTAAAGGAGCTGGATAGATTCAGAGATGGGACAGAGTGTCCACTGAGCAACTATCACCCAAATGTTCCACAGGGGTGAACTTTAGGAAAAATGGAAAGAGAGAGCCATTGCTGAAACAAATCAAAGTCCTTTTGGCATTTGCAAAAAGGCATATGGGAGAAACAGCAAACATGGACAATAGTTCCCTGGTCTGATGAACATTGAACTTTTCCAGTGAAGAGGGGAGGAGCATTCTAAGCATGGGTTGTCTCCACCTGTCTCCAGCAGGCAAGAACAAAGAAGTTGTTTGAGAAAGCCCTCTAAGGGGAGCAACCCTCACTACACGGTCAGTTTTAGTTCCTGCCTTGTTCTAGCAAGTAGCTAGCTCTGATCGCATGCATTCTCATGTGCTCTCTCTCTCTCCCCATTTTCTATTTTCTCTCTCTCTAAAAAAGTATTTCTTTCTTCCTTTTCTGTAGTCTGTATCAGTTTTTTTCTTCACTTCAGCTCCCTCTCCTCATCTGCTACTTGTTGCACCTCCCACTCTCTCTTTCCCACTCCACTGCTACTAGCAACCATGTGGAAAAGAGGAATGCATCAAACACCTGAGGATGACTTAATCTAGGGTGAAGTGGCAGATTCTGCAGCTTAACAGCGGCTCCCTCAATCTGGTTCCTGTAGGGGGCTTCCAGGGGGCATGCTGTACTCCAGGTGCATGAAGGAAGAAGCATGACCCACAGCCACATAAGCTCTGCTTCAGACCAGGCAGACACAAAAAACCAGCAGAGTTATAAAAATGAACTGATACTTAACAGTTCCTTGAGCAGGACCCTTATTTGGAGGGTGAGCAATTGGGCAGAGAGGCCCAGGAAGGTGCGAGGGAGGCAAAATCCCTCTGAATCACCCAAGCACACAACAGCCATCCAACCAAAGAAGACAGATGGACCACTCAACCTCTGATGGATGTGATAAATCTTTATCAATGATTTGGATGAAGGAATAGAGGGCATTCTTATCAAGTTTGCAAATGACTCCAAATCAGGAAAGGTAGCTAACACCCCAGAGGACAGGATCAAAATTCAAAATGATCTTAACAGATTAGAAAGCTGGGCCAAAACTAACAAAATGAATTTCAACAGGGAGAAGTGTAAGGTACTACACTTGGACAGAAAAAAAGAAATGCACAGACATAAGATAGGTGACACCTGGCTTGACCACAGTACACATGAAAAGGATCTAGGAGTCATAGCAGAACTCAAGCTGAATGTGAGTCAGCACTGTGATGTGGCAGCTAAAAAAACCAATGAGATTCTGGGCTGCCTCAATAGGAATATAGTGTCTAGGTAAAGGGAAGTGATAGTACCACTCTGTTCTGCTTTGGTCAGAGCTCACTTGGAATCCTATGTCCAGTTCTGGGCATCACAGTTCAGGAAGGATACTGACAAGCTGGAAAATGTCCAGGGGAGGGCAACCAAAGCCTTGAAACCATACCCAGTAAGGAGCAGCTTAGGGAGCTGGGTAGGTTTAGCCTGGAGAAGAGAAGGTTAAAAATGGACATGATAGCTATGTTTAAACATTTGAAGGGATGTCATATGGAGGATGGAGGAAGCCTGTTTTCTGCAGCTCTGGAGACTAGGACACGCAGTAATGGCTTCAAACTTCAGGGGGGAAATCCCATCTAAACATTAGGAACAACTTCCTGACAGTAAGAGCAGTTCAACAGTGGAATATATGACCTGGGGTGGGGTGGAGTCTCCTCCTTTGGAGGTTTTTAAACAGAAGTTGGATGGCCATCTTCAGAGTCAGGATCTCAGACAGGCCTGACCCACCATCCCCCCTAAATAAATACATAATAAAATGAAAATATATAACGAAAAGGATCCATGACCTAACTATCCCACCTTCAACCAGACTATTCCGACAAGAGTATTCCAATGTCCTCCTAAGAACATTGAAATCAAGATTCTAGATTGCAGTATACCCATTCAGACCCTGGAATGCCAGGACTCCAACCTGCCCCAGGGCAGTGGAGAGTGCTTCCCCAAAGCTAATCTGACTGTTATACATGTGCCCTTCCCAGCAAGCTTCATGGTTGCGGTTAGGGAAGAGTGGAAGAGATCTGCTGCCAATAGACCTAACCCAAGCTGTGCTATGATGGATAAGGACCGATAAAGCAAGTGTCTAGCTTCCAACATGGTCAGTGATGTGGATGATGATAAGTGGAGGTACATACCCAATCCCCCACTTTGAGAGGGGGATCAGGTATGTCTCTTAGCATCCCCAAAGCACTTGTATTTCTGCTTGGTCAAGTCCAGTTGCTCACTCAGGAGGGACTGCATGACCTGCAATATCTCAAGCCATTGGTCCATTGCAGGTCCCAAAAACTGAGGGGACACAGCTGGAAGCATGCATTGGTGAAAGCCATAGTTGGAAAGGAACAGGATCTATTGAGTGAAGGTGTGAGGGGAGTTGTTGGAAGTAAATACTGCCAGTGACTGCAGCTCAAACAAACTGTCCTGCTGCTGGTTTGTGTAGCAGCAGAGATACTGCTCCAACATGGCGTTGGCTAAGTTCCTTCTGGCCATCTGACTGTGGATGGTAAGCCAAGGAGTGTTGATGCTTAATATCCAGCAACTGGAGCAGACCCCACCAGAACCAAGCTGTGAACTAGGGCCCTCTGTCAGATATGATCCCTTCAGGAAGCTGATGAAGCAGCAGGTTGTTAGCGTGTAGAAACAGTTAAGTAGTCATTCTAGTTCAGGTCAGTCACAGGTTATCTAAGCAAGATGAAGAAAAAGACACAAAGGTGGCCATAGCCAGTCCAGTTGTTGTATCAGCAGGTTAGAAGGTACATGAGCCAACAAAGAGAAAAGTCTAAATGCAGCCAGTCCAAGGTCAAGACAAAACAGGAACACAAGAGAGTACTGCCAGTCAACCAGGTAAGTCGTTTGTCAGCGCTAAGTTTTCAAATCTTTTTATTAAACTTACAAATTCACATTTCAACAAGTCCATTTCAATCATATTCCAAATAGAGAATTCATAAAGTACAAAGGTAAATTTAACACAAAAGATACTTATTTACTTATTTACTCTGTTAAACCTTTCCCATAGAGTCAACTTTACCTTTTATAGTTCAACAACTTAATCTTCTCTCACTTCCCTTCTTCTAATTGTCCTTTTATATATGGACTTATTTGTCTAAATCGATTCAGTCTCCACGCTTTCAATTTTAACCATTATAAAAACTCTTCCCTTATTTTCTTTTCTCTATACTAGCTGGTTCTAACTTAGATTTTTCAGTCCAACGATAGCCCAAAAAATTCTTAGATGTTACTCCGCTTGCTTCCAAAGCTATCGAATTCGCTATAATTCCCTATTTCTTTCCCTGGGCCTTCTTTCTCTATATTCCCAATCTCTTCTATATTTAATCCCTTTTCCTTCAAGTGAGCTTTTTTATTCCATACTTTATCCTTTGACTTTTCTTCCGGTCTAAACTCACAAAACTGTTCTCCTCTTAAACGAGCGAACCTCTAATATATACTTTACCTATTCCCTT